>JAODTK010000069.1:0-52975 GCA_026419785.1 Sclerodactyla briareus | reverse complement strand
CAAATAAAGATCCTCAGGGACCCGATCGGCACCCGTTGGCGACTCCTCCGGGATAGTCACGATCAAACGAATCGGAAAGGGGGATTCCCAGGGGCCGATACGTCTGGGTCAGGACAGGGTTCACAGCGCCGATTATCCCCAGAAACAGGGCCGATCCACCGTGGTTCTGACCGGGTTCGTCCCGAAATATCCCCAGAAACCAGGGGCCGATCCGTAACCAGGTTCAGGACGCGGGTTCGTCCAGAGAAGATCCCCAGAAACCGTAGAGCGGATCAGACCGTGTTTCACAGACCGGATTTGGTCGCGGGATATCCCCAGAAACTGGCAGTTTTACCGACCCCGCCGGCCGGGTATCCTACCGTATCGGTTCGATTATTTCCCGTGGAGCCGAAGGGCCGATACGGCCGTGTCAGGACCCGGGTTGGTCCGGGATAGCCCTGGAATTAGGGCTGATATGGCCGTGTACCAGGACCGGATTCGGTCCGAGAACACCCCATAACCATGGGGCCGATCCGCCGATGGTATCGGGAATGGGTATCGGGTCCGAGAATAATTCTCCAGGAAGCAGGCCCGGTCCCGGTTGCTTCCCAAGACCCGAGATTTAGCCCAGGAAAGCCTTGAAGCGAGCCATAAACGTGCCGGTACCATTCAGGGTATACCCCCCTTACCGGTATCCAGGGCGGCCACCGTAATAACCGCTGCCTTATAATTTTTAACTAATTGATGCAAAGCCAAACGAATAAAAAAAAAACATTGCGAGAATAGACTCCTTGTACAGTGATCTTAAGTCCAACGAACAAAAAAAAATACCAGATATGACGTCTTGTATACAGTGAGCTGTATTATACAATGTTTGTATAAGGGGGACTCGCGGGTGAGTGCTTGTGGTCGCTGTGTCCTTCTCCATACCTCAGACCTTCCTCACTCTTTTTTTGCGAAGAGACTTTCTGGCCGTGGGAGGTTCGAAAACTGAATCACGTACCGTAACTTCCAAAACTCCCCACGGAATGAAATCCAGCACGCACGGCTGTTGTGCCGCGGCTGTTAAGGATTATCGCGCCTTGTATACGCGATGTTCGCGCTTGTTGAACGTGGGAAATTACCGCGGTTGGCAAAGCTTCGCGGAGCTTGATACCGACAGTGCCCGTCGCTCCAGTTTTTACTACTGGGCTTACTTTTGGCCCGACCAAGAGCGCAAAGCCGAGTTCCAGTAAGTGACAGTAGAACAAGATCATTCCGGCTGTCGGCAAATGGACCAACATACGAATCGTTTCTGAGCCCGGGTTCTGTCGGAAAGCTGGTATGCATTCGCTCATAACCTGTATGTAGGCGGAATTATTCCCGTATCAACAGATAAGTTACCCGTGGACCAGTGTACCCTGCTGAACTTCTGACAGTCGCATTTTTCATATTAGTATGATATGATCAACCTTGTCCCTGGCCAAGAGCGTATGGCTCTGATGGCGTCCACTGGCAGTAGACTTCGATGTTGACCGCCGGACAATAATCGGTTGGAGGTAGAAACGTAAGGAAGCTCTGCAATGGAGGGCAGATACCCTTACGATAACGGCCGGTACCGAGCCTATACCAACCACGCCGTACAGCAAACGGTATCGGCTGTCAGGTAACCAGGTGGAATTCCTACTGGCTTGTTTCTGAGGCCGGACTTGCCGTATCTAATCGGAACCCAATCCTGAATTGGGCAGTTATCAACCGGTGTCTGTAACGACCCGAGAGGCTGGCCAGAGCAAAGATACATGACAGATTTGGACCAATTTTCGACTACTCTGAGGCCGGGATCTTCTAGGAGGGGACCCACGCGGCGATTCATATAGCTATAATTTACCGTCAGTATATTGACTAGGCCCTAGTCAAGTCGCGTAGGGCCAGCCTTGCAGAGCCGTAAGGCAATGACGGCTGTCACGGGCCGATAATTAACGGCCGGCAGACTTGTCTCGTATATTTTCGATATTCAGGTTTCCCCTCGTAGGGCCTGATTCATACAGGGTTAGAGCATAGCCTACTGTGGAAAGGTACGACCGCGATCAAGTCAGAGTTCCGGTCGATAGTTGAGCAACGAGCAACAGAATCCGGTTGGCCCATCGAAGCATAGTTATCTGCACTGTATCAAGGAGCTAAACTGCAGGGAGTCTGTTTCCAAGCCATCACCACCTTGCTACGCCGTCCAGGTTTAGGTTAGCTTCCTAGCAAGTTCGGCGGCACCATTATTTTATCGAGCCTAAAGGATAGGCTCGACCGGGGATTGCTCAAATTATAGGCCTCCTGGAGGGCTAACGTAACTGCAAGCGACGTTGAAATCGCCCGGGTTTATTTCACGATAATAATTAAGATCACTTTCCCAGCATATACAATGGTTTTTACTAACATTCATTTAAGATCACTTTCCAGCTAGAAAGTTTTTTATAACATTCCATTTGCTTAAAAAATTGGGCTCCCGTAACGTTAAAAGGGGGTGCTGTCAAACGTTTTTTGATGAACCAAACTGGGTTCACAACATTTTAATAAATGTAATTAGTCCTACTACTGTAACATTGAATAAAGTTGAAGAGATAAAAAAAAAAAAATAAAGAAAGAAAAAAGGGTTCTTAAACATCACAAAATAAATGTTCTTAAAACTTAAAACTACCTATCTTTCCTAACGCTTCAACAACGGTTGGGCTTGCTGGGTCATTCGTTTCATTTATTTGTTTATGGCGACCTTACGATAAGACCGATCTCACATAAGGAAGGCCATGAGTGAATAATTGAAAATGTTGGATCCTGTCAGAGTTGTAAAAGAAATTTAAAACCGAGCTGTTTGCACTCTCCGTGCGCTATAGAACCGGTAAACACCGCCGCTAGCCGAGTCGTGATCATAAAAGTGCCGCTTCGTCAAAAGAACCTGTCGTCTATCGACACCTCGCGTCGGTGTCCCCCAAGTGTCGCGCCATTCTTTTGGGAAAAAATTGTAAAGAAAAGAGAATCAAGAAAGAAGCCCTAACGGTAGTAATGTTGTCACATTTAATTAGGTCCGTTCAGTAATTACTGGATCTCTCCACAGTTTTGAATCGCAAACCCTGTGAATTATGCGGGTTATCATTATAGTTCTTCTCACCATTCTTAATCGCGATTACCACTCGGTTTTAATTCAAACCAACCTAGTTTAATTATTGAGTGTGTTTGTATTGTGACTACTGGGCAATACACGCTGAGTATAAATCCTACAGATCGCCGTTAGTTCGGGAACCCCCAAGGATTTTCACTATGCCCCTCTTCATTCTAAAATAATATATCCAATCAGGAAAGACGATGGAGAATAATTTCCACACATGTGCCCGCGTATAGGGCCAGGGCCGCTCGGCTATAATTACAACGGCTCGTTGCGCTGCATTGTGGGTGTCAATTTGTGATAACAAAATGGGAGAATTGTCGAACATGCTTGTGGTATTATGGCGGTTGGGCCCGGAGCTCGCTGAATCGAATACGTATTCGCGAAGGTCAATCGTGGCAGTAAGTACCTGGCAGATGAGAACATTGATTTCGGATCGTATGCCCTAGTGTATTTGAACACGGTCACTTAATGAGATACCGATGCACTGCCGCTCCCTCTTTCATAAATGATTCTTTCAACCTCCTGGGCGCTCATGCTGTCTCGATGAGTATTCAATTATGTGTAGTTATGTGAACGTCTTTATGACATGACATGGATTTGATTCACCATCTAAGCGAGGGGAATACAGGTGAGACACGCGACTGTTGACGCTGTGAATATTCCGCGACAGAACAATCTAAGCTAGATGTAGGCAAACACAACCAGTTCTTCGCAACTGTTGTTGGACTGTTGCGCTGTTAATCAAATAAAATGTGTTATCATAGCATGCCCCATCACGATGATACTCTAGGAGGATTGGGGATACGGAATGCTATGGAAGGAGTCACGTAGTACTGCAGCTGGAGGACGGGGAAATTGGGTTCAAGGTCCGTCTGACAGTGGAATCGAACATGATGTGGGTACGTTGTACAGTAATCCCATATCAACCGGCTAGCGGGGACGAGTTTAGAAGCTTGCGTGAAGGATATGACAGCCCTCTTCTTTTCTTCAGTAAGGAAACATGACCTGTCAGCCTTACAACAGACGAGGGATGAAGAATATTTTTTTCCACCAAGTAGTACTCCACTCGAATAAGTCATGTCAGCACTCGACAGAGAACGCCAAGTTACCAATGTTCTACTTATGGCCAGAGGTTTGTCCATCATCGGCGGGGATGGAAGAATGCAGTTTAGTTACCATGGCCGCCGGTCTCTGTCCCGTCAGGAACCTTCTTCGCGGGTCCTACTCATTCCTGAAAGAGCTCAAGTCCATGAGATGGATCCTCGTTAGCTACGTGTTGGCCGAACTAGCTGGCGGTTCTGTCTGCATGCTTGTCAGAGGGCGTCACGAATAGATCTTTACCGGCGGCTGCCGGTCGACGAACCGCAAGCAGGCTCAGTTCAGAGAAAAAGGCCCCATATGCGTGCGTAGACTTTCACTCCTTACGTCTTTTTGGTGGAAAGTATAGGCATGTCTACAAGCAGAAGGTATCTGATGGTTTACAAGCAAACAATATAACAGGTGTCGGATTAGTTGAGGGTTCTTCAACGAAACCACTCATCGATTAGGTGATTGCCACCATTCTGGGCTAGCAACGATGTGTCGGCGTTGCTTTTGAAGTATCCTCATAGGAGCCCTTAGGCAATGTTCCCTTGGAAAAACTTAAACACCTTCAACTGAGAGGCGCTCTCACCTAGTTAGTGGCAGCAGATTATCTCGTGACGAAGGCTGCATTCATACCATTCTGGAGCCTGAGTCCTCCGTTGGACCGGAATGGAGGGGGACATTTTTCATGACCCTCAGGTCCTGGCAGAGACGACAATTGTCTCTGGTACGCCGGGACTGAATGCTTTCCTGTCACGATGTAATCTTCACGAGGGCAAGCACAGAGCATTTAGTTGGGACTACAAGAGAACAAAGAACGTCGGAATCCTCCGAGAAACAATTAATTCACCGTCTGAAGGTCTCTCTATAAGCACGCATATTGCAGGAAGGGACAGCTAGAAACCCCTGACTTGACGAGGTGGTGTGACGTTAGTAGCTCTGATTGGCCAGTGTCCTACTCTGGCCGGGAAGACGCCGACTTCCTTCGTGTCCCATATGAGGGTGCTCTGACAGCAGGAAGACTCCTCTCCAGGGCCAGTCCCTTTAGGGACACCAGACCATCGAGTTGGGCCCGCCTCCTCATAGCGCTGAGTCACGGGACTCGAATATCGTAGATGGTATAAAAGGTAAGGCAGTCAGCGCAAAAAGTTGTCCAAAAACCCCGTATGGCACAAGTTAGAAAGCGAGGCACTTACCTTGTACCGCGCCACCCGCCTCCCCCCAAGCAGAACTCTCTTACCTGCTCCCATATGGGCGACGGGGGAAGATTGTGAGTCAGCGCTTCTGATGGTCAGTTCAGTGTTGCCCGCGTCATGCATCGGTTCTGTTCAGATCAGCGCCCAGTGTGAGCAACGGACCTCTACTCTAGCTTTTGATCTGAGTGCTGACCTCAGCTTTGGAACATTTTACATGGTGCGTTAGTCAACCTAGCCAAGGGTTCTACTGGACTTGTGTAGACACGATAAACTACCTCGCAATCAGCTGCAATGAACCACTCCATTGCTTCGCGAACGTTCAGCTGTAGTCTGATATAGCAGACCAGTTCTGCTGGTTATGCTAACCTTCATTCGCAAGTCCTTGAGGTAACGGCTACCAGGCTCCAATGATAGAGGTAAGGGTAGAGTCTAACGGGCTTTCGCTCTACATATCCTATCTCCCTCTCAATCATACACGCTCCCTATATCAATTTTATTCTATTCCAGGCACGTCGCGCGCTCCGTCCGGACATAAACGGAATGGCGCAGGACACAATCTGGGCTATGGAAAATTCTGCCAGTTACGTAGGATAGACCGGACTATTAATACGCATATGTAATAGATGGGGTGCTAGAGAAACAGGATGGGGGACAACAACCATAATCAATCAGATGTAAAAAAGGGTAAGTGCATGCTTACATGAATTGCCATAACAGGGGGTTTCGGACATTGCCCTCACTGAGAAGGTCTCAGTGGATTTAACTATGAGCCATAATGGAGTACCACAAATTGGGATAGGGACATCAGAGTTCCGGATATGTGTTCATTGGGAGCTCTTTAGAGACCTGTTGGAGCCAAAGAATAGTGACCCCATTGGACATGTACATTTCCATGTTGAATAAAATGGGTTCAATGCCTCGCCTATGCTTGTTTCTTTCTAAGAACAATCTGGACAAACCAACAACACAAATATTAAAACTACTGCGAGGCTGTTAGAAGGAGCAAACTCATAAAGAAAGATTGTCTATGTTGTGAGGTTACGTTTGGAGGTGCGAGGTATGTACATTTGTAAATCTTTATGGATTGCCAACAATTCAAAGGGATGAGAACGTTAGAGTGGGGGATTGTGGGTCTGCGGTTGAAAACGGCCAATGTCAATAGCCAATTGATAGAAAACAGTTTTTCATAATGGGTATATTTAATGCTGGTAGGCTACAATGTTACTGACAAAGTTCACATTGCCTTCTCGATGGTAAGATAGTTGTGGCCTATTGCTACTATGCGCTTTTATTCATGCCTTGGTACAAAAAGTAAACAGGAAAATATACAAGAATACTGGAATTTTTTAGCCCCTGTCTCATTGGTCGATAGTTGTAACCTTAAGTTCGTTTATAGTGGCAATCATGGAGTTACCTCACGACGGGTGTATCTGGACCAAACAACTAACCTGGGCAACCATGTGTGTAGTGGGAAGTTAGCTCACAAATGATGCAGATGCACTGCACTCCGAAAGTGTGGGGGATTGTACACAGGATCACTGTATTAATTGGTCTTATGCCAAAAACTTTGTGATGAAGATGTGCGTGAGAACTTTGTTACATTGCTTCAGTTTCCCAATTGAGATTGGAGTGAAATTGTGGAGAGAGGTTCCATGCAAACGTGAATGTGTTATGCTTAGCAATACATTTAATGTAAGGGAAAGGGTCAAACTTAATGGATACCGAAACATAAATTTAAGGTTTTCGCACGTACGTGGGAATACAAACTGAAGAATGAACACGTGATTTAGAAAAAATATAACGTTATTAATCACAGATAATACATCAAATATGAATAAAGATAAGAGAAAGTTCGGGTAAATGTATTACATCTCTGCTGGAAAAATAAATTTTATGAAACAAACAAGACAAGAGAACAAAGGGAAATATGCAGTACATATTAATTTACATTGATTGGATGAAAGGTTGAATCCTGCAGGCCGAGGGTGGCGCCAAGCTGCAAAATCGGAACCGCATTGACAACAAGAACAACATACAATTAGCAGTACAGTATTCAGTGCACTTGCCATTGGTACGCAAGTACTGGGGCTATGAGTATGGGTAGCTGAGAGTGAACCATCATACGGTAGCTGCAACTCTATAACATGCACAGAAATGCATTACTTCCCTTGCCAGTTCTGCTGGCTTCAGTATTACTGAGAGGTAGGCCCTGGCAGGTTGCCTATGCCACCCCTCTTGTAATTTCTTAGATTGAGATGAAGTATGACTTAGGGCATGTTGTTCAGAGGTAGTGAATTCAAACTACCAACTAGAAAATGGCGGGGGGCGGGGAAACGCCGCCAGACGTATATATACCGGCATCTCTTATCAAGAAATTTGAGGTTTGAACATGAAACTGGACAATATTGCGTCGAAAGGACGACATTATAGACTTGTGAAGCGACAAACGTGGACAGGTATATGGGTCATTCCATGAATTGAAAACAGAAGGGGCCAACCTGGCATGACATTGACATTTCAGGCCCAAAATCAGTTTTTCATCCATTACTCAATCAATTTAATCAAGAAGACTTGTCTTGTATTATTCTTCATTCTAATGATCAGACAGTACTATTTTGCATGGGAAAATATAGAATACAAACTCCACAGCGTCTCATAAATTGGGATAATAATACCGGGTTTCAGATTCTAAAGGGGACACCAAGTATTAAAATTAATCAACCACACACAAGCTTGTAATTGTTTTGAATTATCTGATTATTTTGCAATTTCTGACAGGGATATTTAAACAAATTCTTCATTAATGGTAGTTGTCAGGTTGTAGGGCCATAAGAAGATGTGAGGCCTATAATGCAATTGTTAATGAATGAGCGCACCCTACAGCTCTGGACAAGGTGCGTCTTTGAATAAGCACATTTATTCAAGATCGACCTGTAAACACCGGACCACCCGAAAGAGGCAAAATCAGGTCGAGTCACACACATGGAGGTCAACAATTATTAACAATGGTGAACCCAATACAGCCTTCGCAGGATATATTACCTGATTATAGCCAAAAAAACAGTTTCTGACCCCTTATAGTGACCTCGACGGACCGTTAATGATGTGACAGTTTTGATGAGAATTGTTAATCTACATGTGATACATCACTCCTAGGAGCATTTTGCATTCTGATGGACACACCGGGTGCTAGTGCCGCGAAAGTGTACTAAATTCAGTTTTGACCCCTAAGTGACCTGATGACTCAAAGGACATGCGGTTTTTATGAAACTTGTTACACTCCATGGGAGGCATTCATCTTGAAGCTATTGCATTCCATAGGAACATGTCAAATGTTATGACGGAAAAGGAAGCAATTGAACTTGACCACTGTATACTACCAAAAGTAAAGTGTCGAGTCGAAGGGGAGTGTTTCCATCAGACAGCACACACAAAGCTTATCACATATCCAAAAATACTAGTTTCTATTTTTGGCCCGTAACTTCTTAAATAAGAACTATATTCAAGATCGTGACTTTAACACCTGAACCCGACAGACGGCAAATTCAGGTCAGAGGTCCCACACATGAAGGTCACAATCTATCACAATGGTGAGCCATCCCGCCTTCGCAGATATTCAATTCTCCGATTATAGCCCCAAACCAGTTTTTGACCCGCTAAGTGACGTTGCGAATTGACCTTAATATATGCAGTTTTTATGAGGTAATTGTTGATCTCATGTGATGCATTCACCCTAGAAGCATATTGCATTCCAATGAACATTGTCCATGTTCAGTTGCAAAAAAGGAATCAACTGAACTTTGAACCCTTGTAACTAACAAAGTAAGTGTCGATCGAAGCGGGAGATGTTTCCCTCCATAAAGCACACAAAGCTCTAATCCACATATCACAAAAATAACTAGTTTCTATTGGTTGTGCCCCCCGTAACTTCATTAAATTAAGACATATTCAAGATTCGACCTTTAAACCACATGACACAAGACAGAGGTCAATTCAGGTCGAGGTCACCCCCATGCGGTCAAACAATTACTAGCACAATGGTGAACCACCCCGCCTTCGCAGATATTAAATTCTCCGATTATAGCCCAGAAAACAGTTTTTGACCCTAAGTGACCTCGAAGGCCTTTAATGATATGACAGCTTTTCATGCGAATTGTTACACTTCCAGTGAACATCCAACTCCTAGGAGACATCTTGCATTCTGATGGACACACCGGGTGCTGATTGGGGAAAAAGTACTAAAATCAGTTTGTGACCACTAAGTGACCTTTAATGACCTTCAATGACAATGGCGGTTTTTATGAAAATGGTTAAACTCATGTGATGCAAGGTCACTCCTTAGAAGCATATTGCATTCCAAGTAATGTCCAAATGTATTGACGACAGAAAAGTAGTAAATCATCATTGTGACTGATAGCAGGATAACTAATATGCAATTAGTCCCACAAATTACCCTCAGTGATCTGATGCTATTGAATATAAATTATCAGGGACTGGTAGTAGGTTTCGTTCACAAAGTTTCGTCAAAATCCTAAAAAGTGAGGAAAATAATTGCATAAGATTCTAATTTGCTAAGGAAATGTAAATGACACACACATAATGAACCTTCAGTGATTAAAAGCAATTGAATATAAAGTTATCGGGACTGTAAGGAGGTCCTACTCACCAAAGTTTCGTGAGAATCCACCAAGTTATAAAATTTGCCTAATTGCTAATTGGGGAAACTATATGCAAATTAGTCATGCAAGATGACCCCAGTGACATCGCCACATTAGGAAATTCATCGGCACGTATAGTTGGCCCTATTCACCACGATTCATGAAAAAGCCAATGAAGTTTGAAATATCACCAACATTATGCTTAATTCGGCTACGGCGGAAAGAACTGCCAAACTTACCTCGGATGACCTTGAAGATGTTGCATGTTTTGTGGCTCCAACAACTACCCTCAACCACCAGTTCAGGTAAATCGAACAAAAAACTGAAAATTTGCTGGCCGGAAACCTGCAAAAATGGAAGGCAGCAAATATAAGATCTAGCCCATTTCGAACGATCCGAGAAATTGACCATGCGGACATGGTATGTACCCAGGTTTTGTGTCAATCGGATAAAAGTGTTAAAGAATGAGGGCACCTAGCCTAAAAGTGTCTGGCGGCGGCGGAGACGGCGGCGGAGAGGCAAGGCGGCGGGGACACGGTCAAAACCGCATAAATATCCCGAACACTTAATAGTGTTGCGGGGATAGAATTAGTTAGGGCACTTTACATTAAGCAAACTGCTGTGTCAATATTTTAGCTTGAAGATCTCGGATCCCAGAAACAACTTCTCACAATTTTGCCTAATAAGTCAAAAATGAATACCAACAACTGCTTCTGCATTGACATCACAAACTGTTTAAAAACTCATACTTTGCTGTGGACTAATAGTGTCCTCAGAGTACTGCATCATGCTACTTATAGGGGGCTTCCTTTGTGTTGAAAGGAAAATACTTGTATCGTGCTCAATGACTTGAGGACCACATTTTGAATAGTTATTAGACTGTAAAAGGAAGATGATGTGTGACGATAAGACCTTGCAGGCTTTAAGCAGTTAACAATCCTATTCTCCTAGTCGGTCTGAAAGGGACAGAACAAACCTGATACACTTGTGGTACCAACCTGGACAAAGCCAAAGCGGACCGTCATCAACAATTCGGGGATAAACCAGGAAGAGTGGAGTGAACGAGGGAGTTCGTAAAAGTCCAGGGCAAGTATGACCTACTGAAGATGGATTATACTGCGAAGGTAAGCATCGTTAAAGAGGCATGGTCATCCTGCAACAACTGCAAAATAAAGGTTTTAGCTGGTTGCATGACATTCACAGGAAGACATACCAGGGTGTTATTATGTATTGGAACTGTATTGTACTGAATAATCTGTAATCAATGTTGAATTGATTGCATTTGGACCTTTTTTTGTGAACGTGTGGCCTAATACAAATGAATAACATCTGACTAAAGCGCTGTTTCACACTTGTGCGTACGATACAATAAATTAGCAAGATAGAGTGTTCACACTTGTGCGATAAAATATCGTACGATATATTTATCGGACGTCGCGCGCCCGACATAACGGAGAAGAAAAGAAAGTAGTGGGATTTTATTTGAGAGAAGCACAAGTTTACCCCTTTTATCGCTTCAGGCAGTCGCTTCAGGCACCCATCCCGCCACCTTCGTTAGACACCAGTCTTAATTAGCATCGGTATCCAATAATACGGAGGAAGTGAAGGGTAGCAAAGAAAGCATTCAGTCAATTGAGTCAATTCAGCCAAGGTGGACTGAAATTTGAGCTTAGTTTACCTGATCAGAACAGCATGTAAAAATAATGCCTACGGCGGTCCACCTGTGTACCTTCCTACTTTCCTCACTGATCTACAAGACATGATTACCTTGAGTTTTTAATCAACATTATACACCACCCCCCATATAGCTTATTTCGGGTGCCTCTTACTCTGTGTCCATTTCGCACCTCTTTCTTCACATGAGGGTCAGGGGAAGTTCCCATCATACGTAAGGCTGTGGATTGCAAAAAACCTCCTACACGACTCCTCCTCACAACAGCCCAAACACCCGTTCCCCGGCCATAACTACCAACCGCACTATCTCCTGCATTGTCATGTCACATGATACCTTGTGGGCGGCGCACAGACCCGCTACCCTCGACCCAACCCCTAACACAACCCCCAACCAAACCCACTCATTACCTCACTGAGTCACGCTACTATCGTATAGGGGAGGGTTTCATGGATTAAGTAATCTGTAAATAATGGTTTTGTAGGTCCCGGGCATGCGGCAATAAAGGGCCGAAGAAAGATACTTCTGAGGCACAATGTCTTCCCGATACCTCACTACCCAAAACATTCCTCAAAACCCCCGATTTTATCCCTAAAACCAACTTTTCACGCTAAACTTCCCGCAAAAGCCTGTTTGGCGTTCCAACTCTTCGCAGGAATGTGCAAGTGATCACGCATTCGCAATTTATACGAATCGATAAATTTATCGTACGAAAAGTTAAAATATTTTCAACGAGACGTCCGATAAAATTTATGGTATCGTAACGTATCGCACAGGTGTGAACACTCCTTATTGAAAACCACTTTTCAACCGAGTTCCGAAAAAAATTCATGTATCCGATCGTTAATAGCACAAAGTGGTGAACACGACCTTTAGGGAAAGTCAAGTAACAGCTTTTACAAGGCCTCAATTTATGAGGTGAGCTATTGTGAGGCCCAAGGCCATTCTATCTATCCTATATTATTATCATCTATAAATCTTCTACCAGTCTGATAAACTTTCGGTTTTTGGGACAGCAAAAATGTTAGTGCTTCGATGATGATGAAAACTAGACCAGACTTGGTCACAATGTTCACGGACCTGGATGGTCATCGATGCCCCCCTTAAGGGCTAAGGTCACCTGACCAGCATTAAAGGGGGCCCAATGGCAATAAGTGAAATCTGCAAAACACTACTATACTAAAATTTGAGCACAGTGCTGAGTTTGGTCATAATGAGGCTACATTCGTTTCCTTTGGGTTTGTTCAGGAATTTTTTATCCAAGGTCCCACTTAGCCCAGAGGGGCATTTTATGAATTTTCAAAACAATGTACTTGAAAGCATCTCTCCTACCACAAGCTTCAATTGATGTTCTTCAACGGTACATGTAATGGTCTTGAGTAGAGGGCCATTGGGGGTGTTGCGGATTATTGGGCCCGGTGGCCCACTTTGGGCTTTCAGGACTAATATATGGAAATACTGCAAAAATTTGTGATTCTACAAGATTTTGTGCAGAGTGCTGACAATCAGCTACCTTTGGGTTGTTAAGGAATTTTTGTCCAAAGTCCCACTTGGGCATGAAGGATCCCATGTAATGAAATTTCACATAATGGTGACTAGAATTTTCAGAAAAGCTGTAATGGTATGGTCCCGGGTAGTAGAGCCATGGGGGCAGTAGGGAATTTTGGCTCTCGGGCCCAGTTACTATGACAATACCACAAAATTCTTGTATCTCCAACAAAATTCTGTTGCAGCATGCTGCTGTTCGGTCATAATTGCTGGACGTGGCTTGTTACTGCGGGTGTCAGCGATTTAGGACCCCTGCCCAGTGTGGGCCCTGGGGGCCCATCATGTGAATTTGATGCAAAAATGCTTTTCCTCTTACAAATTTTGGTGCACAGTGCTGACCTGATGGCATATGAAGGTATAACAGCCGGTCAGTTCGTGTTGTTTAGGATTTTTATTCAAGGTTCCACTTTGGCACGAGGGCCCACTTCATCCAATTTCACATAATAGTACATGAAATGCATCACCTCCCCCAAGCTCCAATTGATATTCGTCAAAGGTACATGGATTGGTCCTTGTGTTAGAGGGGCATGGGGGTGTTCGGGAATTTCAGATACCATGTACGGAGACCAGTGTATCGTTGATAGTGGGTACTATGCATGGACAGGAATTCGGAGGTGAAGGTAATAAGGGTGGGGAGTAGCAATTTATGTCAAATTTAAAAATATGCAAATGCATGTTTTTTGACCCTTAAAAGCCTAATGCTTTGTGGACATGAGTTGGACTATTAATTCATGATGCGAGGTGACATGTTGACCACCCAAAGGTCAAGAGATCGAAGGTCATTGAAGGAGCGAAGGGCATTGTGTGAAAAAATATGTATTCCTCTAACAAATGAAGGGTGCGTGAGTGCTCGCTCAGTGTCATCAAAGGTCAGTATAATTGAAACAGTGCACCACTCCAATAACACATCATAACAGTTCCCTACATATTGAAAACTTGTTCGGTTTGAGCTACTGAACCATGGTTCTCTAGTTTGTCTGTTTTTTCTTGTTCAAAATTGCAGGGCCTACCTAGTTTGGTGATAGTAAATATATCAATGAGGCATGCGCTTTTGAGGAGACTGCAAAAATCAGCCTAACTGAAAGTCCGTCCTGCTGTCGGTAGTCACAAGTCCGGAAGGATGTACAGAACAGACTCTTTCCGTTGGGCTGAAACATATTACAAAATATAGTTAAACTCCTTGAGGATGTCTGAGGAAATGACCACTTCAAATTGAAGACGCTTATATTATAATCCTGTCTGTCCCTGTGAGATTCCTCAGGTGCATATCGGAAAACGATACTGTCAATGCTGCAGCATGTGATTACAAGCTTCCTGCAACAGGTCGTAAGAATCTCGCTCAGGGACTCATTTTAGTGACCGTATGCATTGTGGCTGACCTTCATACTATTTGGAGCAGGAACTAGTAAACGGTACGAGTAGCTTACAAGTCTACAGGCTCAGGAATTGCAGCCCGGAAGAAAATGCTGTTCCATGAAAACTTCCCATTATGTTCTGCTTTCCACTGATGCATACTCCAGGATAGCCTCCTTTGAAGGATACAGTAGTGTATTAGGCCCTGATCGTATGTAAAGGTCTATCACCATATTTCTTGGAGCGTCATTTGGTGGACATTTGAAAATAATTGTTGTTGCAAATTCCAAGTTATCTTGGGTAGAGTAGAAAACATTTTACTTAAAGAAATTATCTATCACTTAATACTCAGCTCACTTATATATCGTGTTTGTAACTCCGCCCCACTTCCGTGCATAGTTTAGTGTAAGTTTTCAGTATCAAATTTCGTCAGAGATTCCTGTGCATTGTGGAGTTAACCTTACTATAAAGTTCAATGGTTCAACCATGAATGTCATATCGCAGCAGTTCCCGAAAATACTGATGTTATGGAGATGCTCGACATTCAGCATTGAAGTTTAAAAAAAAAAATACGGTCTAGTTACAGTTAATTGTATCGTATGTATCGCACAAGTGTGAACAGCCCTTTAGGGAAAGTCATGTAACCGCTTACAAAGGCCTCAATTAATGCTGGTTGAGCTATTGTGATGCCAGGCCATTTCTATCTATCCTTCTATTCATATCTATCTATCTACATTATCTATCCAGTCTGTAAACTTTCGGTTTTTGGGCCACAAATGTTCGTGCTTCGATGACCAACCGACCAGACTTGGTAACAATGTTCACGACGATAGGGTCATCGTTGACCACCTTAAGGCAGTCAAATGACATTAAAGGGGGCACAATGCGTCCAATAAGGGGAATCTGCAAAACACTACTTCTCCTACAAATTTTGAGACAGTGCCTGATGTTTGGTCCATAATGATGGTCTAACATTCGTTACTTTGGGTTGTTCAGGAATTTTTTATCCAAGGTCCACTTAGGCCAAGAGGCATAATTTATGAAATTTCACCAACAATGGTTACTTGAAATCGCATCTCCTCCACAAGCTTCAATTAAGTTATTCAAGTTACATGTAATGGTCTTTTAGTAGAGGCCATTGGGGGGGGTTCGGGATTATTGGGCTGTGGCCCACTTTGGGCTTCAGGCCCTATTAATGGAATACTGCAAATCTTGTATTCCTACCGATTTTGTGCTAGTTCTGAAATCAGCCCCTTTGGGTGTTCAGGAATCTTTTTATCCAAGGGTCCCACTTGGGCATGAGGTCCCATTTAATGACAGTTCACATAATGGTACTAGAAATTTTCAGAAAGTTTCAGTAATGTCCTCGGGTAGAGAGCCAGTGGGGGCATATTAGGGAATTTTGGGCTCTAGGGCCCAGTATATGACATACCAAAAATTTGTATTCTCCAACAAATTCTGTTGCACAGCTGCTGTGTTCGGTCATAAATGCTGGCCTGATGGCGGTTGTACTTCGAGGTGTCCAGAGATTTAGGACCGGCCCAGTGTGGGCCCTGGGGCCAATCATGGGGGGAATTATGCAAAAAAAATGCTTTACCTCTTACAACAATTTTGGATGCCACCAAGTGCTGACATATGGTCCTAATGAAGGTCTAACAGCCGTCCCTTCGTGTTGTTTAGGAATTTGAGCCAAGGTCACTTTGGCACGAGGGCCCACTTTATTCGATTTAACAGAATAGTACTTGAAATCCATCCCCTCCCACAAGCTCCAATTGATATTCTTCAAAGTTACATGTATTGGTCCTTGGGTAGAGGGGCCATGGGGGGTGTTCGGGAATTTGATACATGATACATGACCAGTGTAATCGTTGATTAGTGGTACCTATGCATTGTACAGGAATCGGAGGTGAATGAAGTTCATTAGGGTGCGTAGTAGGCAATTCATGTTCAAATTGTAAAAATATGCAAATTGCATGTTTTTGACCCTTAAATGCTCAGGCTTGATGACATGAGTTGGACACATTTCATTGGACTGCTGGGTGACATTTGACCACCCAAAGGTCAAGGTCGAAGGTCATTGAAGGCGCTTGGAAGGGCCATTGTGTGAAAAAATATGTATCCCTTAACAAATGAAGTTGTGCGTGATGCTCGCTCAGTGTCATCAAAGGTCAGTATATTGAAATCAATGCACAACAGCCCAATAACACATCATAACAGTTCACTACATATCGAAAATTTGTCATTTGAGCTACTGAACCATGGTTCTCTAGTTTTTTTGTTTTTTTTCTTGTTCGAAAATTCTGCGGCTACATAGTTTGGTGATAGTAAATATATCAATGAGCATGCGCTTTTGAGAACTGCAAAATAGCATAACTGAAGTCTTCCTTGCTGTCGATAGTCAAAATTCCGAAGGATGGCAGAACAGACTCTTTGGGATGAAACATATTACAAAATATAGTCTAAATTCCGAGGATTTGAAGAACCCTTAAATTTGAAAACGTATATTATAATCCCTGTCTGTCTCCTGTGAATTCCTCAGGTGCATATCTGAAAACGATACTGTCACTGCTTGCACATTTGATTACAAGCTTCCTGCAAACAGTGTAACTCTCTTTACAGGGACCTCATGTAGTGACCGTATGCATTGTGGCCATGACCTTCATACTATTTGGAGCAGAACTTAGTAAACGGAAGAGTAGCTTACAAGTCATACAGTGCTCAGGAATGCAGCCCTGAAGAAATGCTTTTCCCTGACAAAACTTCCATTAATGTTCCTGCTTCACTGATGCATACTCCAGTATAGCTCCTTTGAAGGATACAGTTAGTGCTATTAGGCCTGATCTTTGTAAAGGTCTCTCACAGTATTTCTTTGAGCTGTCATTTGGTGACATTCTGAAATAATTTGTTGTTGCAAATCTCCAGTTATCTTGGGTATAGTAGAAAACATTTATACTTACAGGAAATATTCATCACTAATACCGATCTTTATCACATATTCCTCTGTAGTAACTCAGCCCCCTTCCTTGCATAGTTTATGTAATTTTCATGTATCAAATTCTTCAGAGATTCCTGTGCATTGTGGAGTTAACCTTACTATAAAGTTCAAATTGTTCAACCATGAATGTCATCATAGCAGCAGTTTCCAGAAACTACTGTTGTTGGAGATGCTCGACATCAGCATTGGAAGTTTAAAAAAAATACGGTCTAGTTACGTACCATGGAATGTTCGAAACAAATCACAGAATCAAGGAAAATTTACCACCCTCACTCAGCCAATTGCCAATTAGTTCAAGGTAGAATTTATATTCCATTAAGTAAGGTGATTGCATGTATTCAATTTCGCTCTTGTTTGTAGACCAAAGCGGAAGATGAGCCTGATGTTGGAAAGAAGAAGGATAAGCCTAAACCAGCCTCTAAACTGGACAAGAGAGTTCAGTGAGACAGTTATCACTGTGATTCCTAATGTCATGGTTGTGGATTCAATAGGTTCCTACCCTGGCTGAAAATACTAGCTTATCTGAGGATTCCATATATCCAGTGAACTGGCACTTAATATATTTCAACCAATGCCACTCTTCTATAATAATAATAATAATAATAATAATAGTAATAATAACACAGCTTCTAAAGCACAGAATCAACCTAATTTTGCTCAATGCACTTTGAGCAAACAAGACACAAATGAAAAGAAAAAAACTAATAACATGAGGAGCTCTGAACTGTTCTCAGTTCTGATAGAAAAGTATTCCACAGTTGTGGTCAGCATCCTTGATCGCCATACATTCAACTAATTCTGGATGTATATCAATTGGCTGGTGGTGATCTGTTTGATTCATCACTTGAGTTGTTGAATCTATACATGATGAAAGCTGTGGTAATTCAAATTTTCTGTGAGCGGGGCAGCCACAGTATAGTTGCTTATTCTCACCATAAACTTTGCTGCTCCTGACATACAGCACGTCTGGAGGATGATCCTATCCACCTTGTCCTGATGGCACTGGGCTGGTGTGGTGGGGTCAGCAGCCAAGGTGGCCTCATAGTTCATGGTTGGTGCAGCTTCGAGTGTTAGCGAGGATGGGTCAGGCAGCAGCCTAGTCACTTGTTTTGGAGGAAACCAGGGGATTGGAAGTAACTTATGTGGATGGCGACGTTATTAGGTGCATTTAGAGCAGTTGCTCGGGTGAGTAACAGCTGCGAGAATACCACACCCTATGGGAGAGGGTTTGTGAAAATTCAGAAAATATTTGTCAGTCTCGACTTGTGTCCCACCGTTTGGATGAAGCTCATACTTGATATGTGTTTTCTGCATAATGAGTACATGAACCCTATTGCTTTGGGTCAGGATAAAGGTCAACAGAGGTTGCAGAGGCCAGGAACTTGTTGCACATGATAAGTCCAAAATTGTTATCGAGGGGTATGGCTTAGTTGATAGAGCGTTGGTTTACCACATCGAGCTTCAGGGTTGGCTGGGTCACACCGAATACTTTGAAAATAAATGGTACAAAGCAAGGACAACTGTGGGGTAGGCAATCTGCAAGTTGCCTTTTGTGTATGATAACCCCCCACCCCCATATTGAACTAAATACCACCAAAAAGACATCACCTCATTCTGAGTATTTGTTGAGGGATTCAAGCTAACAAAGAAGGGTGCAGTTTTCATGCCTCCTGCCGGGCCTTGAATAGGTGGGACCCTCTCCTATCATATCATGAAAAATAGCTGAAATTTAGTTTGCAAAATATGGTGTGTATGTAGACCATATCATTTGGTGAAAAATTGGGTTTTGGCTTGTAAACACAATGACTTGACCCCTCCACCCTGAACGAAGCTCATACTTGGTATGAGGGTTCCCCATAGTGAGAATGTGATCACTGTTGTTCTGGAGGTCAGGTCAAAGGTCAAGTGATGAATCAAGACAGTCAATGCATCATTGAGCCTTAATGGCTTTATGGCTCAACATGATATTTTAACCACCTATGTGTTCTCCGTGGTGAGTGCATGACCCCAGTTGCCTTTTGGGTCAGGTCAAATGTCAGCCAAAATCACCTGGGGTTGAAACCTTGCTTGTTACCTCGTTATATAATTCCGGAATGCTTGGTCTAATGAGATACAAAATAAATAAGAAGCTCTTGTGTGGGGAGAACAAGTCGAGGGCTGTCAACTTTTTTGGTGTAAACCAGGGTTATTTTTTGTCTCGCCTGAGTTTGGAAATAGCTTAGCGATCACTTTGAGATGTGTGTATGTCACACGTTCTTGTCACAGTTCATGAACCCACTTGTGTATGGATATTGGCAAGTTTTTAAGTATCGATATTTTGGCCAATTTAGCCTGTGAATAAGATAACTGGACCCCACTTGATGGATCAAGCTCATACTAGGTATGTTGTCACCCATAATGGGTACAGTGCTTTAGCGTTTCAGTCAAAACATCAGTCAAGGAATAACTAGCCCTTTGGCTGTCTGGGTTTACAACAGACGCGGATGACTTTGTTCATTGGAACCTTCACTAGATGAATTGGTGGTTGGTTCAGGATCTGATCACCCTGATTTGTAACATCCAAGCAATGGAGGACATGGTGGTCGAGATGAAGTATGATGCACAGAAGGCACCACTGGGTAAACTCATACCCAGCAGATTAAGGCCGATTACGTTGTCTAGAAGGGGAGGAAATGGCACGAGAGGAACGACTCCGGGAGAGCAGCGGGTCAAGACTGTGATGAATTCTACACCAGGATACCACACCAACTTCGGGTAAGGAATCAAACTGAGACACTTTCATTTATGGATGTACTCTAATACATACCCGGAGTGTCGAAATTATTGCAAAGCAGGTTAGAGTTTAACTTCGTCACAACTTCACCCGAATAACACGAATGATGGAGACTAACAATCCTCCCTTTTTGTTGTGACCCGGGTTTTTCTCGGCCTTAATTAGACCACCCAACGTATAGCAGAAATTAGGGGAAAATAACACATGGCACTCAAAGAGAACTTCCGAGAGGTTTCTGAAAGTTTAATACAAGTGATAACTGGTATATTAACAATAATTGATCTCTGCAAAATTTCAGAATTTTGGTACATATATTTGAATCAATCCAGATTTACATATACGGCCGTTCTCGATATCTCAACAATTGAGATTAACTTACACGGCCCGTGCCGGCTTTCGATATCCTTCTTGACTGCTTGAGCTGACCCCCTGGTATCATCAACCACAACTCCCAATAGGCTGTGTTGATATCCAGCATCCATACAGTGCTTCGATGATCCTCCGCACTGGAGTTTGATAACCCAGACCACGGGTTGCCGCTGGTTGAATTCCCGAACTTGTCGATAATCCACGCTGGACACAGTTATTGATACCCCTATCGGAGAAACGAGCAAACTTCGGTTCTGCTCTCTACTCATCGAAATTTACTTCTCGAATCTCGCCAGGATTCTTCTCATGTTTCTCAAAATGTGAGAAAAATCAATCAATTTACGGCCCGGGAGAATCAACAATATGGCAGACGTTCGATGAATCAGTTTCTGATTCAAGTTTGATTGATCAGTCCGGGATGGACCCCATTTTATATCGAAATAACAGTCCTCCAGAAAAAAAGTTTTTTTTTTCTATTCCAGGAAAAATGATACAGCACTGTCCAATTCTAAAATATAACAATTCAAAACAGTTTCGACGAAATCATTACCAGCGCAGTCCATCTCGATCGATTAGAACCTCAACGAATCCTCCAGACACAGTCACGTTACTTATTGGGAATTATGCAGTGTTCAAAAATAACGCCCCCTTTCTCGAAAATTCGAGCAACGACTCGCGTGCGATACTTCCGGGTTCATCAAAAGGGCAACTTACCAGTTGGAGTGTACAAGTCATCGCAAGAGTCAGCGAACTCGGTATCGCCCGTTGCCAAAATGACCAGAGAATGTGTATAACGATGAATAGTTTACGCAGTACAGGCCTAACGTGATCGTGACAAAACTTGTTGGATTTTCTTGAAATGACCAAAGCATTCCATAATCTATTAATGTAGATGGTGTATCACAGAAATACCTATTTTTTGCCACAGGAAATGAGATGTGATGAAATGTTATGGCAATGCCATAGATATGTTAATGTTAATCAGTTCTCTCAGGAGTGGGCCAAAATTTTCACTAGTGCAATGTGACAATTTCTTTTTTATGAACAGAATGCAGCGCCCACACATCATTAGGACAAGAGATGACTTGAAGGCTAAAATATCTCTTCTTGAGGTAAGAATCAGGGTGTTATATTTCATCACCTATGACTTTGTGAGGTAATGATTTTTATAAAGTATCACATATTTTTGTGTGCCCCAAAACACGTGTGCATTAGCAATACTGTCTGCTAACAGTGATTCATATTTTTTCGCAGTTTAAAGTTTGCAGAGCAGTATTCAGCTTTCCAATGTCCTCGACGGATTAGGCATCAACATAGTTGGAGGAAAAGTAAAAGGGGTCAAGGCAAATAAGCCTGTTCATGGTTACAGTTAATGAGTTCATAACACTGTTAGGCCAAGTAAAAATAAAAACATGTTGCTCCTGCATTCTCAAAAATGAGGAGGAGGCGGCCCCTTAATTATATTATTTTTTTTTTTGGGGGGGGGGGGGAACGACCATTGCTTATCAAGATGTTTATATTACCAGATGGGTGTCCCCACATGAGCTCAAAAACTAATACTAATAGACATTCATAACCAGAAATTGCATAATAACCATTTCTAATTAAAATGCAATATGAGAAATACCAGAACTTAGACAGGTTTGAAAAGAGGAAAAAAGAAAGCGGGGCGAAAGCAGGGTTTTGCCGCTTGACCTTTACAGAGGAGGAATGCCTACTAAATCCTAAAACATGAGTCAAATTGGTCTTTTGTTCAAGAGCGTACTGAGTCCTGGAGTAGACTATCATTGAAATATTCTTTCAAAAAAAGTTATGGCCTGAATAAAGAAAAAAGAAAAGAAATTTCAGAATCCTCCAAAAGAGGAGGCAGGCGGGGATGCTAAACATGAAATTATTTTATTGCCTTAGTCAAAGGCCATAGAGGTACACTGAAGCTTGACGTTACAGTGTGCTAAACAATCTTAAATCTAGTTTAGTGAGGAAAGGTCGGGAAGAACATAACCCTTATTAGTAAGCTTTTCAAAGTTACCAGACAATGAGATGATAATGATAAGATGGGATGAATTAGCTGTGTTTTCAAAGAATAGTGACAGTTCGAAAATAGGCCGTATGATAGAGCCATGGAGAGAATCTCATCTATCCCCTCCAAACTGTTCAGTGGTGAGGCATGCAAACTTACTATCGTGAAGAGGCTTATTGAACCTGATGTTGCAGCCTCCTGAAGAAAAAAAAATCAGAAAAGTACAAAATCTGCCCAACACTCCTTGAAAAAAGGTGAAAGTTGAAGGCATCCACACTCTTAGACAAAGCAGCATCTCATGACCGGATGGGGCAATCTTCAATCGTCCTCTGGAAAAGAAAGAACAACACTGAATGTTTCATTTGTAGCATTTGCACAAATTCCAAAGCACTGACCAAATAATGAAAACAATTGAGAATAGACCATCAAATCGAGGACAACTGAAACCTAATCGATCACCTAATTGCCTCAGAGTATTGTTTTAGGACTTTCCTTTTTTCATCACTTTACCAAATAGTTACATCGAGAGTCAGATGTTTTGGAATAGTTGTAAAACCCTAATTGTTGATAACCTATTTAGTCATGACAAAGTCAGAGGAAAACGGGAATCGGTAACTATTTGGCCAATTTTTGCTCACAAGCAAAATAGCTCGAGAGGTTACATTTCGTAAAGCTTATACTTGCATTTCGTAAGCTCATACTTGGATTTGTTCCTAATGATGATGATGACTACATCAATCATTAAACCTTATTGTTTTGGATTGGGTCAAAGGTTACCTGACTCTATTTGTTCTTGCTACAGGCCCTGGGAGACATTCAGGTTGCGATGACAGTACTGAAGGCAGAGACCAATGTCATGCCCACCCAATAGACTAGGCAGTATCGTGCACGCAATGTCACATAACCAGTAGAAAAGGCAATCAGACTTCAAGGTTATTCAAGTAGCAATCATTATAATTTTGTTTATAAGTTGGAATAATTAAGGCACAAAAGATGCTGTGGCTCAAATTATGCAAGCCGTCAGTTAGTTGATTGCAAATAAAATGGCCTTTGGGGGGCTCAATGGTGCTAGGTTTCTTGAGCCCCCCAATTATTGGTCACCTGATAACAATCACAACTTTTGATCATCCAAGTGAACTGCAAAAACACAGAGACAAAAAACTCCCCAGCCAAAATTACCCCTAGATGACAGCTGGTACAGAATTCCACAACACCCATGTGCACCATGTGCATGTGCATGCTGGAGCTCAATTATGCAATGGTCACCCTTTCATGGGGGCGCGCTCCATAAAATTGTTATATTTCAAGAAAATCTAATGTAGGAGGAGAATACATTTTTCACACAATATTTCATTACAATTATGTCAATATGCCTCTCTATTGACTTTTTGGTGGTCAAGATGACCCACCTGTCTCATAAAATGGACCTTCAAGGATCAAACACATTCATCAATTCAAAGCCCCTTGATGACCTATAATATTTGTTCCACCTGATTTCGCTGTTTTCCCTCTCCGAAGGCCTTGTTAGACACAAATCTTGTGGGAAACTATAATATATAATATATAAAGCACTTCACAAGAAACATCATGACACATTTGAAATAAGTATATCATACTCTCATATGTTATCCTAGGCAGTTATCTTTGAAATGCTGTTATTGTTTGTATATATCTTCCAAATACATTCAATCAATGCTCATCAACATATTCGAGATAAGTTTATGCTCCTTTTAGGAGACATGCATTAGATTGCAATAGCACCTGTTCTTCGAATTATGTCTGAATTTGACCACTAGTGTCAAAGATGAAGAGAGTCGGGCGCATGACTTTCACTGATTTAGCAATATACACACTTCAATACAGTTAAAGGTCCTCAGCTAATAAGATGATTACACTCCAGCATAACTTGGTCAATTTGTAGGAACCTGACCAGAGTAAACTCCCTAGTTTTCAAATATAAACAACTCCCAGGTGGAGGGGGTAGCCAAGGGATGCTTCAAAGGGGAAGTAATGTCTGAAGCATAGCATCTATACATACATAGTTTGGAATCCAAGGTAATTTATTCCAGTCGAAGTGTGTGAACCACGAGCGATTTGCCTAAAAAAAAGTTCTCTCCACCGTCTTGCAAAGTCATCACACTTGTTCTTGTTTTTCGCACTGTGCAGATGGTGGAAACGTACATGCAAAAACACGCAGCCATAACACACAACCAGTACAAGATGTAGCTACTCGATCTGTTTGAGGACAAGGAACGCGAAGATGGCTTTCGATGACCTTGGTAACAGGTAAAACAAGAATGCAACTATGTGTCCATTCAATATATCAGGTCATCTGAAATTGATTCCCTCTCGATAGTTAATGCTTGGTAAAAAAGCATTGCATAGTGCTGAATACCTCCAGTTGTACTATTCTGCTAATGAGTGACTCCCATCAAAGAAACAAATCTCTGTAGGTTATTTTTAGAGAGGTGGAAGATTTACTGGAACATCAACCTCTGTGTAGTATAATAGCGAAGCCCAATTTGTATGAGGTTTTACCCCTGCTGTCTTCCCCTTTGGTCACCTTGAATGACAACTGGGTGATAACCATTGGTCAATTCCAAAGGCCCCCACCCCCACAATTCTAGAATTATGGCACAAGTAAATCATGATTATAGTTACTGTATGTAGAGGGTTTATACCGACTGACCGATTGACCCAGATGTAGAAAAGATACTATTTTTGTCTGTAATTGCTATTGAAGATATTTTCGTGGTGTTAATGGAATTATCCAGAGAATTTCAGAATCCCTGAACACTGAAGCACACTAAAACTGAGTGAGGGAAATCTACAGTTGCCAACTTAATCTGCCATAATTATCACTGGCACAGCAGACAACAATTCATCAGTTGACGGGGGTCCCAGGTTTGCCTGAGGTGGGAGGGGGGTGGGCATGGTCTGTGACAAGCAGACCTCCCCCTTCCCATTCCCTTTCAAATTTTTTATATGGAAATTCCCTGGAATAATTCAAATGTATAAAGCATACTCGATCGAGCTCTTTGGCATATCAGACAAATAAATTGTCAGTGGTGGAGGAGGGGGATTTGCTGAAGCGGAGGGCTAGGCTTCATTGATGCTTCCTATTACTTAGCAACAGGGCAAAGGTAATATTTGGCTGGGTAAACAAAATGAAACCTTTTGCGTCACAGTTCTACCATAGAATAAAAGAAGTGTGGCTATACCATTGAGATTAATGATTCAGTAAACTTTGGAAGAGACGTAGTGAGCAGCATAAGTATATTTGTGTGTCCTTCCTTGACTGGACAGGTAATAACAAAGAAAACCATAGTAGTCTGGCAATAGGGACACCCTTAATGAAGGATTCATGTGAACTTGTTTAGTAGACTTGCAATTACGGCCATGTCCACTCCTGAGAACTGGACAATTGTGTGTACAGGAAAGTTGGGTCCAGTGGTAGCGACTTCTTCTACTTCTTCCATGCAATTATTTGATAGAGCCTGTTCAGCAACTGAAGGATGTGTGGTTTAGTGCCTCTTGAATCGGGGAAGCACGACAGCAACAAACTAAACCCAATTCGATGATATTGTAGACCTCTCCTGAACTCATCCGCATTTGAAGTTTTAATGATGTCTTGTGGGAGAGTGTCCTATGTGTCGTATATAGTATACACTGACAAGTACCTATGCTGCAACTATAGAACACACGACAAGCTATCTATATGCCACATATATAATCCACATTGACAAGTACGCATGTGCCATATATAACACACACTGAGAAGTCAACAAAGTATTCTCCCGATATACTCATACAGATTAGTGATTATGATCATCCTTCTTGTCCTTTTCCAGGAAGCTTCTCTGGCATGGTTCCCGTCTCACCAACTGGGCTGGTATTCTGGGCCAGGGACTGCGTATAGCTCCTCCAGAGGCCCCAGTCACTGGGTACATGGTGAGAGCAATTTGGCAGACTGAAGGCAAAAGTTAACAAAATAAGCATATATTGAATTTAATGCCAGTAGAACACTTCAATTATTTTGCCCATAGACCTAGCTGTGCATTCTGCACAGAAAAATCTGGGGGAAATAATGCACTTTCCTGTCTGGCCAAAGTTCTTTCATGAACCACTGGTCACAAAAATGTCCAGACTAGCAGTTCAGGACCACTTGTTTCAGTCCTGTCTTGCAGCTTTTTTTTTTTTCATTTGTCATAGTTCGTAATTCCACATTAGTGCCAGTTAGAACAAAGCTATTTATAATCTGTCTCAAATGAATAAAATTGGAATAGACTGTTGTGGAGAATATCACAGGGAACTAGATAAATGATTACTATTAAAGTCAGTCTGTAAGATACTCATGTACTCACTAACTGCTCCTAGGTCGGCCACATGCGAGCTCTTGCATGGATCCTCCATTACTCCCGGCGCCCATACAGCGTCCTAGTTATTACAATGAGATCCACATTAAAATGCTCACAGAATGAATGGAATTGACCCCTAGATGATTTCTTTTCACTAACCCCATCCTGCCATCTACCCACTCCTCCCCCTCTTCTACTAGCCACTGTTGTTGAGTCGTTCAATTTACCTGGTACTCAGTTCACCTGTAGGCTGGGTCGTTTGGGCGTGGAAGACATTGTCCACATGTTTTGCGTTGTTGAGCGTGACCTCCCTACAAACCATGGCTCTTACACCACTTGATATCCCTAGCTCAACGAATACAATTCATCTGTTTCTTTCTCCCGTCAGTTTGGTAAGGTGTCGATTTCGCAGACATGTCTTCAAAAATCCTAACGACTGCTTTGGCGACCCCCTCCAAGATGTTGGTGTTGCTCTGCTGAGTGCGGTTAGTTTCCTGTGGTTGAATTTTTCAAACTGACAAAGATTTCATAACTAAGTACATGCATGTGCTATGTAAACACAGGCTATAACGGGTCAGGAGGGAGGCTGCTGATTACCATCAACGTGTGGTTTCATTTCAAATCTGACAAATCAATGCATAATCTGACCTCAGATGACCTTTGAATGACCTCCAACGTCCTATAGGACAAACGTGTCTACCACTTTTTGTTGAGATCAGACAAACCAAAAATACAATTTAGCAGGCCCCTCTAATGTGGGTCTGAAGATATGCTTTGTGTAGACGATTCTCTCACGATGCAGAAGGACTCGGTACACAACAATGACCAACAACAATTTTGACTGACACTTGTATTCTTCACTCTGTGCTGATGAAATTGGTATTCTTATCAATATGCATCCTGGCATCTAGTTGATTAAACTGGAGTTGATTGTCTGCCTAACCATATGGGAGGGGGCCAAAACGGACTCTGCTTCTGCTGCGGCTTGGTCGCGGCCTTGCTTCAGCCCTAAAGAGCCCACACCCAATTTGGCGATAAACCTTTATGTAAATTATTATTTTTTTCCAACCATTGCCCAATTCATCACATTAATTCATTCATAGAATTGTATGCCCAACGCGAATTTCATAGCAGTATCGCGATCGAGTGAATCGACATCGCTAATATTCCCGTTCTTATCACCGAGTTAGTTTAAAAACTCCCCTAGACTGTTACTTGTGTGCATAAAAAGGTTAGCTGAACGGCGGCCTGTACCAATCATAGGAAGTGGCCGACTTTGTAAGTTTGAGTAATGCCTGTAACATTATCAGGGGGAATGCATTGTCATAAATGCTGTCAACAGTATTAGGTGATGACCATGTGTTTTCCAAAACAGGCTAAGTATTGGGGGGAAACTAGTGTAACACATTGGGCGGGAGCAGCAAACATATAGCTTTGCAATGCTTGTTATTATTACTTACCATAACAAGCTCTGCGATGTCCGTGGCAGCTGGATATTGGCAATAAGGCAAATACACACAGCCGCAACCACGTGGGGCAGTTTTTATCTTGTCAACAGGTTTTCGGGTTGAGCTGCGATGTATGCGGCGGCGGCTTGGGATCGCGAAACACTAATCATAATGTGGTTTGGGGCTTGTTTGGCTATAATATAATATGGGCTCCGTAATCCTGTAACTGTACTTCGAACTTATACAGACTACAGTTTGCAGTAGCCCGACTGGCATTTCGCAACTGAACTCCATTAGCCCCCCTACGTGCAGGAAGTGGAAGCCCCCGGCTACCGGCGCATAGGAATTTTTGAGCCCTGACTGAATGTAGTCTACTAGGTTTTGTTAATAAGGTAAAATTCTTCACATGTGTATGCCCACCAAGTTTTGGGCCCCCCCCCGATGCCCCTTTTGAACCATCTGAGATTTTGTCTTTCTTCAATGAAAGCTAGATTTATACTTTGTTGTTTATATAATAGTCATTGTTAATGAACTGAATGAACTTAGCTAGCTGAGCTTAGCTGCCAAAACCACAGTAAGCTGATAAATATTATTAATTATGCTTACCCACATACTGCGTCCTTCATGCATACCCTCGGTGAATAGCTCAGTCAGTCACCCTGCGACTGGACAGCGCTGGGTGAGTTGCGTCTATTCTGTAGAGCGTCCAATCCTGGCCTCCTCTTTCCCGACAGTTGCACTTGTGGGGGTCCACACCACTCCAAAATGTAAAAGAACTGGCCTCCCTGTCTGCCCGCCAAAGTCATTCTTCCACTAATGTGTTTTTTCCACAGGTGTGATGCCACTCCTACTTTTGTGAAGGTTGCCATTACACAAATGGGTACTCAACAAGATTCCTGCGAGGACAGATCGCTATACAATATTCCCCATCAAGCATACTATATAGGACCCTCAAGTCTGTATAGTATACATTCCAGACCTCACGTCCCAAACAATTAGACCTTTTGTTGCTCAACTTTCGGGGGGGGGGATGAACAACCCTCGCTCCCATGACAGGTAATCTTAAAAAACTGACTTTGGCTACTTGCACACCTGCCGCATAAGCCACACTGCATACCCCAACAGTTATTTGTATACGTTCGTACACATACTGCATCTCTTCATACTCTTGTGAGCCAAGTAAAAATTGAACAAGTCCCCCATAGACAAACAATCCAATACATCATTCTAAATTGGCCCCCTCTATTTTACAGACTCTTTGTCCGTTGCGGTCAATCGAGCACTGCCTTCGGGAGTTATTGCGCGATGGCCTAAAGTTGGTTTGCAAAGAATAAAGTGGCTTCACCCGCAAAATCTATGGATTTCCCATATCCTGGTGTTTTGTAAACGTTTATCACTCCTAGCAATCATTGTACTGCCTGTTGATAATTCGACCATCACACCAATGTATTTTGTTGTTCTCTGACCTCTCAGCTCCACTTCCTTTCCTTGGAAGTTTGTCTTTTCATCTCATGGAATAGTGAAAAAAAGCTCACATATCATACCTATTTTGTAGGTGTAATTTTTCGCGAAGGCTAATTTTATCTAAACATCATTCACAGGTCGCCCTTGGTACAAGTAACAGTCCTGGCTGCTGACTACAATGCCGACAAGCTCCCTTCAGGGAGGACAGTGTCATGGGCCTAGGCAAGATTGCACAGAAAGCAGTGGAGATATGACCATGTAGTATGATAAAAAAATAAATGAAACGAAGCATTACCAATTATGAAATATACTGCAAATGTTATCTCAGAATCAGTTCCCAGTGCATTGAATTGGGATGGTCCTGATATCCATTTATTGTCCCTCGCCTGAATGAAATTCCGGAGTGACTAGTGGTCACAGGCGTGGTGTGGTGGTATGTGTGTGTGGTGCGTGTGTGTGTGTGTGTGTTCGTTGGTGGATCCAGTAGAACGGGACACCAACGGCTCCTTTGTACGTAACTGGGCGGCCGCGAACCGGGATATCCCCGTTTGTTTGTCCCCGTTTCCATAAGGAAAACGCCCCACGAAAAAACCCGAATGGGGGATATCCCCGGTTCCTGTGTGTCCCTTAAAACTGGCTTAAAAAATGATACTTGTAGTGGTTGGGGTAACCCTATGGAGGTTTGCACTTATGTCCCCATTTCCATAGGGAACCGAATCAATGTCCTTTGTTGCGTCCCCGTTTGGCGCCCTAACAGGTATGTGTGTGTGTGTCACACTTCCTCGGTGAGCAGGATTCTTTCGACGGCAAGTGCAGATTGCGAACGACCATTTTCATGGTGCATCGGGGTTGGGTGAACACTTCTGATTAGATTTTGGGCCACAAAGTCACTAACTAAGTAGTAAGTATCCTATTTATGTAATTATTGTCAGTGCTCGTGAGCAATATTTACGGATGACCGTATGTGCCTATTTGTCTTGGTTTTGGCACATAGAGCGGGATATGAGGTAATGAACTGATTAGATTCAGCATAAAATAGGGTCATCAAGGTCAATTCGGGGGCAAAAACTGGTATTTTGGCCATAACTGGGAACCAAATGTCTGCTAGGGGTGGGAGGTGCACCATTGTGATTCCCTTGTTGACCTCCATCTGTGTGACCATTGAACTAAATTTACCTTTTTAACCATGTTTTTGGCGAATCAAATTTTTCGTGGCCATCTTCGGATCTCAGAGGTACTTCCGAATCGAATGAACCTATTTGCCCCATTGTGACTTGTTTTGTGTGTGAAGATATTCGAGGTCACGTTTTTCATTCAAAATTAATGCAGTTAGGAAGTTCATAGTGATTTGTCATGGTGCTTTTTAAATCAGCAGGTCAAACTACCCCTGAAAATGAGGTCAAATGTCAAAGGTCAATGTTAAAGAATGTGCTTATTTTATAGTTACAAGGTGCAAGAAAATTACAACGGCAACTTTTGTGTCAAATTTGATATCTGGCAGAGCTCTGTGTGGCTGAATATACAAAACAAACTCCCGCTTTAATCGGTCACTCGGTGCTCAGTTACGATGGTCAAAGGTTGGTTTTGATACCTTTTGGCAATGCATCGGCAGTATACTGTGGAATACTTCTGCTTGTAGGACTGCGTGCATCTCATCGAGAGTAACATTTCATAAAACTGCACATGTCATCAAAGGGGTCTTCAAGGCAACTTATGGACTAAAACTAAATTTTTTGGAGACAACTTACAACTCCATTGCTTGGCAATGTTGAAATTTCAGGACAGTTTGTACTTCAGGTGGAGAACTTTTTCCATAAAAAACCACACCATCATCCCAGTCATCAAAGTCATTTCCAAGGTCCCTATGGGCATATACTGCCAAATAGTTGTGTTTCCTGCAACAACTTCCAGTGACCTTTCCTAATGTGGTTTATATTTCACGAACAGGTTGTATCCCATCTAGGGTTACATTTTTTATAAAGTAATGGTCATTTTCTCCGAGGTCATTAAGGTCAATTGAGGTCCAAAACTGATTTGGGTACTTTTTTTCGGCATGCACTGGTCCGTGTTCATCATATGCAAAATGCTCCTAGGCTAGGAGTGGATGTATCACATGGAGAGTTACACTTTTTCATAAAAAACTGTCATGTCCAATTGAAAGGTCATTCAAGGTCACTAAGGGGTCAAAACTGTTTTCTGGCGATAATCGGAGAATTGAATTCCTGTGAAAGCTTGAAGGTTCACATTTGATTATAATGTTGACCTGCATGTGTGTGACCTCTGACCTCAATTTGACCTGTGTCGGGTTGGTCATGTGGTTAAAAGGTTTAGTCTGATAAAATGTGCTTATTTATGAGTTACGGCAAAAAAAATAGAAACTGGTTATGTTTGGATATGTAATACCCTTTGTGTGCTTTATGGAGGAAGACCAACTCCGCTTCGATCAGACACTACTTTACCTTTGTAGTTACAAGGGTCAGAGTTTCTTTAATAGCTTTTTCGCAATAACCTGAGGCGTGTTCATTGGAATGCACATGCTTCTCGGATGGATGCATCACATGGAGAGTAACAATTTTTTGATGTTCCTTGCCGAAGTCAGAGGAATCTATGCAGTCCCGTCGTGTGTGTGTGTGTGTGTGTTGTGTGTGTGTGTGCTGCCCACTTTTAAACCTGATCCCGTTGATCAGGGCTGTGTAGGTCAGCTCATACTTGGTATGTGTGTCCCCATGATGAATACATGAACCCTAATGTTTTTGGGTAAGATCAGAGGTCCTGAGGTCAAACCAGAGTCAAAGTCTGAATCCCTTGTAAACACGATAAGTCCCCAGAATGGTGTCGAGCAGTTGAAATTAGGTGTGTCTCTTCCTTATGGGGAGTACAGGACCCTATTTTTTAGTTCAGTCGGTGTTGTATTTTGGTCAAAATAGAAAAATTTGTGAAATTCAATATATGATCCAATTTTGGCTTGTAAACACTATAACCTCGACCCCACTTGGATGGATGAATCCTCATACTTGTATGTGTGTCCCCAGGATGATACATGAACCCTATTGTTTTTTGGGTCAGTTCAGAGTCATCATGGTCACCCAGAGGTCAAAGTCTGAAAACCTTGTACCACGATAAGTCCAGAATGGTTGGTCTGATCAAGTTGAAATTGGGTTAAAGCTTTCTTATGGGGAGGACGGAACACTATGTTTTAGTTCGGGTCGGGAGTGACTTTTGGTCAAAATAGAAAATTGGGTGAAATTCAATCATTTTGCAATTTTGGCTTGTAAACACGATCACTCGTCCCACTGGATGGATGAGCCTCATACTTGGTATTGTGTTCCCCATTATGAGTTCATGAACCCTATTGTGTTGAGGTCGGGGTCAGAGGTCATTCTGAGGTCACCATAGGTCCAAAGTCTGAAAAAACCTTGTAAACACGATAAGTCCCGCATGGTTGGGGGGTCTGATCAAGTTGAAATTAGTGTACGCTTTCTTATGGGAGTACAGGACCAATTGTTTTTTTTGGTTCAGTCGGGGTGAAATTTTGGTCGAAAATAGAAATTTGTGAAAATTCATATTTTGGCCAATTTTTGCTGTAAACACGATAACTCGACCCCACCTGGTGGATGACGCCTCTATACTGGTATTGTGTTCCCTGATGAATACAAGGTACCTATTTGTTTTGGGTCGGGTCGAGGTCATCTGATTCCACCAGAGGTCAAAGTCTGAACCTTTGTAAAACACGATAATCCCGATGGTTGGTCTGATTCAGTAGAAATTAGGTGTATAGCTTTCTTGGGGAGTACAGGAACCCTATTGTCTTGGTTTCAGGTCGGAGTGATTTTGGTTCGAAAATAAAAATTTGTGAAAAATTCGATATTTGTCAGTTTTGGCTTGTAACACGATAACTTCGACCCCACCTGGAGGATGACGCTCATACTTGTATGTGTTTCCCCTGATGATACTGAACCCATGTTTTTTGGGGTCAGTCAATGTCATCTTGAGGTCACCAGTGGTCAAGTCCCTGAAAACCACCTGTAAACACGATAAGTCCTAAATTGTTTTGTCGATCAGTTAAATCAGGTGTATAGCTTCTTATGGGAGGTACAGAACCCTTTGTTTCTGGTTCAGGTCGGGGTGATTTTAGTCGCAATAAAAATTTGTGAAATTTGTTATTTTTGGCCAAATTTTTGGCTTTCACCAACGAGAACTCGACTAACTCGACCCCACCGTATGAAATGACTCATACTTGGTATGTTGTTTTCCCCATGAATGATTATATGAACCCTATTGTTTTTGGGTCGGGTCAGAGGTCAATCTGAGGTCCCGGAGTCGAAAGTCTGACCACCTTGTAAACAAACGATAAGTCCCTAATTGTTTGGCTGATCAAGTTGAAATTAGGTGTAAGCTTCCTTCTTGGGAAGTACAGACCCCTATGGTTTTTTTGTTCAGGTCAGGAGTGATTTTGATCGAAATGGAAAATTGTGAAAATTTGATATTTTGGCCACTTTGGCTTGTAACACGATAACTTGACCCCACCTGGATGGATGAATTCATCTTGTTATGTTTTGTTTCCCCATGATGAGTATATACCTTAATTGTTTTGGGGTCATGTCAGGGGTCATCTGAGGTCCCCCGAGGTCAAACGGTCTGAAACCTATGTAAAACATGATAAGTCCAGAATGGTTGGTCTGATCAGGTTGAATTAGGTGTGTATCTTCCTTATTGGGAGTACATGCACCCTATTGTTTTTTTGTGACGGGCGGGGTGAATGAGGCTCATGCTTTGGTTTTTGTGTATCCCCCGGATGAGTACATGAACCCTATTGTTTTTCGTCAGGTCGAGGTCATCTAAGGTTACCAAGGTTCAAGTCGAAACCTTGAATTTAGTGTGTAGCTTCTTACCAAGGGTACCGGAACCCTATTAAGTTGGTTTGTTAAAAAAGATAGGAATTTGTCAGACGTTATGTTGCCGATAATGAGCTGGTACTATCTCCCTTTGTCCGTGTGTCCTGGTTTGGTTGACAGAACAGTCCAAGGAATCACTAAGAGCCTTTTGGCTTTCTGGTTATACAACCGCCATGTCATTGAGGTCATCAAGGTCACGTAGGGGTCCAAAACTGATTTTAGTAGCTTTTCGGCAATAGCACTGGGCATGTTCACAGAATGCAAAATGTGTCTAGGAGTGGATGTAATCACTGGAGATTACAATTTTCATAAAAACTCATGTCATTAAAGGTCATTCAAGGTCCCTTAGGGGCAAAAACTGTTTTCCTGGCAATATCAGAGAATTGAACATCTGTGAAGGCCTGAATGTTCCCATTGTTATATTATTGTTTACCTGCATGTTGGTGACCTCTGACCTCAATTTTGACCTCTGTCGGGTGGGTCATGCGGTTGAAGGTTGAGCCTTGACTAAATTTGCTTATTTAGGTTATGGGCAAAAAAATAGAAAACTGTTATTTTGGATATGTGATAGACCGGGTGTGGCTTTATGGAGGAACCAACCTCACGCTTCGATCGGACGCATACTTGTAGTTTACAATGGGTCAAAGGTTTTAATTTAATAGCTTTTTTTGCAATAACATTAGTCGTGTTCATTGGAATTCAATATGCTTCTAGGAGTGGATGCATCACATGGAGAGTAACAAGATTCATAAAAACTGTCATGTCATTGAAGGTCATTCAAGGTCCACTAAGGGTCAAAAAAAAAACTGTTTTCTGGCCGTAATCGGAGAATGAATATCTGTGAAGGCCTGAAGGTTCACCATTGTGATTAATTTGTTGACCTGCAATGGTGTGTGACCTCTGCCCTCAATTTTGAGGACCTCTGTCCGGGTGGTCATGTGGTTAAAGGTTGAGTCTTGATAAATTGCTTATTTAAGATTACTGGAAAAAAATTGAAACTGGTTATTTTCGGACATGTGATAGACCTTGTGTGCTTTATGAGGAAACCAACTCCTGCTCGATCGGAACGCATACTTTGTGTAGTTTACAAAGGTGTCAAGTTTATTTAATAGCTTTTTCGCATAACATTCAGGCATGTTTCATTGAATGCAATTGCTCTAGATTGGATGCATCAAATGAGAGTAACAATTTTTATAAAACACGCCATGTCATTGAAGGTCATTAATGGTCACGTAGGGGTCCAAATGATTAATACTTTTTCGCAATACCTGGGTGTGTTCATCAGAATGCCAACTGCCCTGGGAGTGGATGTATCACATGGAAGTTACAATTTTCATACAAGTCTACCATGTCATTAAAGGTCATTAAGGTCACTTATGGGTCAAAAACGTTTTTTTCTGGCCGAATTGGAGATTGACTATCTGGAAGGTGGTAAGGTTCACCATTTGGTGATATACTTTGTTTGACCCCTGCATGTGTGTTACCTCTGACCCTCAATTGACCTCTGTTGGTGGTCTGTGGTTAAAGGTTTAGTCTTGAATAAATGTGCTTATTTTGAGGAGTTAACGGAACAAAAAAATAGAAACGGTTATTGGCCAAAGTGGGGATATATAAGTTGGCGTCTAACTTCGCGGTGTTCTAGTTAAGTAAAGGTAATAGCGTTTTTTTTTTTATTTAGTATCCGTATTGGCTCAGCTCATTAGCAAGCTACGATTACAGATGAAACCTATGTGCTAATGGTAACTTGGTTTGGCACATAGATGTGGAGATGAGTAGTGTCCGATTAGATTTTTTTCAGCATCAAATATGGTAATTGAGTCTCTAATTTGCCTAATTTATGCAAAATCACATTTCGTTGGGATTTTCTTCATTCCCATCACCACTCTTCTGTGATGGAGCACGCTGTCACTATATAAAATTGTATTATTCACATATGTGGGAGACATGGAGGTCAGCAGTGTGTCCCTATTTTATGGGGTTTCCCACATTTCAGAGTTTGGTTGATTTTCCTTGAAGCTGATTGGTATGGTCTACCTTGTTTCTATTCCGCAATGTTAACATAACATTGACTCGAGTCACGGGGGTTATGCAGTGTGTTCAATAAATTGTTCCATTCAGTTCAATCATGCAAATGTTCAAGTTTGTTAATCCCATGTATTAAAAGTGTGGTCCTGATATATGTGAAATGAGCAAATGAATCAATAGGAAGTTGAATATTTGGTTCCTTATTGCATAATTTAGGCGATCTTATTCACATTTCCACAAAACTTATACTTCTCTTCCTCTTCATAGACATTGTCCATACTCATCCCTTCTACGCATTTGAAATTGGGATCACTGATTAGTAGGTGTTTCAATCTAATCCAAAATCTTAAAGCAGCACCTTAAATTCTTGTAACGGTTTGCATGTGACTATTAGATTGGAAACACTGATCGCGCAACCAGGCGAGACCTGGGGGGCGATCGCCGTGTCGGTAAACCCACTGGCTAACTGGGGCTGCAACTCATCCACCCTCTAGTTTTCAGATTTTTGTTGCTGTTGTCATCTGACTTACTAGCAATTTGCTCTTATTGACCTCTAAAAGGTCAAGTTTGGTTGAAACTACCTAATGCGCTGAACAGACAATATTGATCGCAAACAGGCATCAGCGGTTCGATAACTCACTTGTTTAAAACGGCAGAGGAACATTTCAAACTATTTGATTGCTGGGAAATGCACCGTTTATTAGGGCTGTCCATATCTATTGATGCTTATCTCAAAATGTGTTTATACGATGTGAATTGGGTCAAGACCGAGTCCCCAACCATCCGACCGGTCTCTATATCAAGTCCTGAGTCAAGTCTGATTCCTTAGGCCCGAGCCAGACCCAGAGTTCCCATTTACAGCTTGGTGTTTGGCAGAAATATATGATATTAGGTTCAAAACAGCAAGTTATTGTGTTAGTTGTTGCAACAAATCCCCCCATTTATTTTTTCCAAAAGTGTATAAATTGCATATTCATCCCAATACAAAAAAATTTCATTTCATTCACCACTATTACCCATAACCAGTTTCATAGTGTGTCATCATTGGGTAGTTCAACCAATAGTCATGTAATTGCAATGCAGCAGTGCCAACTAATAAATGACTGCCCTGGAACCAACAACCCATAGAACCAACCTGATCTCCCCACCTCCCACCATTTACAGACTCTATGACCATAATATTTTCCAGACAAACAAGTTTTTCCTTGCATTTCGGACACATCACCCATTCCAGCATCTTTGCAGACATGCTTCTAGCACAGTGTAGTCTCATGATGTTTGCCACCTCTGCTGACAGCCGTTTCAACTAGTCGTCAAACACACTATCGGCTCACTTCAATTGAAACTATAAGACACATGCTGGGTGGGTAAACCGCCACTGTACTCCCCACCTTCGTGATCAGTTGGTTGGAATATGGTTGTATGAGTTGCCATCAGTTTGGATGGCATTATTGAATAAATAATGATACTGACTAACTTTATATAGTGCAATCTTCCCGCGAATGTAGTCTCAAAGCGTTTTACAATGTCATCCCCACCAAGTTTCGTTGAAATCACAAACTGTTTGTAATCATGTAATTTTACCTCTGGTGACCTTGAAATGCCCTCACTTCTTTCAGGACCAATTAATAGTCCCCACCTACCTTTCGTGGAAATTGGGACCAACTTTGAAATTGCGCAAGTTATTCACATTAGCTTGACCCTGCAATGCGGAGACATCCACTCCGAACTCATCTGAGATTTTACTATGCGGACATGTGTGCCAAGTTTCGGCTAAACCGGACAAGTGTTTGGAGAGTATTGCCGCTAACAGAAAATCTTCGCAATCGTTAAAAATTATGCATTAGCGTACCCCGTCATTGGGTGACGCCCACTTTTCGAACCCTCCGCGATTTCACTAAGGCGACCTGTGTGCCAGGTTCGGCCTCAAACGGACGAAGTGTTGAAGAGTTTCTTGCGGCGGAGACGGCGAAGCCAACCATAATTCCCCCCGAAGTGGGGACATAATGATGACGTTGAAGAACGAGACAGTAGTAATTTTGCCTATGTTGATGTCAGAATTCCACAGTATTCTCCCTCCCAATTTTCGGGTTTTTCTAATGGATTTCCTTGTGGTGTCCTTGACCTTGAGTCCGAACCTCTGATCCTCGAGTCGGAGTCACAGCAGCAGGAAGTCTGATACCTTCAAAATCCAGTCGAGACGAGACCTGACTCGGTTCCTCCACGCTGGTTTATACTATAACTCGGCCGCTAATCTTTGTACTTATTAGTTCAAAGAAATCATCTTTATCTTTTCAGGCCTGACGGAACAGTTGTCCCTCTTGGACGGTAAATCGACTTGGAGTGACCAACCCAGATGGCTACAACACCCTGAACTACATGAGTTTGTGGTCTACGACACCAAGCAGATCAAGATGAATACCTCGTCGAAACAACAAGTTCAAACTTCAAGTAAGATGCATGACCTCTGTCCTTAGTGTTTCTGCATCGGCATGAGGGTAGAATTTGCTAGGATACCCCAGCGCTGACTTGAAGTCCAGAGAGGATCCACTCCTTTGCAGACTTACGTTAAAGAGCATTATGTTCTCAGACATGCGAAGAAGTTGATGATGTCTTCATTCCGGATTATGTCTGCATAGTTAGATGGTGTGAAGGTCTCCAGTAATAGATACAAGGAAATCTTGCTATATGTTTAATAGCAACTTGGGGCTTTGCTGGATTTATGTAATCCCTCTGTGTCCTGGAATTTGCTTTCATTCTAGCCATCCCCAATGTTGGGATGATAATGGAGATTCTCTATGTGTTACGTGCTTTTCATTCCTTGCCATGTCATTAAGTACACTGCAGAAGTACAGGCCACTCTCACAACACTGCTCCAAATCTCTGGGAGGATGAACACGAAAGGAGAACCTCCATTCAACTCTTTGAGGCGAGGCTTTCAACTTAGGCCCCCCCCCCCCTTCCCTGTCGTGATAGATAGTGAATATGGCCTGGGAATTGTTTTCATCATTTTGGCTGTGCTGTGATGCATTGAAATTTACACTGCCTCTCCTGACTATTACTTTAACAGTGCGTATGATGCTTAGCTCTACTTGCTACGCCAAGCGATTGAGAGAAGTTTCTGGAGGAATTAAGAACTAGGTTGAGCATTAGGGTACCAGTTTTAAGAAGCCACACACATTTGACATCAGCAGCTGTGTGTGGTGCTGTGCTTAATAACAGAAGTGGTAAGAGACAGATGCTATACTCAGATCTAATCTAGAACTACTTGCTGTTCGTATATAGTTTGCTGTGATAATTCGAGCATACACCTACTCTTATAGAAAATGAAACTACAGGCTTTACACCAAAGAGGAGATAATCAGTCTTGTTGTACATACTTGTAACAGTTTTTTACTTTTATATTCCCCACTTTTCATTTTGGCCCTCTTTTTCTTTTAACATTTCTTCCTCATTCAGAAACATCCATGTTGTTCATGTCTCTCATGTCCTCACATTATTTCAGTAGTTCAGGAAATCCAGAATATTGGCAGATTATATTATTGCGGTCAATGTGAAACATGTATTTGAATTGCATGGCAAACCAATCAAAATTGATTTTTTTTTACACTCTGCAGGGCTGGAAGGAGTCAGCATAAATGCACTCTAACCACTCTTCTTCCGTAAAACCATGAGGATGGTATTGTGATGGTTCTTCATTTGCATTCCTTCATTTATCGGAAAACATTCTGGTAGCATTGTTATCATTCAGGCAAGTGGGAGTAATCTAGAATTAGTGGACATATACAATAACTAGCTAGGCACAAATATTGCTACATAAAACTCCATGCATGTGGCGTTTGTTATTCATGATCCCCATGTCAACGTGATAAAATGGAAGCACAATAATATTATTAAATCAAGAATTGTCAGTGATTTACTCTTTCTTGTCCAACAAATCGAGGATGAGACTGTATTGAAATCAGTTTGTTGGTTGTCCTGCTTTCCTGCTTTTGGGTTTCTCCGAAATATAAGAAGTTTGGAGTTACAGTTATGAGATTATAATGATATTGTGTCCAAAGGTCTGAGGGAACGATGGCAGCTCAGTGGAACTTACAGTGGTGGTCAGAACGATCTTTCGAAACTCTCCCCTGCCAACAATACAATCCTTCCAACATAACACTATAGATTTCCCCCCATATTTTCTCAACAATAACATCCGAAAATGGTATGAATTGTTGCCTTTTCCATAGTGGTTACAGTTTAACAATAAACCGTTACGGGCTATGGGGGAATCTCGTCTATTCCCCGAACTGTTCAGTGGTGGGCATGCGCACTACAAACCACAAACTGGCTATTACAATATCAATTTTCGATGAAATGATATCGGAATTAGGTGACCATGATCTGAAGAAATTTCAAGGTTAAGTTACTAATACGTTCGGAGAATTAGTCTATTTTTATCTAATTCATTGTTTGAGAGCTAGTTAGATTCTTGCAATTGTGGAATTGTCTTGGTCAAAATACATGTTTGCAGTAATAGAACTATAGCTATTAACCTGTAGGAAAATGGCAAATGAATAATATTCCACCAAGAACTAGAAGGGGATGGGGCAGCACGGTATTGCACTTCTGGCTAGAGGTAATCCGGAACTGCCAAAGCTCCTGTTGGGGAACCACTGGCGATGTCGATAGAATAGTTTCCATTGCCAGGTGCTTATATGCTTTTGCAACGATTCAGCTAAATAAACTAACTTGGGTAGGAAATGGCAATGATAGTATGCAACCAGTTAACACTGAATTCGAGTCTCATGGTGTACAGGTTGGCCATGTGTAGTCCGTCTGCTCTACGCATTACTAGATGTTGGATTTTTTTTTTGGTCTACTATTTATTCGCTTGAGCTATTGTGATCTGCCACTGTCAGCCTCGTTTATTTTCATCTATCTACCTAGCGTTTGTCTATCTGTAAACATTTGCCCTTTTGGGACTCCAATGTTTGTTCTTTGATGACGTTGACCAACCTGGCCTCAATGTTCATGGCCCATGGGACACTTTTGACCATCGCGTCAAGAAAAGATGATTAGAGGGTCATAACAATGGACATGGGCCAATATGTTGAAAATGCTGCTCCTCATCGTGTAACGATTAAGGTTGAATTCCCTAAATACTTATCATGGTCTATGCATACTAGGTGTTTGAGATTTCTATCAGAGGTCATTAAAGGGCATGGATGGACTAGTATGCAAATATCAGAATGTAAAATGCTTCTACAAATTGGAATTACTTATTGGTCAGTGTTACCAGCTCTTACTATTTTCACATTTTCTTAACGGTTCTTAATTTGTTTTTTGGCGGCCCTCCCCATTTGAATGTGTGATTTGGAGAAAACTGTATATCCTTCCACTATCTGTAATCCTTATGTCAAAGATAGCAATGTTGCACCAGCTTGCTTATCTCAATTACTCAGGAGTCCCTCATATCCCCCCTCACCTCTCCCCCTCAGACTCCCCTCAGACCCCCTCTCTCTGAACGGTGATCACTCGTTTACCAGAGTATTACCTATGAAATCACTCTATACCCCCCCAGAACAAAAATAATATAAACCTCTCAACCCCATCAATGTGGTTTGCCGATGAGTGTTGATAGTACTGGAGCAGCCTGCTTTCGTCCCTGGAAATAAGGTATGGGGAAACATCACCTCTGCAGAATTGATTGTATATTTCATCTGAGGATAAAGTGGTTGGAACTGAGCTAATATTAATAAACAGTTTTGTTACAAACTGTGATTACTCGGTAGAAATTCATAGCACAAAATCGAAGTTTTTTTCTTCTAATGATACAAACTGTCACGCTCATTGCAGTCCGCTTGTTGACCTCCTCCTAATATGACAGAATGCAGAGTTGCCCCTCTCCAATAGAGGTACTACAGTACGCCTTATATAATATTCACCAATTTGTGTATCATAATACCACAAAGTACAGGTCCTCGGCTGACAAGAGTTAGACCTGTGTTTCCCCCCCCTGTGCCCGGGGGATTTAAAAATCTCCACTAGTCCAGAGTATCCACTATCCGTGTCCTATGGTTTGATTTTCATAAAAAGGAAAGGTATGCTTCTTTTTGCGCTCATTCCCACAAATAGTCCGTCAGCATGCGTTCTCCCTCTAGCTCCCATTTCCTATACCCCCCCCCCCCCAAAAAAAAAAAAAAATCACGTGATACACCAAGCTTTCACATCAACGGCTCTTATATAGGCTTACCATGTAGGGGCGTGGGAGCGGCAGATACGAGGCATTCAGGCGTACATACATTCGTGGAGGGGGGGGGGCAGCTAGAGAAGACTTCCTTGTCATAGTTACGACGAACTTTGCGGGAACGAAAATATATTTATAGAAAAGACGGAAACTACGGAAGTCAAGCCACGATTTTTTCAAATGAGTGTCCGTGTTTTATTCGGCTAGTGTGCCCGACAAGTGGACTGTCTTTCATGCAAACACAGTAGTGTAGTGGTTTCATGGTATGGATTATTTCACTTGAACTTACAAGCAAATGAGGATGCACTCTCACAAATGCATCAGAATATCACCGTAGGGTCTTGTATGACCTCAACTATATTTACGAACCTTCTCAATCGAACATTCCCCTCTGTCCCGTCCGGATCAGGGCGTCTGGTACGCACAACGGTCAATTCCGAAACTGACGCTCTCTCCTCGAACCCTGAGACTCAATGCCAAAACGGCTGTACCCCGCACCCCCCCCCCCCCCCACCCTCCTTCCCTCCCCCGACTTAGTGTCTGATTCCGTTGCGTCACTGGGACAGCGGACGGTGGACGCGCCTAGGTGCCTGTCTGGCATGCGCTCCCCTCAAGAGTGAGAGTGAGTGATCGATCGAGTGAACTCAGTGGGACCGAGCTCAAGGCGCAAACTGTGAGCAGGGTTATTACATTATTACGCCGAAACTCAACCGAATTTCGCGCTTCGAGTGTGCCGATCAAGGCCCCCATAAGCTATTACAACATTCGCCTCGTGACATTACATGGCCGCAACACAAACATCCCCTATAATCAGAGTGAATGCGAAACATGTACTCTGAAAAATCCTTCATACAAACCAACTATTGATGTGATCCGAATAAATAAATAATCCACACTCGTCCACAACATATCGAAGAAAATCTCATTTATGTTAGGTAATATAAACCCTCCCGTCCGTTATGTTATCACGCGCAAAATGCATCATTACTGTGGGGGTCTATGGAAATGCAGGGGTCAACAGGTGGGGGAACGGGGGGGGGAACATGTCACCCCCCCCCCCACGTTCAAAGTGGGGGGCCGGATATCATATCGTTTGTCCCCTCCCCCCCCCCACTTTTCGGACCGTAATCAAAATAATAGGCACATTCTCGATTGTATCAATCTACACTGATTCCAATTTTGTCTAACCAAACAATACTCGCGTTGGAAATTGCTTAAGAGAATTCCACTAATTCCCAGTGCGGACCCCAGTGAAGATCTGGACCCACTAGGGCCGACGTGGAAAAAGTACCCATTCTTCTGCCGAATTCGCGAATTTTAAATCGACTAGCCAAAAGTTAATATTTTTTTAAGTTGAATTCGCCGCCAATGGCTTTTTTCCTTTCCAGCGTTGTAAAAAGGCTAAATATGCGTGTAATGCTTCGAATCCTTCCCCCCCCCCGTTCATCGTTCATTCGATTAATTGCAGAAGCCATGGGGCAGACTGCCCCCCCCCCCCCCCAATTTGTTCTGTATGAAAAAATTCGGGCGAATTTTCGTGGAAAATTTGGGACGGAAAAAGCAAAGGTGAAAAAATGCTAATTTCTGCATGTCCCTTTTCGATAAACTGCCCGAAATACTGCATTTTTTTTTCGCGCGCCTAGCGGCCGCCCGGAGTTTCCAATGACCGACTTGTAAATTCCGGTAACAAATGTTCCGCTCCCAAATTTGGAGTGGTCCCGGTACGCCTAATGGCTTTTCCTTTCCCTTCGACCTCGATCCCCACCTATAGACCGCTCGGTAACCCTTGGTCCATGCAAACAAAGCCAGAGTAGAAGAGGGTAAAATACATTGTGTGATATTCGGTAATCATCTTAGTATGCACAAGACAACTTTTTTGTCCTGTCTTTTACTCACTCACACAGGTAGAGGGGTGCTTTGAGCCTGCAAGTGCCGTTTCCGTCGCTCTTGAGGGTATGAAAATCTGAAATTTACTTTACTTTGACGATCCGCGCCACCATGGTGTCGCTCGCTCAGATAGTCGTTGTATTTCGCTGTCTATCCCCCTTTTCGAAACGCTCCGACCCCTGGGACAATTGGCAATCATTTTCATGCTTCCCCCACGTGATGTCCATATAGGTTCCTCGAATTCCTCAAAAGTTTAACCGTTAATTTCACATCGCCTCGTGTTATATCTTTAGTCTGGTGTTAGACGTCGATTACTCCGAATTTTTCCTGCTACCTCTTACCGGTCATTCATCTCTGCCCCAACCATAGTCTTCTGTATACAGCGCTACAGAGTAGCGGACTAACCATTGGTGGCGCATTGCAAACTGTAATGATGGCTGTGCGTGCAGGATAGAAACCAGCCGGGAATCAGAAATATATCACGTCTTACCACAAACTAGTTATGCTATCCACCCGAAGGTGCTTTAGCTGACTAATGAATTCTTCTTATTCTTAGTCGCGCGCGGAGATGGTAGAGCCTCCATTTTGGGTGTGTAGGACACCGGCGAATTTCGCCTATTCTTTCCACGAGAGTGCCCTGAGTAACTAGAACCGTGGGTGAGTCCTGCTCCCGGGAGCGCCATTTATCGTCCCCACCGACACGGAGTGTTTGCCTCCTCGAGCAGCCTCCTTAAAAGTAAATTGAGATATCTACCGACAAGGCGCATGCTAGAACCCCTAAACCTGGGTGTGGAGTTTTGATAGGCCCATGTTCCTATTTTCCAACTTGGCTAGTTACAACAAATCTGTTCATGAACGAGCATGGCCTTTATGAAACCTCCATACAGTACATGATAACATATTTTTCCACCAAGAATCGCTCATATCGGACAATTCACATGCTACATGCTTCGAACTGACAAAATTTGACCGGGCACCTCCAGTCGCGTGCACGGCGGGACGCGCCGGGTGGATGCTGCTATCTGCGTGTGGGCGAGTTAATGTTTTGACATGACGAGTGGTTGCTTCAAAACCATTGATCCACCCCTGATTAGAATAGCTCGGTGACAAAAGCTAAAAGGAAGGAAATTGAGACTGAGACTGTGTCGCAAAAATGACGACTCATCGTGTATCCAGTGGTTGACAAGAAAGAAATACGACCGCCGCTGCGGTATGACTAACTCCTACCTGCATTGCCCATGGAATGCCTTGACAATGCCATTCACTAAGAACGTCATGTCACTATAATACCTCATAGCCGCACTCACAAGTATGATACCAATTCCGCGAATACTACTGATACTATGATGTTTACTGTGTTAGGAATTCACTGATCCGAGCTAAAAACACGCAAATTGCCTGTCCACAATAGCAAATTTCACCTATCTGTACGGTCACCAGGTGTGACAAGAGCTAATTCTGCATTAGGTCGATGATACCGTCTTCTTGCTACCCCGCGTAATCGAGTCAGATAATTCATGTAGGCTTAGGGCTAGCCATCTGAACCTATAGTACAGTACCAGTAGTCTGGTGGTCATGACCGAACAATTAAGGCTGTCTGCAAATACTTTGCTGCTCTAATAATGTAAAATAAGCACACCCATGGAAAAAACTTTCAGAAGTTATGTATAGAAAGACTCTTTTTAGATTTTTCCGTATTTTTTTTGTTAGAAATATCAGCCTCTTTGGAATGCAAAAACCTTGGAATTCCCTGCAGCTTAGGCCTCAGCCATTTCGTATGCTTAGTTAACAGTGTATCTTGAGTCGAACCCTTTCGGATTTCAAGGCCACAGTTAAGAAATTATGGAAGAACCAATTAATTTGTAAACTTTTATGTCTTGTTAACAACCCCCATTTATTGACAGATAATAAAATTGGTTCCTTTGTAGAATTTCCTACAGCTTTTTCGAGTGTGCAGTTCATATGTCCTATGGAAAAACCCATTTTTCCACTGATTCACACTATTTTAGGTAAATTTATCAGTTCGGTCGCAATTTTTGGGTTGGCAATTTTTTCTCCCTGTCTTATTTGGCTGGAAAACTTGATAGAGAATTCACCCAAAAAATTTTAACATCCACCATGGTTTTACTATGTTTTTTCAGGGTGTTTGTCTCAAGGTACCATTCGGCTCATGATAACTCACCTACTAACCAAGTACCATTTTGATGTCAGCACGAAAAAATTCACAGATCCAGGATACGCACAGAATTCCTACAATCATAATAGTAAAATTTACTCACTGCCGTCACTAGTTAATCAAGACCTATATGCAACTGCCCCCACGTCATTTCATATAGGGGCACTTTGTTAGCAGTCATGGAGCAAATAGGTGTCTAGTAGCATTTTCTTCCAGTCAGCACAGCTGGATAATTCCAATCAAAAGTGTCCCTGGGTGCTAAAAAACAGGAGTAATTCAACTGCAAAAGCATAGGATTAGGCCTAATTCAGTTGTAATAGATCACATTAGTCCTCGTGCATACTAGCATGCACAGCTTAATGAATAGCTATTTCATTTCCGTCTTTAATTTCAGTGATCATCCATTCCTTCCTGACAAAGGCCCATCCCCCATCCTTCTATGTCTGGTATCACTGTACTTTAACGGTGTTTTCAAACTCCTTTCGAACCTCCAGAGCAAGAAGCTGCGGCCCTGATCTTATTTCCTGCTAGACTTTTAAAACAATCGCCAAGGAAATTATCCCGGTGTTGTCTCCCTATTCCAACAGTCATTTGTCACCTGGACGTTTCCCTGACATATTCAAAAGGCAACTGTCCACCCCAATCCACGAGAAGGGCCCAAAATCTAACGTTTAAATTATCGCCCTATTTCCATTACTAGTATAGTAGGGGTGCTCCTGGAACATATCCTTGCTAGCAATTCCTTGATCACCTTGAAACTATGATATTCTCACCCCCAACAACCATGGCTTCGTAAACAAAGATCTACGGTTACCACTTGGCTGCCTCACCTCTAATGCTCTAGCCAACTCTATCACATCGTTCTCAGGTGGATGGATCCTACTGGACTTCTCTAACTTTTAGATAAGTCTCACATAATCACCTCTCTCCAAAACTAAATTTCTATGGCCTCAGAGAAATAATCTCAACTGGGCAAAATCTCTTCTTACAAAAACCGTGGGTTCTCCAAAGAACACTAATTGATGACAAAACTTCCTCTTATAGCACTGTCCTGTCTGGGGTTCCCCAGGGCACTGTGTTAGGCCCGCAATTCTTTTCTCCTTGCTATATTAACGCTCTCCCCGACTGTGTGTCCTCTAAGGTTCATCTTTTTGCTGACGATGCCTTTCTTTACAGACAATTGACGCCATTGACGACCAACAAGCCTTACAGGCTGACTTGGACCCCTGACAAGTGTCTAAAGACTGGTGTAATGTGTTTCAACTCTTTGAAATGCCCTTTTCTTACAACCACCCTAAACAAAGCCCACAAATTTACCTATCGTCTTTCAGGCCACTCTCTTGCCCCCGTCAAGTCCCACCCTCACCTCTTGTTATCATTGACTCTAAGCTTTTCTCTGGACTCCGCATATTGACTAGATGACAGCCAAGCCACTAAGTCCCTCAACTTTCTTTCTAGAATTTCAAGCTGTCCCAAGCATTCCAGAAGCGGCTTATAAATTCATGTTTGTCCTCAACTGGATATGCCTCCCAAGTTGGTCTCCAGCCACGGTTACTGGTAAAAGAAAAATGAAAAGATCCGTGTAGAGCTTCGTAGATTTGTGACAGGCCCAGCTCAGACGGACCTATATCCAGCATACTGAGATTCTGTCCTCTCTCAAATGGGACTCTCTTGAACACAGGAGAGATTTTTGTCAATATTAGTACCCCCCTGCCCACAGATTCTTCATAGTAAATTGGTTGTTCCCACTCGGGGCATTTTTATCCCTCACACACAAGTGACAACACACTCTGCTTCAAACACACATCTTCAAAAACATTATCTTGCCGTGTAGATGCCTTTCAAGAGCAGTCGACCCTTGGCTACATCATCAATCATTTCTGTTTCTGCACACCAACTTCCTCCATCTAAGCCTGAAGGGCGCATTGGAGTATCACGATGAAGATGAAGAACTACGCAGTTTTGGCGCTAGGATTTATATTGGGGGGGGGGACATTCCCCCTTCGGAAAATTTGGTGGGATCTGACACAAGTGGGGGGGATTTCTAGAATTATTGAATGGCTGTCAGCTACCCATAAATGCAGTGCCATCGCATTTTGCGATTGGATATTTTTTCAGCCCGGTCTATTTTAGCCAACATATGCCCATTTTTGAGAACAATGGTATTCCTGTCTGTTTTTTTTAGAATTATTAAACAACACACTACGAAGAAATGCCTGTATGTTTGATTTAAAAAGTCATTGGGCCTAGTACCCTCCAATCAGTCAGTCAACGCAACCCCCCCTCCGTCCCACTCTATGCACCCTCTGTGACGGGAAGTCATTTGCAAATGACCCGAACAGATTTAATCCATGGTCAGCACTGGATCTGTGAAAAATAACTGTGAGATTCTAGTTTTGCCCCTCAGCTCCAAATTGGTTCAATTGCCATAGTCGTATCAATCACTCATCTCGGGCGAGGAGCCAATCGTTCCCCAGCCAAGCCTGTCCCCATCCCTGAATCGTTTCTCTCCTCCCAGCAAGTCTTGCATGAATCCCATCACATTTAAAATTAGTTTGAATACTTTAGATTTAGCTGGGCCCGTGCCAAATCGTAACAATCCCCCACAACCAAACCCACACATGACATGTGGCCTAGCCTTGACTAGCTTGCAGTGTACTCAACACATAGTATGAAACCTATGCACATAGATTTGTATAGGGCCATCGAAGGCTAGATCGTGGAATAACAAACATGGAATGAATAACGTGGAAATCTTATACACCTAGCTTGAAGTAGAGCTAGTAAAATAGCATATTTAAGTATTTCTATTTATTGACCTCGTCAATTGTTTCCTTCTGCGATTACGCAGAACTTTGGAGGAAGTAACATTAAGGCCCTATCTAATACAGCAGTTTATTTTACTTTAGGGCCCTATCTCTAGCCTCACTCTACAAATAGTACAGTGACAATATGGTGTAGTATATGACAAGGTCACATGTGATTTGCACTGTACATATCTTGCCTAGAAACATACACGTAGAACTATAATCGCTAAGAGTTGTTTACTTTGCAGCAACTTGGGTGTGCGTGGGTTTTGGGTAAAGAGTCTTGGGCAGAATCTGTTGTTGAATATTACTGTCTATACCCTTGTCAATAACACCATACCCAATTCATGAATAGGATGATAATGATAAATAATAAAAATAAAAATAATAGGACTATCTTCAAGATGAGAACATTTCAAAAAGAAGAATTACAGCAGTGGTTCCAAACTGCTATTCTATAAAGAGCAAATATTGGCACAACAGTTTCATCCTATTCCTCGAGCGACGCAATGGAGGGCTCTTAGCGAACGTAGCCATATCCACTACGAAACATTTACCATTGAAAACTTGCATGTGAGTATGAATTTACATATTTTCTTCAATCCTTATTGATATTGATAAATATTTCCATAACTATCTCACAGTTTAGACCCTGTTTTATCATGGACTCTAAGCCTTTTCTGGACTCCGCATATTGACTAGATGACAGCCAAAGCCACTAGTTCCCTCAACTTTCTTTCTAGAAATTTTCACGGCTGTCCAAGCATGTCAAAGAAGCGGCTGATAAATGTCTATTGTGTCCTCAACTGGAATATGCCTCCCAAGGTTGGTCCCATCCACTGTTCCTGGTAAAAGAAAAAATTGAAAAGATCCAGTGTAGAGCTGCTAGATTTGTGACAGCCCGCGTCAGACGGACCGATAGCAATACATGATTCTGTCCTCTCTCAATGGGACTCCCTCTTGACACAGGAGAGAATTTTGTCATATTTATACTGCACCGATCTTCATAGTAAATTGGTTGTTCCCACTCAGGGCAGATTTTTATCACCTCACACAGTTGACCCTCGCTCAAACCACCATCTTCCAAAAACATATCTTGCCGTGTAGATGCTTTCAAGAGGGAGTCACCCTTGTCACACTCATCATAATTTCTGTTTCTGCAGCACCAACTATCCCCCATCTAATGCCTGAGGGCGCATTGGGGTATCACGTGAAGATGAAGCACGCGCAGTGTTGGCGCTAGGATTATTATGGGGGGGGGGGAATTCCCCCCTTCGGGAAAAATTGGGGGGATCTGGACAAAAGTGGGGGGGAGTGCTAGAATTATTGCATGGCTGTCAGCTACCCATACAAATGCAGTGCCATCGCATTTTGCGATTGAATTTTCAGCACCTGGTATATGTTGGCCATACATCGCCAGTTTTGATGAACATTGTAGCGGTGTCTGGTTTTTTCAGAATTATTAAACACGCCACTACAAAGAAATGCATTGGTATGTTTGATTAAAAAAGGTCATTGGGCCTAGGACCTCCAAGCAGTCAGTCCCACGCACCCCCACTCCCGTCCCACTCTATGCACCCTCTGTGGACGGCGATCATTTGCAAATGACCCGAACAATTTAAGCCTATGGTCATCGCTGATCTGTGAAAATACTCTCGAGGATTCTAGTTTTGCCCCTCAGCTCCATAATTAGTTCAATGTGCCATAGTCGCATCATCACTCATCTCGGGCGATGAGCCAATCTCCCAACCAGCCAAACCTGTCCCCATCCCTGAATCTGTAATCCTCCTTCCCCAGCAAGTCTTGCAATGAATCCATCACATTTAAATTAGTTGCAATACTTTTAGATTTAGCTGGGCTCGTGCACAATCGTAACAATCCTCCCACACCAAAACCCACACATGACATGTTGCCTTAGCCCTGGCTAGCCGCAGTGTACTTCAACAAACACATAAGAATAACCTAATGCACATATGATTGTATAGGGCCTATCGGACGGCTAAGAATCGTGAATGACAAACATTGGATGAATCTGTGGGAAATCTTACCCTAGCTTGAAGTATAGCAGTAAAATTAGTAAATATTTTAAGTATTTCTAATTTTGACCTCGCTCAATTGTGTCCTGCGATTACGCAGAACTTTGGAGGAAGTAACATAGCCTGATTCTATCAGCAGTATAAATTATTACTATAGGCCCTCTCTAGCCTCAGCTCTGACAAATAGTACAGTGACAATAGGGTTATGTATATGACAATGTCATGTGATTGCACTGTACATATATCTTGCCCTAGAATCATACATGTAGAACTAGAAGCGGCTAAGAGTTGTTTACTTGCACAAATTGGATGCGTGGGGTGCTTGGGTACGGAGTATTGGGCATAGCTGATGTTGAATATTACTGTCCTTACCCTTGTCATACCCGAATTCATGAATTAGGATGATAATGATAAATAATAAAAATAAAAATAATAGGAACAATAATCTTCAAGATTGAAACATTTCAAAGAATACGGCAGTTGGTTCCAAACTGATATTCCTATAAAGAGCAATTATTGGCAAAAACAGTTCATCCTCGAGCGACGCAATGGAGGGCTCTTAGCGTAACTAGGCAATTTTTACATCCCCCACTTTACAGAAACATTTAACCATTGAAAATTGCTGTGAGTATGAATTTAAGAATTTTTCTTCAATCCTTTGATATTGATAAATATTTCCATAACTATCTCAACAGTTATAGACCCTTTTTGGTATCCTCCTGTATTTTCATGTTGTAATATTGCAGGGGTCTTCTTAATTTTGTTTATTTCATGAAACTCTCAATATTGTCAAGGAGTCAGTCACTGATCTTGGATTTGAGTTTTTGCTCCGATTCCTTCTGTCATAGACTCTGGGGTGACCATGGCC
>JAODTK010000068.1:0-31306 GCA_026419785.1 Sclerodactyla briareus | reverse complement strand
ACATAAGTGGGACTTTAGCTCGAAGGAAATGCATATTCATTGCTACATATTGTGGGAGATGTTTTTTTCCATTCCCGTTCCTTTCCCGGTATCATATAAGCTATGAAGAATGATTTCCTCTTCAACTGCTCATGTGAGTTGTCATCATCCTTTTGAATAACAATCCACATATACCGTCTTGGTTTTGGGCCGAAACCAATGACTACTTGGTATGTATGATTCCTTGTTCATTCTTTTCATATTTTTGTCACTGAGGTTTCTCATCACTCTCTTCAATCATGTTGGATATTTTGTTTCATCTTATCACAAATTTCCTACTCTTGAATGGATTAATTTTACGGGAAATTTTTGCTCAGCAGAGTTACTATACATGCATTAATCTGCCACTTCACTGACATCCCGCCCATATTCTTATTCCAAACTAAACTAGACATGTGTATGCGGGTAAAGAACCGCCCACTGTATATCCCCACTTTTGAGCAATCCATTGGGAAGAAGTATCTAACACCCCATAAAGAACCCCATTTTGGTCAGAACCAAGACACTTCTCCAACCAGTTTGGTTGTAATCCATGGGTGTTGATAGGCACATGAATTTATGCCATTTGACACTGATGGCTTGAAATGACTTTCTAAGTTGTGAGGAACAAATGGTAGCCCCCATCCACCAGTTTCGTTTCAAATCTGACAAAGTTTTGTTGAAAAATCGCATAAATCTTGCAAGTTTGCCTCCGATGACGCTGACCATGACCTCCACATTTTGTTTTCGGATTCAACAATAATCGTTCCCACCAAGTTCGTCAAATCTACAAGTTTTGGAAAATCGCATAAATTTCACACAATTTGACTTTGGATGACCTTGAAATGATGCCCTCCAAATTTTTCGGGATCAACTATATTCCGTACCCACCACGTTTTCGTTCAATCCACTAGCTGAAAATTTTTGCGAAAATATGCCAAATATAGCTCCCCCGCATTCAAAAGCGAATGCCCACTTCCGAACGCATCCGAGCATTCACTAGGGCTGACACGTGTACCAAGTTTCAGATCAATCGATACAGCGTTAAAGAGTCTTGCGCTAAACGGGAAAATCTTCCAATTCGTGGAAATTATGCAATTAGCGGACCCCGTTCAATGTGGAGCGACGCCCACTTTCGAACTAATAACCAGATTTCACTAATGCGGACATTGTGGCCAAGTTTTCGGCTCGAACGGACAAGGTGTTGGAGAGTTATTGCGCTAACAAGAAAACTCGGACGGCGGCGGTCGGGCGGAGACGCGAAGCCAAAACCATAATATCCCCCGAATGGGGATTATAATTAAACAAATCCTCTTGCCCCCAATCTATTTCATCCTTCCGCAGCTTCATTGGGAACAGGTGTTTTTTATATTTTCATTGTCAATTTGCACGAATATTGATGATGTTCTTGAAGATAATGCAGAGTGTGACTAATTCAATCAATTGGTGCCTGCAATGCTACTTTTACCAAATTTAGGCTTCAATCTTTGTGCATTTTATCTTATTGACCACTGAAATCATTCGTTATTCACTTATGTTAGGTGTCGAAAAACTTCCTTTACTGTGGCAAAAGCAGAAATGATTAACAAATGTTCAGTTATGTTTTTGTTGACTCCTTGCAATGCATTGTTTTTTTCATTGACATTTTGTGTGAATGTACAAGTGAGGCCTGTATAATGTGGAGTTTTTGTTAAAGTTGCTTTGAACCTTCCATAGATGAAGGGGGGGGGGGTGCTTCCTAACCCTAAATGCATATTTTTTTCACTCATCTTTCTCTTGTTTTTCTAGATTTTCTCAATCCAAAGGTGTTTATACAAGACCAAAACCAAATTGATACGGAGTTCACTTGGTGATTGCTGATGTTTAATGCCCTTTCCAAAAGTGAGACTAAATATTGTCTTTCAATGAAATGGTTTGGTAATATAGAATGGAATTCACTATTCCTGTGTGGCAGTTGTTCAAAATTGTGAATTGCATCAGTTAGGTCCTTTCCTTCCCCTTCCAGAATATTCCTAACAGATGCCTTATTATATTGAAAGCAGTTTTGGGGCTGGCAAACTTTGAATTCAAGTTTCACACTTTGAACTGACCTCCAACAACTGTAAGACCAACATGTCGCCAGACTGTTGTTCGACTGTCCTGTGATACATTCATATACATCCAATGGTTAGAGGCATTCAACTTGCAGCCAGGAGACTGCTGTCAAGTGGCAGTCAAGCGTTAGTGAGTTCATTCAGGGGCAGCCAGGCCTGTTGCAAGCCAGGTGGCAAACAGGCCTGGTGGTTAGTTTGGAAACTGATATCAACCCACCTGCGCTTGAATTCGTGCGAACATCCTGCGTTTAATCCCTGCCTGACCATGCATGGCAAACGCACCGGCGGTATAAAAGCGCCTCGGCCCAATATCATATAAATGCAGTGGTTGAGCCTCTTAGGCCTAATAACTCACGACTGCCCTTCTTAACCCTTAACTCCTCGTTTTCTGTGGAAACCTAATTTTACATCCCAGTGGACTGTACATATGGGGTGGTCAATAATCTCATTTCCACACCATAATTTTTGCCTTGTGGAATAGTTCTTAGTACATATCTTCTTCTGGCGGCTTTTCCATTGCCAACGAATGTAATGTTTCTATCTGCTTTAAGAATCTATCAGTATTGCCAGGATGAAATATATATTTGGTTACTGTCAAATGGAAGATCACACACAGTCTTGTTTTGTTCTGTTTTTCCATAAAGTACCAGTATAACAGGATCCCAGAGCCCTGCTGGGGGGTTTGGTTTGGCAGCCTTGGGGAGAGGGCTGTTAGTTTGATCCTTGTTGTGTCATAAAATAACCGAAGACATATAAATGGAACCGTGAACTTTTGATCCTAGGTTGAAAATTGAGGCTTCAAAAAAATCTAAATGAAGATCTCTCTTCGCATGTTGATGTGTGAACTGAGTCCCAGTATTGCATTACGCATCCCTCATATGCTCACTGGGGAGTTTGAGTTACCAAGATTGGCCAATGGGCCCAATCTAGTAGGCGGCGGGGGCGTTAGAAGTTGGAGTGTGAGTCTTGTGTTCAGAATGTGAGGGTTCTTTTTGTAAGTTCCTTGACGACGTCAGAGGCAATCGATGCCGTCATGGCCAGTTGTTTTTGTGTATTGTGTATGTGTGTGATGCGCGGATGGCTTTTGAACAACAAGTGGCCGGTTTAACCCCGGACCGGTGGATGGTAGATGAAGCTCATACTGTGTTATATGTGGGTGGCCATGATGAGTACATGACCCTATTGTTTTGTGTCAGTTCAGAGTTCATCTGATGGTCACCAGAGTTCCAAAGTGCTGAAAACCTGGTAACACGATATTCCAGTAAGGTGGTTTTGTCTGATGCTTGTTGGTCAGAATTTGAGTTTGTAGCTATTCTTATTGGAGACAGAACCCTAATTGTGTTTATTATAAAGGTTGGGGTTTACATTTGGTTCAGAAAATAGTTGGAAAAGTAGTTGAAAAAATTGTTTGAAAGTCCAATCACGGATGGGCCAAATTTGGCCTTAGGTTGAAACAACTATCACGGGGCGACCCCACCTGGGGGGGGCGATGGTGAAGCTCATACTTGGTCTGTGTGGTCCCCATAATAATACATGAGACCCTATTTTTTAATCAGGTCAGAGGTCATTTGAGGTCACAGAGGTCAAAGTCTAAAATCCTTGAAATTAGCGCGTAGCTATCTTATCAAGATTGTCAATATACGTTTTCCCATAATGATCTGTACAATCTCCCATTTGCCCGATTTTGCTATAAGGTTTCAGAAAGAGTCAGGAATTCACAGCCTTCTGCATTCTGGTTTAGCTCCATCGAGCTACTGCCGTTGCGCTAATTGTGATGGCCCATGTCCTTACTATCTATCTATCTATCTATCTGTCTGTCTGTCTGTCTGCCTGTTCTGTGTGATCTGTGACCTCAAATTTGAACTCTTCATAGTGTCATTTATCATGATATACTGACTTTCGTGATCAATCTGATCTATTCGGCAGTAGTAAAAAGCCTGCTTGACACTGAAACAAAGTTTGACCCCAGATATTTTTTATCTCAATATCATGAACATTTCAAATGTATCTCATAAACCGAGGTTTGTTCACAGTTGTAGAGGTTGACCGTCCACCCAGGAGATTGAGGTGCAAATCCCAGTCGGTATCCGTTGCCTTTTCGCGGGCCCTCATCATAAGGACTGGTCGGGAAGGAAACTGCTGTTCAGCAAAAAAAAAAAAAGCACTTAGCCCATCGTCTAGATAACTCCCAAAGGTAAAATAGGTGTCGGGACCATTTCCCCCTGCTCAGCTTGTGTTGACGTATCGCACCTAATTTTTTCTTCTTCACTGTACTAAAAGCCAGTCAGGAGTTAGTTTAATGAGATGAATGATATTGTGTCATAGGTCATTAGGGACCGCTGGCAGTTCGACGTTCGAACGTCAATCGTGCGAAAGATTTTTCGAAACAACCTACAACCCGCAACCCTGCCAATCACAAATCCTGCCAATACATAACCTTACTGATTCCCCCCCCCCCCTCACTCATCAACACTAACATCCGCAAACAGTATAAATTGGTTGCGTTTCCAAATAGTGTTGGTACAGTTTGAAAATAAGCCGTACCGATCTCGCTATGGGGTGAATCCCGTCTATTCCCCCGACCTGTTAGTGGTGAGCATGCGAACTTACAACCACAAACTGGCTTTATTGGTTGATAACATTGAATAACTGATCTAGTTCTGTTGGAGCAGGAGCTGCTTGCTATTCAAAATGGCTGTAACTTAACCCCTAGATGACCTTCGACCGAACTCATTAGCACCGTCATATTTTGTGTGTGACGCCTCGCCTTGGTTAACACGATAACTCAACCCCGCGTGGATGTATCAAGTTTCATACTTTGTATATGGTTCCCCATATGAGTACAGCCCTATTGTTTTCGGGGGTCCATGTCATAGTCATCCTGAGGCCAAGAGAGGTCAAGAAAGTCTGAAAAATATTTGTTAACAACAGTGCATAAATGGTTGGTCTGATCAAGTTGAAATTTGGTGTAGAAGCTTCTTCTGGGAGCACACGAATCATCTTGGTTTTGGTTTAGATCGGGAGTGCATTTTGGTCTAAAATAGAATTCCAGAATGCCTGGTCTTAATCAGTTGAACTCGGTATGCAGCTTCTTATGAGGAGTACAGACCATTTGGTTTTGGGGTCAGGTCAGAGGTCGCATATGTCACCAAGGTCCAAGTGTGAAACCTCGTATACTTGATAAGTCCTGAATGTTGAGTCGTTCGATCATGTTTGAAATTTGGTATGTAGCTCTCTTATGGGGAAGTACAGGAACCCTTTGGGTTTTGGTTCTGTCGGGGTGATGTTTGGTCAGAGAGTGACAAATGTGAATAGTTGATATTGTGCCAGATTGTGGCTTGTAAACATGATAACTCCCTTCACTTGGATTGATGAGGCCCCATACTTGGTATGTGTGTTTCCCACAATGTCAATAGTACATGACCCCTTGTTTTGGGGTCAGGTCAGAGGTCATCCCGAGGGCACCAAGGTCAAAGTCTAAAATCTGAAATTCATCTGTAAGCTTCTTTATCAAGAGTATAGGTACCCCTATTGGTTTTGTTGTGGATAAATGGGAAATTTTGTCAAGTTATGTTGCCCCTAATCAGCTGGCGTGGCAATCTCCCATTGGTCCTTTGTTTGTCTCGCCTGAACTTTGTTAAGGGAGAGACATAGTGGTCACTTGTGTGTGTCTGTCGGTCTGTCTGTCGCTCTGTCCGTCTGTCTGTATGTGGAGGTTAGATATCATCCTGAACCGTGAAGCCATCATGCTGAGACTCTTGTGGAGGTGCGCGTGGTTGAAGAGTTTGCCGATGTGCATTCTCACTTTTCCGTCCCAAAAGACCATTCTCATATTTGCATAAATTTGCATCTTTAATGACATTGGCCCAAAGCTTGGTGTACAAGATATCTCTTGATCGGATAGATGCTTTGGTAATGCCGTTCAGGGTATATAACAATATGAAGAGTAACACGAATCGATCAGATTCCTGGCATTGTATATGCTAATTAATTATGTTCTAAATTTGCATAATTCGGCGATATTTTGGATTTTGTTGGAACTTGGTGGAGATAGGTTTATCTATAGTCCCCATGATTGTGACAGTAGAACGAGGGCTACAGAGGTCATTTAATGTTAATAACTGTCATTCAGGTCACTTAGGGGTCAAAACTGTTTCTGGCCATACTCAGAGAATTGAATAGCTGTGAAGGCGAATTGTCCACCATTGTAATATCATTGTTGACCTGCATGGTTTGTGACCTCTGACCTCAATTTGACCTCTTTCGGGTGGTCATGTGGTTTAAGGTTGGGCTTGAATAAATGTGCTTATTTAAGGAGTACGGGGCAACGAAAATAGAAACTGTTTATTTTTTGGATATGTGAGAGACCTTTGTGTGCGTTATAGAGGAGACCAACTCCGCTTCGATTGGACACGTACTTTGGTAGTCACAAGAGGTCAAAGAGTTCAATTTAATAGCCTTTTTCTGCAATACCTGGGGCGTGCTCATTGGAATGCAATTTTAAAAATGGGGCTTCAGGATTGGATGCATCACGTGGAGTGTAACAAATTTTTTCATAAAAACCGCCAGTCATTGAAGTCTCAAAGGTCACGTAGGGGTCAAACTCTGATTTTAGTACTTTTTGGCAATAGCACTGGCCATGTCACAGATGCAAAATGCCTCCTAGGAGTGGATGTATCATCACAGGAGAGTTACATTTTCATAAACAATGCCATGTTCCTTAACGGTCTTCAATTGGTCCACTTACGGGCAAAACTGTTTCTGGCCATAATCGAGAATTGAATATCTTGAAGGCTGAAGGTTCAACATTTGTGATAAATGTTGACTGCCTGTGTGGTGACCATCTACCTCATTTTGACCCTCTGTCGGGTGTTCCATGTGGTTGAGGTTGGAGTCTTGAATAAATGGCTTATTTAGGGAGTCACGGGCAAAGAAAACACTGGTTTTTTTGGGATATGTGATAGACCCTTCTGTGTGCTTCACTGGAGGAACTACCACTCCGCTCTCGATCGACGCATACGTTTAATTGCACGGGGTCAAGTTTTGTAAGTTTAATAGCTTTTTTTCGTCAATATATACATTGTCCTGTGTTCATTGATGCAATATCTTCTAGAGGGGAGCATCACAGAAAGAGTAACAATTTTTATAGAAACCGCCATTGTCATTGAATGTCATCACAGTCACGTAGGTGTAAAAAACTGATTTTATTACTTTTTGGCAATAGCACTGGGCATGTTCATCAGAATGCAAAATCTCCTAGAGTGTATGTAGCACAGGGATGAGTTACAATTTTCATTAAAACTGCCATATCACCAAACTTACATGTCATTCAAGGGACTTAGGGGTCCAAAAACTGTTTTCTGGCCAGAAGCGGAGAATTGAATATCTGTGAAGCTTGGAAGGTTCACATTGCTTATCTAATTGTCTGACCTCATTTGTGTGACCTTCTGACCTCATTCTGACACCTCTGTCGGGTGGTCCTTTGGTTAAAGGTTAGTCGGAATAAATGTGCTTATTGCAGGAGTTACGGGCAAAAAAAGAAAAAACTGGTTATTTTGATTGTTGATTAGCCTTTGTGTGCTTTTATGGAGGAGACAACTCCCGCGGTCGATCGGACACTTACTTTGTAGTTACAATTGGTCAACGTTTATTTATCGCTTTTTCGCAATAAATTGGCTTGTTCATCGGAATGCCATATGCTTCTCGGAAGTGATGGAGTGGATGCATCACATGGGAAGTACCAATGTTTTTAATAAAAACCGCCATGTCATTGAATGTCATCAAGGTCACGTAGGGGTAAAACTGATTTTAGTACTTTTTGGCAATTAGCACTGGGCAGTCTCATCAGAATGGCAAAATGCTCCTAGTATGTGATGTATCAACATGGAGAGTTACAATTTTCATAAACTGCCATGGTCATTAAGGTCATTCAGGTCACTAGGGTCAAAAACTGTTTTTTTCTGCCATAATGCGGAGAATTGAATCACCTGTAGGCTGGAAAGGTTCACCATTGATGGATATAATTGTTGACCTTCATGTGTGTGACCTCTGCCCTCAACTTTGGACCTTTGTCGGGTGTCATGTTGTTAAAGGTTGATTCGAATAAATGTGTCTCATTTTCGAGGAGTTTTTACACGGGCAAGAAAGAACTGGTTATTTGGGATTGTGATAGACCTTTTGTGTGCTTCATGGAGGAAACCACCCCGCTCGATCGGACGCATACTTTGGTAATTGCAAGGTGGTCCAAGTTTAATTTAATAGCTTTTTCTCAATAACATTGGGCGTGGTCGTTGGAATGCATTGCTTCGAGGGAGTGGTTGCATCTCATGGAGAGTACCAATTTTTTTTTTATAAAACCGGCCCATGTCATTTGACGGTCCTCAAGGTTCACGTAGGGGTAAAAAACTGATTAGTACGTTTTGGCAATAGCACTGGGCATGTTCATCAGAATTCAAAATGCTCCTAGGATGGCATGATCACATGGAGAATAACATTTTCATAAAACTGCTCATGTCTTAAAGTCATTCAAGGCACTTAGTGGTCAAAAACTGTTTTCTGCCATAATCGGAGATTGCATATCTGTTGGAGGCTGGCAGTTTTCACCATTGTGATATATGTTGACCTGCAGTGTTGACCCTCGACCTCAATTTGACTCTCTGGGTGTCGGGTGGTCAAATGTGGTTACAGGTTTGAGTCTGGATCAACGTGCTCATTTAAGGAGTTACGTGTCAAATGAAAAAAAGAACCTGGTTAATTTTTGGATATGTGATTGACCTTTTGTGCTTTATGGGAGGAGACCCCAACTCCCGCTTCGATCGACACTTACTTTGGAGTTTACAGAGGGTCACGTTGATTTTAATGCTTTTTCGGCAATACCATGCGTGTTCTTGGAATGCAATATGCTTCTAGTATAGGTGAGTGGATGCATCCACATGGAGAGTAACAATTTATTTATAAAAAACCGCCATGTCGTGTGAATGGCATCAAAGGTCCGTAGGTGGTATAAAACTGATTTTAGTACATTTTTTGCAATAACATGGGCATTGTTCATCAGAAGGCCACAAATGCTCTAGGAGTTGGATGTATCACATGGAGAGTTTCACTTTTCATAAATAAGCTGCCATGTCATTAAAGGTCATTCCAGGTCAGCTAGGGGGTCAAACTGTTTTTCGGCTCATAATCGGAGAAGTGAATATCTGTCGAATGCTGGAAGGTGTTCACCATTGTGATATCTTGTTTGACCTGCAAATGTGTGTGACCTCGGACTTCAATATTGACCTCTGTCCGGTGGTCATGTTGTGGTTACCAGGTTCTAGTCGGAATAAATGTGCTTATTAGGGTTACGACCGGCAAAAAAATAGAACGTGTTTATTTTCTGGATCTGTGGATAGACCTTGTGTTGGCTTTATGGAGGAGACCCACGCCCCGCTTCGCTCGGACAATTACTTTGGTAGTCACAAGAGGTCAATTTCCAATTTAAAGTTTGTAGCCATAACTTGGTCGTGTCTTGGAATGCAATATGCTTCTAGAGTTTATGCAACATTTGGTGAACCATTTTATAAGAAACCCGCACTATCTGTCATTGAAGGGCCTCAAAGGTCACGTTAACTGTGGGTCAAAATCTTATTCGCTGTTTAGTATCTTGTGTTTGTTTGCATGATGCAATCCTTGTGGCATGTTTCACGTCAGAATGCAAACAATCTCCTAGAGTGCGGGATTGTATCTACATGCTGAGAGTTGACGAATTTTTTCAGTATTAAAAACTAGCCATTCCATCTACAAGGTCATTCAAGGTCACTTAGGGGTTCAAAACTGTTTTCTGGCATAATCGGAGAATTGAATATCTGTGAAGGCTGGATAGTTCACCATTGTTTATAAATTGTGTCTGACCCTGCAGTTTCGTGTGACCTCTGACCGCTCCATTTGACCTCTGTCGGGTGGTCTATAGTGGTTAAAGGTTGAGTCTGAATAAATGGCTTATTTAAGAGTTACGGGGCAAAAAAAAAAAAAAAACTGGTTATTTTTTGGATAGGTGATAACTCTTTGCGCGGGTCTGTCTTTATGGCGGAGGCTTACCAACTCCCGCTCTCGTCTGACACTTATTTTTGTCGTTGTAGTTACAAGGGTCAACGATTTATTTAAATACTTGTCCGCAGTACATTGGGCGTGGTTCATTGGAATGCATATGCGTCTAGATGGATGCATCACATGGAGATAACATTTTTTATAAAAAACCCCATGTCTTAAGGTCCATCCAAAGGTCACTAGGGTTACAAACTGATTTTAGTACTTTTTATGCAATAGCACTGGGCAATGTTCATCAGAATGCAAAAATGCTCCTAGGAGTTAATGTATCACATGGAGAGTTCAATTTTTTCCATAAAAACTGTGCCATGTCATTAAAGTCATTCAAGGTCACTTGGGGTCAAAAAAAACTGTTTTTCCCTGGCCATATCGGAGATTGGAATATCTGTGAATGCTGGAGGTTCACATTTGTGAATAAATTGTTGACCTGCATGTGTGTGACCTCTGAACTTCAATTTGACCTCTGTCGGTGGTCTATGTGGTTAAAATTTTTAGATCTGGAATAATGTGCTTATTTAGGGACTTACGGGCAAAAAATAGAACTGGTTATTTTTGGATATGGTGATGACCTTTGTGCTTTATGGAGGAACCCCACTCCCTGCTCGATCGACACTTACTTTGGTATCACAAGGGGTCAAAGTTCAATTTTAATAGCTTTTTCTTCGCAATAACATTGGTCATGTTAATTTGCAAAAAATAGGGAGAGAAAAAAAAGAAAAAACTAAAAATTAAACAATTTTTATAAAACCAGCCCGCCATGTCATTGGACAGTCATCCAAAGGTCACGTAGGGGGTCAAAATCTTATTTTAGTACTTTTTATGCATACACTGGCCATGTTATCGAATGCAAAATGCTCCAAGAGTGGATGTATCACAGGGAGAGTTACACTTTTCATAAAAACTGCATGTTCATTAAAAGTCGTCAGTTCCTTCGGGTCAAACCTGTTTTCTGGGCGACACATATCGAGAATTGAATATCTGTGAAGGCTGGACGGTTCACCATTGGATATAATTGTTGACCTGCATGTGTGTGACCAATCTGACCTCCAATTTGACCTCTGTCCGGTGGTCATGTGTTTACAGGTTGAGTCTTGATATAAATGTGCTCATTTTAAGGATACGGCACAGAAAATAGAAACTGGTTATTTTGGGATCTGGTGATAGACCTTTGTGTGCTTCATGGAGGAAACCAACTCCCGCTTTCATCGACGCACTTTGGTAATTGCAAGGGGTCAAAGTTAATTTAATAGCTTTTTCGCAATAACATGGGCGTGTCATTGGAATGCAATATGCTCTAGGAGTGGAGCCTCACATATAGAGTAACATTTGTAAAAACCGCCATGTTCTTGAAGGTCATCAAAGGTCAGCGTAGGGGTCAAAACACTGATTTTAGTACTTTTTGACCATAGCACTGGGCATGTTCCTCAGAATGCAAAATGCTCCTAGGCTAGGAGTGGATGTATCACATGGAGAAGTTACAATTTTCATCAAAACTGCCATGTCCATAAAGGTCATTCAATGTCACTTAGGGCTCAAAAACTGTTTTTCTGGCAACTCGGAGATGAATCTGAAAGCTGGATGGTTAACCATTGTGCTATAATTGTTGACCTGCATGTGTGTGACCATTGACCTCGATTCGACCTCTGTCGGGTGTTCCTGTGGTGAAGGTTGAGTTCTGGAATAATGTCTTTTTAAGAGCTTACGGGCAAAAAAAAATAGATACTGGTTAGTTTTGGATATGTTGATGACCTTGTGTGCTTTAATGGAGGAGACCAACCCCGCTTCGATCGGACACCTTACTTTGGTAGTTACAAGGGTTCAAAGTTAATTTAATTAAGCTTTTTTCGCAAATACATGGGCGGTTTCATTGGAATGCAATATGCGACTAGGAGTGGAGCCTCACATGGAGAGACAATTTTTATAAAAACCGCCATGTCATTGAAGGTCTCAAAGGTCCGTGTAGTCAAAAACTGATTTTAAGTACTTTTTTGCAATAGCACTGGGCAATGTTCATCAGAATGCAAAATGCCTCCTAGAGTGGATGTATCACATGGAGAGTTACAATTTTCATAAAACTGGCCATGTCATTAAAGGTCATTCAAGTCACTTAGGGGTCCCAAACTGGTTTCCTGGCCATAATCGGAGAATTAAATATTTGTGAAGGCTTGAAGGTTCACCATTGTGAGATAATTGTTGACCTGCCTGGTGTGTGACCTCTGAACTTCAATTCGACCTGTGTCGGGTGGTCCTGTGGTTAACGGTTGAGTCTGGATATAATGTGCTTATTTAAGGAGTTAGGGCAAAAAAATAGAAACGGTTAATTTTTGGATATTGATACCTTTGTTGTGCTTTATGGAAGAGACCCACTCCCGCTTCGTCGGACAATTACTTTGTAGTCACAAGGGGTCCAAAGTTCCATTTAATACTTTTTTGCGCAATAAACATTGGGCGTGTTCATTTGGATATGCAGATAGGCTTCTATGATGTGATGATCACATGGAGTGTTAACAATTTTTATAAGAGCCGCCATGTCATTGGAGTCATCAAAGGTCACGTAGGGCAAATCTTATTTTTGTTTCGCCTAAACTTTGTTAAAGGAGAGTCATAGTGGTCAGTTTTTTTTGTCAGGTTACACCTGCAAAAGCTCTGGTGTGTGAGATGCGGGGGGGGGTGACCCTGAGGATATACAGACAAACTTTAATTAGATAGACCGTTTTCAACTACTGTGAACTGTGTTCTTACTTTATTCTCCCAAATTTTTTTTTTAAAACAACAAAATTTGTTTTGAATTTTTCAGTTTTCACTAGGGGTATGCATTTTTATAAATTGCTTCATTCAGTCCATGTTCATTCTTTGAATTCCAATGAAATGTATTAAGTGTTCACAATTGGTCCTGAGATAAGTGATACTGATAATGGTTCAACAGAAGTTGCTTATTGTCTATTTTCATAATTTAGGCATCCTAGTCACATTTCGACAAAACTTATTATGGTAGACAGTTGTCATAATCAGTCCTTTATGTGATTGAATTGGTCACTGATTAGTAATGTTTCTGTCAACTGCTAAATACCAGAATCTTAAAGCACGTCATTAAAGCCTTGTAATTGTTCGCATGGTTACGAATAGTTTGAAACCTGATCGCGTACCAGGCGAGACACGGGGGGCGGTCTGCCCTTGTGTCTAGTTTATAGAGTTGCAAAAAGAGTCAAGGATCCTAGCTTTTGCTTTCTGGGTTTCATAAAAACGTCATGTCAATCAAGGTCATTCAAGGTAATGACTCGCCAAAATGAATAAACATTTTCTGCAGAACTGCTAGTGGCTCCACCGAATTTGGCTGATTTTCTTAGCATGTGCATATTATCAATGGTAACATTTTTTCATAAAAACTGTATTCAGCAATGTCATTCGAGTCACTATTGGACATAAAACTCCGATTAATACCATTTTCAACTTCCAAAGACGCTTATAAACGACATGGCTTAATCTTGGACATGGTGCCTATTAACATAGATTTGAAGTCAACTGAGTGATTCCAGTCTTTTAATTTGCATACTTCATTCCAAAGTCCAACTTCTGATGTGGAGCCATGCCATAGACGGGAGTCGAGGACCAAGGACGGAGCTTTGATTTTGGGTTCCTGCAAAGTTGTAAGGTACCAGTTTTATACAACTATGTTCTGTCTGTAAATACCCAAATTTTGAATAAACATTATCCCTAATCCTACTTAAATTTATAATTCCCTATCAACCCCCTTGTTCCCCACTTAATATCCAAATTTCCTCAATACTCTCTATTTCCCAACTGTGCTGCGACCCATCCATCCTGCAAATCCCCCCCCCCCCCATATTGGCCCCCACCCCCTATCAATTGATGTCCCAACGTTTTTTGTTTGAGTTTTATGCAACTTCCTCCACCATTGGTGCGGTTTTCACTCCATTCACTCAAAAACACCAACCCTGCTGTTTTGACAAACATCACATGTCTGCAAATAACTCCCTGGAGATAATGCCCTCCGGCCAGTAGTTGCAGCAGCCTGTTGAATCGAAGGTTTTGCAGCTTTTTGGATACGTAGATTCATAGGGCATGTAGGGTGGGTCAGCATATGAGAGAATTCAAGAGTTTTCAATCAGGACATCATATCGTTGTGTGGTTTAAAGTAGAAGAGATTGACGGAATAGGCCACAGGGGCCACCATAGGAAAATGGTAGTGAAATTGCAGCACATAATTATGTGCACCTAAGTAGGGATTATATAGAATTGTGTCTGATATGAATATTGAGACTACCCTCCCCTTAAAAATATTGATTGAGTGGAAATAGAAACTTACACATTCCTCTTCACCACCCTGGGTATGGGAAGGCAATGCGCCGATAGCCTTCATAAGTATAATACAATCTGTGCCACAGTAACTGAGTACCAGCCTTTTAAATTTATAATGAATCTTGATAAGCGATTGTCATATAACACGTTGCAAATGAGTACAATAAAACAATAAAGTACAATTTTGAATACCTTGCCTATCAACCTCGTATGAAGCTTGATGGGTATGGTCTATACCTTTAGTCCCCCAAAATTCTAAAATTGCTCGAGTCACTGGGGTGATTCATGTGTATAATTTGCTTCATTTATGCAAATGTTCTTTGGTACCCATTAATCGTATTGTGTCCCCATTGGTCCTGAGCTAATTGAAATGCTAAAATGGGTCAATGAAATGAATATTGCATAATTTAGGCCATTTCCGTCATTTTCCACACAACCTCTTTTGTGACATGTCCCTAATCGATCCTACCTTCATTTGGAATTTGAAATTGGTCACTGTTGGCCACTGTTTCTGTTAAGTATCAATAACAGGAAATATTACAAGCAACACGATGCGACTATCTTGAATTTGTTTGCATGGTGACACTACATGAGACCACTGATCGCGCAAAACCAAGCAGTCGCGACACTGGGGCGATTGCCCCGTGTTGGAGTTCACTCCTTAGGGAATAGGGAAATTGTAGAAAACCTATTTTTGGCCAATTTCATCTTGTGAATCAATAACTCAACCCACCTATAGGGATCAAGCGCTTACCAGCTTGATATGTGGGTTCGCCATAATGATTAATAATCACATCATTTGGGGGTCGGGTCAAAGGTTATCAGGCCAGTTAAAGAATCACTAAGACGTTTGGCTTTCTGGTTATCCTTGTTCTTATACATGCTCATTTTACAGTTGACGATTGCCCGCAATCCCTGATATCGTGCTTACACTCTTTTCGTGTCCGACCTCTCGTGATCTTGAAAGACAGGTACCAAACAACAGGGTTTTTCTCTCTATACATGTGAGCAACGTACATGCCTACTTCATTAACGTTTGCATCTGGAGATATCGTGCAAGTAATTTACCCACATACGGACTATACATGTTCACACTTACACGAGCAATTATCAACACATACCCTACCGACGTTTGTGTGACTGTATAAACTCTGTTTGCCTTCGACAAGGAATGAACCAGAAGCAATCGGTAACATTTTCTGAAGAGCACCATCGGACGGTTGAGTGAAAATTGCAACAGTGAAACTTCCTACAAGCTGACGGTTTATTCAAATTCTCAGCCTGTTTTTACTCTGGACTGCGCACTAGTAACTATGAACTGGCCTATTGAAGCTTTACATTTCCATTTTTTGCCTTTGCGACCTCTCACTTCAGGTGATGACATCATTCACCGCTCATTCGTTCCTACTTGTGACCGACACAGCGAAACAGAATCTCCGTTACTAAAGTGCAAACACAAGCTCGCATCAAAAACGAATGTTTTCCCCGAGCGAGATTATCGCCGTATGGCTATGGTTTGAGGCAGAACCGAACCACTATGCATATCCTACTATCCTACTTGTTTCTGAAGTGTGATGTAATAGGGCCTAATTGTTGAGTGGTGTGGCAATGATGGTAGGATTCTGGGGATTGTAAATTTCTTCACATTAGATTTCTGTGACTAGTTTTTTAGGCCCTACGTTCCTATGATGTAAAAGTTTTTCCACACCGTCCGAAGGTATGGGAAGCAAAACAAGCCCCCGTTGCACCCCATCCACCCAGTGTTTCTTTTTCTATCGCCTTCGACTTGAACCAAGACCTTCGTTGTTTGCCGTAATTATCATGATCGTTCAAACGTACGTGCCTTTGAAGCCTAAATTCTGCTTTTGGACCACCTTCAGCCGTATGCGTCCTCATATCAATCCGTGGTGCGTACGCTGGCACAAACGGAATCGATCATTATAGTTATAATTTGACCGCTATCTTGGAATTGGATCATCTGCACAACAGTCATAACCAACATCTATTATAGTACCCATGGAAACTCTTGAATTGTTCCCCGTGTCATTTGTACATTCAGAGGTTTTGAGCCTATATTCTACATTTTCTTCATTCCTCAATCACCAACTTGGATTCTGGCCGCCATTTAGGAAATGATTCTGCTCATCGTGTCACTGCCAACATTGTGTTAGTTGACCCCTGGAACACCCAAATCAGTTTGACCACCCAATTGTTGCAGTTTTCTGAGGGTGCATCCACATAACGACATTTCTAACTGTTTCCATTCCGCGGGCGGCCATCTTGTGATTTTCCGCGCTATCATAACCATTGGGGTTATCAACTGGGTTCCACACCAGCCAATCACTGGATGGTTAAAAAGAAACCCCCACACTATTATTTGAGACACTTTGTCGGTTTGGTAACGTTGATCCTGAAATCGTGCTGGAGCCAGCTGCCTAATAAGCGGGCCCCGACAGAAGTGTTCCTTTGTCCTCTAGAGCTCCTCAGAATGGTCGACAGGCGGGCGGATTCTTAGGGGTGGTCGCTGGAGTCCTACTATCATGCCCTAAAACTAGAAAAAAAAAAAATTACCTAATTGGGTCGTTTAGGTACTAGCGAATGCACCTTAGGGAACATGGACCAGATATGAATCATGGTTATTGAGTGTTTATAATTGAGAGTGGAAATCAACAATATTGACGATTATCCCTTGTTAAACGTCCCAATTATCACGTTGAAGCACTTGCATACTTGTAAGCGTATGCGATACACTTCCTCGTTGGGGTTCCGACTTCCGCGAGGGTAACAGCCCAGGCAGGGGATACCAATCAGAGAAGCTGCCTCCGGGAAAAACAAAAAAACCCCAGATCAGTTGTGCCCATCTCCCTACCATCAGAGGACCCTCGTCTCAAACATTATTCTAGCCTCATGCGACCAGGTGTCGTAACCCCCAACCCACCCCCCCCCCCCACCCCAGGTGTCGTAAACCATAATAAAACCACCCCCAATAACCCGTAACAACCCCCACCAACCACCCCCGTTTTTGGCTGAGAGCACCCACATCATCGGGGCTCACTCATCGGGGTTCCTTCTTCCCCTACACGGTTAAAAACTCAACCCTCAAGTGAAAAAACCCTCTAAAGAAACCTCTAAAAAGGAGGGGGGGGGGGAAAAAAACATAAGCTCTTTTTGCGGTAGAGAATTCACACCCGTATAACAAGGGGTCACACGGGGGGTGGCTGAGGAAGACCTACGCCAAGATCGCAACACGCGGCGCGTGGGGGGGGGGGATGGAAGTCGAATCGTGGTAAGTAGGTAGGGCCTGACTTAGCAATAGTAAAATATTCTTTTGGATGACCATAAGTTACGGCTTACATGATATGAATCAAAAAATTGAATAGTAGGGTCCGTACTCGAGCAGTACAGTATATATGTGAAGGTTCATCGCTGTCCTCAAAAAATTGGATGTATTTATTATCAGCATCGCAAACATATGATGTCTACGCTACCAGTGTAGTACTGGTCGTACAATCCAATACCCAACAATATCCTTGACGTCTCATGTCAAGTGTGAAACATAAGTCATCCAGGGTGTAAAAACGGGGAGGAGGGACAAAAAGAATAAAGTGAGAAGAAACCGGGTCGGGGGAAACTGAGAACGGAGCGGCTTGTGGAGAAAACAAGAAAAAGCGGCGGGCGCTGCACCGCTCCAGTCTCATAGATACTGCTGCAATGGCAGGCGGGTGAAAGTCTCGGAGTGGTATCTGATATAGGCGGGGGTGATGGTGGTGTGGGGGAAGGTGGTGTGGTCTCTGTGGTTGTAAGTGTCGTGGGATAGGAGACTAGGAGGGAATTACCTGTCAGTATGTCGTGTAGGTTCGTAAGGTCGCCGTGCACTATAGAGTATCGCCACCGATGGCCCGCAGAGTGGAGTAGCGTACTGGCGCAAATGGGCAATCGCGGCGTCTCACCATGATGGGGCAGCCGATCGGAAAGACGAACTGCGGGGAGAGCAGATGTACTGATGCAGAACAAGACCTGACCCGAGGGGGAACAAGCCGGAACCAACGAGGGGCCGGACGCCCTTCTATCCCGTCTTCGACAGACACAAAACAAGAAGATCATGCCGCAAGTCAGCGTCATCACGGGGAGGTGGTGCTCATTCTGTCGGAATTCAGAAGTCATCACCTTGTTGGGGCGGCGACGGGGCGAGACAGGATGCCGGCAATGTCGAGAGCGAGCAGGAGGAGTGAATGGGTGACTATGTGGGGATACTGGCAGAGGAGGACACTTGCCTGCTATAATACGGCTGTTGCAAATCAGAGCAGTGGTGGGGGGAAGACCTCAGGGAGGAAGTCTGGGAGGGACGGGCCAGGAAAAACGACAAGAATAGTGCGAAACGCGATTTAACATAGGGGGCTCTGTAGGAGGACGATCACACGGCCAAGACATTCAAAACACGAGGAGAGGGTCGTGGACGCACTAGAACGCGAATAATTGGCAGATACACGGAGATGGTCGTTTGCAGCAGGTGACACTCTGCGGCTGCAGCCGAAGGGGCAGGGACGGAGATACATGATCGATTAGCCGTATAGTGATCATTGAAGACCAGCGCCGAGAATAACGTTATAGCTTTTATAATATATGTACAATCAGGAACAGTACACAATTTCTCCCCTGCTAATTAGATCATCAAAGCTGGTCAGTTCATTCACTTGCTCACTCCGGATAATGAACCAAACTAGGTCTTTGGGAATTCAGTCACATCTGGTGCATTGTGAGGCTTGTGGGAGAATCAGATCAATGCAGGTGAGTTTCACACTACACTAATAGTATTTTAGTAGACTGATCATAGGACCGTGGTCAGTATCATCAATGTCACATCGAATGATACCACTGGAGGATTCATGATCCGTGTGCTGTCGCATAGCCGTCTAGTCTGCCTATCAAGATGTTTTACAACCCTATAAGTGAACTGAGAGCAAATAGCTCAACGGGAAAATACTGATTGCGGATTCAATGGGCGCGACGTACAGCTAGAACCGCGACTTGATTATCACCTGAGGGCCCAGAGATTAACCAACAGTGGTCTCCGTAACTTCAGTTGACCGGTTTCTGCATGACCGTTGTGCTGCAGGGTTATTAGTCCGCTTTGTGAGCCGTCCAGGACGGTGATTTGATTCTTCTTGATTTGGGTGGAAATTTATACAGCCATATTATAGATTTCATGAACAAAAGTCAACAGGAGTCCGTCAACATTTTTCCGTTCTTCACCTCTCAACTGTGCTATGAAACATTGACTGATGCCAAAGCACAAATTCTCTCCCTAAGTTTTACACCATGCTATTTACTATGCTATTCTAAAGAATGCGTCCTCCAGATAGCGTACGCAGAAAAAGCGGCGCATATATACATACATTCATACACACGTAATTATGCAAGGCACAGCGTGACTAGCAAAGATTCCCGTTTCACCTCGGAATCAATTATTAAGTATAAAAGGATATCGTGTCAGATAATTGATGAAGTATTAACACAATTTACAAAGGATTTTTGCGTTGATAAATTTCCCAAAAGGTAAATGTCCCTAAGGGACTATATATGCAAAAGAGCTCAATCTGGGAAAAAGGTTGTGCCACTGGTGCCTTGGTACGAACAGTACTGAGTGGATTGTCTCGCGTTATTCAGTGCAGAATAAATACGGACCTAAGTTTACAGCTTAGGTCAAAGAATTATATGAACAAAGTGATTATACCAGTGAGCAGCGCATGAAGCGGTGAGTATGGCGTATTCAAGCTGGGGGGCGGGGGTGGGTTTGGGTGTGAGCCATGGCAAACATACCCAGTGCCGTGTCTACTACGCAATGACATACAAACACTCAGGACAACACACCCAAATAACGTCGTACCGGGGCCAGGAGGTAGGATATCTGCATGGTCTCATACCTGTCCGTGACCGGGAGAGCACTATTTTGGCCACAGTGGTCCTGAGGTGGGGGGGCAAGCGATGCTCCTAAACAGTGGGTGGTGTGGGAGGGAGGATCATGCACTGCACCATATAACAAAGAGGAAGAAGTCCACACGCCTATAATCACTTCGAACCGGATACACCAATACATTATGTAAGTATTCTCGCATGTGACAACCACTGACTCTTCTTTGTGTCGCGGATTGGGCGCGCCCCTGATCACCGAGTCCCAGAGATCAGGAGGCCAAGCGAGGACCTCACAAGCAGATATTTATTTACACATGTCGTCGTTTCATTATCCTAGGTTCTCTGTGTTAACTTGTGTTGTATTACTCGGTATTTGTTCTCTGTCGGTCTGGGTGAGTTTAATTCCGCAAATGCATCAGCTCGGACGAGAATTATCTCTAGTTTTTAACAACAATGTGAGCGTGGTCCAGTGACACAAGAAAAAGTCGGGTACGTGGCAGAAATTAGTATCACGATTTATTATTTACTCAAATCATATTATAGATTAAAAATCATAAATATTAAATCATATTTTTTTATATGAAAAAAAAACAAGATATTTAAATTTAAACTTAATCATCATGAAACCGTCCCTAGATTAAATATTAATAGCCTACGAGAGAATTCAAGCATAATTATGAGTCATATCAAACTGTTATGGTATGCTTAACTTCTGATTATCCTATTACACATCGTCATATTCTACCAAAATGTTATACGACATGGAAACTATAGTCCCGCATGCTTGCTTGCTGTCCGTGAGTTCATGAGAAATTGGCAAGATTCCGCACGGTGCCAAATGGACCAGCAAAGCAGACTAAGAACACATATTATAGGGAAAAAGAATTCAACCGCCTGTGTTTCTCCCGTGTTAGTGATAACTGTGAACCAGTATTTTGACTCATACTGGGTTTGTGCCTGATCAGCCGTGGTAATAGATAAAGCTTCAGCGGATCCAAAATCAGTAAACGGAAAGTCCTAGTATCACCCTCACTAAACGGATCTAACAGATTCGCCAAGTGCCTTACGACTCTAACACTGGCCTACGGTGAATACAACGCATGGGCAACTTACAGGTCCGCCGCTCGCTGAACCATTCAATTGCGCTCAGATGGGTAGCTTGTGCCGCCAGTGTACCTACAAAACCTCGTCCAGGTACTATACCCGTGCGTTGCCTCGCGTCCAGGAGTTGTCGTGAACTCAGACGTATCAAGCCTTCATTGACGGGGGTGTCGATACCCAAATGTCATAAAATGGTTGATGTTACACTAGATGACAGTGAAATAGATGTCCTTTCGTGTGTCAGGGAAAGGAAGACCTATCACCTGGTGTCTCTCCTCATACAACAGAAGCTACAACCCGTCTATTGCTGGGTTGGAGAAAAGGTGCGAATATTAAATGGTGGTGGATACACATATCATGACTCGCCATTTAAATAATAAGCCAGCATCTTGGTTAAGGTTAAGAAATGTGAAAACAAATGTGACGAGGATTCCAACCCATGCATACTAACGCTACAGGGAGTATAATGGCATGTTGGTATAGATTGCACCAATAAGTTATAAATAGTTATAAACTTGTGACTTTGTACTGACAATCCATGAAACATTTAATCCCGACGGGGAAGTTTTAATCCGCTCCACCAGCTCTTCAATGTTGATTAAGGCCTGTGCCTTTCACACATCCTTATTTGAGTCCTGTGAGGGTCATTCAGTTTTGGCTATAATACCTACAGATCACATATGTTCCGTGTCAAGCGTGGGCAAGTAGGAGAATCGTGCTGAAGATTTCGGTGGTGGAGAGGATGCCTACCCTAAAGGGAATTACAACCTCTCACCTAATTATAGGGTTCACTTTCCATTTCATAATATGAAGAGCCATTATTTTGGGATGTATACGAAGCGAACTTAATAGTCATACATAGGTCATTAAAATATTTTTCTTAGGTGTTTAAAGCACCAATCAAAATTTGGGATATTGTCTCACGTGGAAAGTAAATGTTACGATGACAAGTTACCGGGTGTCACCGAAAACTCCTTAAGGTTATGAAAAACAGAAGCTAAAGTCGGCTTGTAGTGTGGATTTTCGTTACATACTACTGTAGAGTAATTGTAAGACACTAACCTCGGTTGTTTTACTGGGTGCGCCCATGGAATGTTTTTTTCAGCCTTTGGTGACTGGCCACACCAAAGATTATAGCGTGGCATAGACTGTGGATGTAAGGCTATCAACTTCGTCACTCATATGACTGACGTGCCACACCCACACCTGTTTTCACAATGCCGTGAGATGTGAGAACATGTATGGCCAGTAACACCTTATGGTCCAAAATAACAAGCGCAGCCTTTCATTTTACTCCAACTCATCTTCTAGGCTACACCCCATTAGCATGTATATAAGTCACTAATAAGGCTGGTCGCCTCATAGAGATGGGCTGGATAGTGAGTATCCTAAGTTTATTCTTGTCTGCGGCGACTGGTGTGTGAATACAACCGTAAATTTGTGTGTATTTGTACTGTGGAAGTGTTTTAGGTGCGCCTAATACCTAAAACTGCGGGCCACTGAGGGCCTCAACGTAGTAGTGCTAACTAAGCTCACGGCGGAGCCCTCATACTACAAGCCATCGCTAGCATTGGATAGTACCACCGTAATCAACGCCTTCCCTATACCATGCTTCAATCAATTCCGAGAAACTTCGTTCTTTGAAAACGGCGTGTGTATTGTGTAACCCCAAGATGGTCGGTTACACTTCAATGACAAAAAATAGCATTCGTGCTCCCGCCTGTACATACCACAGACGCAGTCATGGCATAGACCTAGCAATGACGCCCAGCGTAACGAGTGATGCGGAGGCAACCTAACGACTGGGGCAAGGGTGCGTCCTACTGGTGTTGTTAATGTGTTATTGTGGTGAGTGGTTTTTTTTGTTTGTGTGATGGTGTTTGTCGTGTCAAGATGACCTCGGGTCATAGGTATAGAGATGACTCAGAACGATTACTAATCGCCCGGAAAAAAAAAACCGGGTCTAGTTTAATGACGGCAAAACGCATTACGTAATCGACCCGAAAATCCAGGCAATGTTCGGCCAAAATGACGTCGCAACATGCGGAACCACATATTTACAAAAGTTGTATTAACTAGTCCCTTAAAATATAGCAGGAATATTCCATTCGTTCACAACGCCATCAGGGCGGCTATAACGAAGATAAATTGGCATTTCAACCATTACCCGTCGATGCGGCGGCTACTCAACAGTTAGAGATTTTGATCCATCAAATCTTGTCGTGTGTGGACAGAACGCACCAGGGGGGGGTGTAGCGGATGGATTTTCCGGAACTTTGCGTCCAGTTCACATCTTTTACTTGATCACTTCCTCCATGTGCACTAAGTCATACGCCCTCTCCTCGTTTCAGTTTCTCTTCCCTGTCCCTCTGAATAACCTACCGATCGCAGTTAAAGAAGGGCTCGGTCAATACCCAGGTTTAATCTCTTCTAAGACTCACCTGTTTCGGTCCTTCTATGTTGTTTCTCGTTTAACATTCGAGCGCATATTAGACTTAAGTGTAGTATCTGCGCTATATAGACTATTGTATTGATTAGATTATGTATATTATGGTCGGTATTATTAATTCATTATATATATTAGTTATTATTATTCTTATTCATTATAACGAGGTCCGTCTATAAGCAGTCAGGGCGCTAGTCGTGGCTGTGTATGTGTGATAATTGTGGGTGCGAAAAGCGTTGCGTGTGTGCATGATTATTAGTATATATAGTATATAGGAATATCTATAGGGAATATCAAATAAAGTAATCTAGGTATTATAGAGGTATAAAGAGTAATCAAGTAGTATATATAGTACACTAGCCATATATATGTTAAATATATATATAGTATATATATATATGATAGTACTTCTATAGTATCAGGTATATAGTAGGGAATAATATAAATATATATAGAATAAAATATATAGATAAATATATATTCATATGGAGTACATGAATTTTATAAAGGTATATTACGTATAAATAGTAATAATATACTAATTAATCACGTGATAAAATGATATTATTATAGGTATAGGTATATATATATATAAATGCATATATATATAGTACGGGTTTGTATTGATGGTGCGTGTTATCGACGAATACCATTGATCAAGAGTATCGGGCAGAAGAACGTGTAGCGAAAGTCACAAAATTATATTAAAATTAGGCACAGCAATTGCAAAAAAAAATACATATATAAAATAAGAGAACCTTTCCTTTTTTGGTACGCGGAGTTGAAGAGTCTTAATCAAGCCGAAAGAGGTAAAGAACTAGTTTGGTGGCGCACGCATAACAGGAGATTGCAATCTCGGATAACTTCAACTGAGGCATGTTGGTGTTACAGATATCATGAGAGGGATAGCCTTTATCCTTGTACAAGCTCTATTCAATACTACGAGGGTAAAGAAAGGTAAACATGTGGAGAATCTTGCTAGAACAATGATCTGGTCACGCCAGTCTTTACTATCTTATCCTCATACGAGCAGTGGTCCCAACCTTTATCAGGCGGGGACCCCATTATCATGTAGCGACCCATCCGATCGCGGACCTCAATTTTTGTCCCCGGTAATAAGACAGTGACTGACCAGACGCCACACCGCTCTACAAAAAAGAATTTATGTGTTGGACCCACTTACCTGTGTATTTGGAAACATATCAGTGTGAATTAGCAAACAACAGGTGGCCCAGCGGAGCAATTGAGCAAAAGACGCCAGAGTTCACTTCATGAAAAACCTATACGTACCGCGTAATACAACTGCTCAACATATTTTCAGGGGTAAATTTAAGAAGATTCGCTCGACACGTTTGAATTTGGGTAAATTTTGGGGGGGACCGCAATTTTTTTCTATGATGTCCATGAAACACCTTCGACCACACAGCACAATTGCCTTCAACGAGCGGCCGCAGATTTGGGTAACCTAGGGGGGTAGCTAGAGCATAATGTGATTTCAGATGCTGAAAAAAGAACAAATTGCATCGTTTTTGGATAACCAGTTTCCGAGGTGCGTTGAAACACTCAAGACGAGAGTCACATTCAGACAAAGTCTCTGATTGATTCGATGCTAGAACTCAGCACCTGGCAAAACGGTGAAACATTAAGCAAGTTCAAATTGACAAGTGTCGTGAGTGATGGCAAGGAAAATGATGTGAATAAGTCCAACAAAGATGTTCTTCTATTCGTCCGAGGTCAACGATCAGGAAGCTGCAACTAGAGTAAACAGAAAATCCCTAATCTTAGTGGATACTCACAAAAGGAGTCGAACAATGAATATAGGTGTAAAAGATAGGTTCTCGGTATTAGGGTTGTCAGCTATGACAGAGGAACGAACCATAGTTAATGGAGGCGAAGGGACTATAGTGTCAGAATCATTCAGGAAAGGTCGTGAGAAGATGGGGAGAAAAAGGTCACCAGTATGGAGAAAGCTATGTATTACACGACATCTGTAAGGGGGGTGGTGGTACGATAAATGGGGTAGGATAAAATTCTAATACTGAATTATGCTGGGTGGGCCAAAAGTGTAGCTGCGCACGGTCTACACTATTCTACATCAATCACCTTTGCGTTGTCGTATGGTGTAAAAAGGACGTTGCGGAGAAGTGAAGAAGGAAAACAGATAGTTTGGGCACTAAATTTCAGAATTTGGAAGACCTGGGAAAGAAGAAAAGTCAAGACCCGACAGTGCATTGATGTGTGATATTCGTTGTGGGGCTGAAATAGGGGACAAGGTGGAGTGTCTTCATCCGGGGGGAAAAGGGTGAGGAAGGCCATCTTGCCTAAATTTTAAATTCCTTACAAAGGTCAGAAAGGAAGGGATGGACAGTCAGTGAACAGGTGATGGTGACATGTGTGTGGGGGTGTGGTGTGTGATGAATGTCAGTGATTTGTGTGTGATGTGTAGGGATGTTACAAAACGCCTGGGGGCTATATCATCAAGTGATCTTCTAGGGTCACGGAGGGATCACCCAAGGAGTTGCAACCGTGTAAAATGTATTGGGTGATAGCTGTTCCGGGGCGAAGCAAGATTCACAGAGATTAGGGGAAACTGGTTAATTTTGTTCATACGTGGTCAATAAAGTATAGTGCCAGAAAATGAGGGCGTGGTACGACGTTCTCAGCATGTTGTTCTTGTGTCTGGCAAGGTTAGTAGCCGGAATAGTCAGGAGCACTAGCCTTTTGCTTTCTGGATTATATCCCCGTTGCCTGCACTCGCTACTCAATTATTGATCGCATTATTTCTGTCGTTTGGCTTTTATATTAATGTCCTGTTTTAACAGTGACTATTTTTGTTCTTAATCGAATTTTGCAATAGCACGTTATTCGTTCTATTTTTCCTTAGGTTCACCCCAACAGCTGTTCAAGGAGGTGTGTACAAGCCTCGCCGCGTGGCACCCGATGTGGATGTGACTCTGTCTGTGGCTCGACGGTACGTGTTGCTGCTGACTTCGATGACGTTCGATTTTCACGAGATCTGGCTGATTAGGACACTGTCGCGCACCCAGACAATCACTCGACAAGATCAGCCGTTGTATCCTTTTCTCCACTCTCCAATCATGTATGGTCGATAGCAAGTGGAGCATGTATGCTCGCCAGAAATAACGGCCTAAACCACAAAAAGCTAGTTAAATTTAGAATGCTGGGAAACGATAGACATTGGTCATATGTTGTTAACATTGGTTCTCTCATTCGCACGAATAAATACTTCTCAGGAAGCACACCATCGTGTAGCGCGCCAGGATTTACGGGCAGGTGATATTCTGAGAAGGTATGTTGCCACGTGTTCTCAAGAGTGTGCATCATGGTGAACTAAACTGTAGCCTGCGCTACTCCGCTATCAGTATACTAGCGATGTCAGTGTCGGAGTGTGTACCAAATGATCCTCGGGTGTGTGGGTGATATGGGGGGGAGATGAGGGGGGATGAATGCAATGCAAACGAATGCCAACTGGCACCAAGCTATGTGGACAAATTCAAGAAGTATATAAGCTCAAAAGCTCACAAGGATCGTATCTAGACGACATCTATGGACCAGAGAAGAAAAAAATGGCGCGCTGGTGTACGGTGTCGACGGGCGAAACGTGACAAGAGAATCCTGAGTCCCAATCAATTAGGCAGATCACAATATGTCAACATCGTTAAATCAGTTCTCATCGCACCATCGAATCTAAGATAAATCCAGACCGGGTGCAAAACCGAGAATCTAACAGGCCTGGTGCTGAAACGGAATGGGAAACACAAACCCAGTGAAGGAATCGGATCAGGTCCTAAATCACACAAAGGCAAGAATCACTCAGTACGTCAGATGATAGCTCCCATGACCTCAACCTTAAACAGGAATTTTAAAAACATTGTAGTTGAAGCACGTGCTCCTTTAAGTGTGATGCACTCCGCGCAGTCCTGGTGGTTCGCGGAGTGTAACAAAATCATCAAGCATGGCAACGACCATCAGGATTTGGGAATCATAAGTCCAACACAGAAACAGGGTGTCCAAACCGAATCAAAGGTTCGAAACAGAAACAGGGGTCAAAACCAGAAGCGACTGTCAAGGAAAGGCAAGAACGCAACCCTGCGTAATGAATCCTTGTCGCAGTATTTGTTTACTTCCTTCTAAAAATATGAATGCACCTCTAACGTGGGCTTTGTTGCCATATGGCTAGTACACATTTAGTAGTGCTGGATTTCTGTCGATCAAGGAGGATTACTACACCCTTATCAGGATCAGGGGAGCATTATTATATATATATATATATATATATATATATATATATATATATATATATATATATATATATTATATATACGTATATAATATACGGTGTTATGTGTGTGCGTTATGCGACGAGACCATTGAGCAAGATATCCAGAGAACGTAAAAATCAAGTATATTTACAAATTAGGCACAGCAATGCAAAAAAAAAAATATGTATAGAGAGAAACCTTACGTTTTTGGTACCAGTTGAAGATCATTCAAAGCCGGAAAGAGGTAAAAGAAAAGTTTGTGCGCACGATAACAGGAGAATTGAAGCATTCGATAACTTCAAATGAGCATGATGTTGCAGATATAGGAGGGAAAGAGCCATTTATTCCTTTGACAAGCTCGATGTCATGCGAGGTAAAAGAAAGGTAAACCTGTGAGAATCCTTGCTGAACAATGATCTGGTCAACGCAATCATTTACTAAGTTCAAAAGGCATGGTTCCAAACTTTTCAAGGCGGGGACCCCATTTCATGTAGCGCCATACGAGCGCGACCCCAAGTTTGTGTCCCCGGAAATTAATGAACAGTGACCAGTGACACTAGACGCCCACCGCTATATTTAGTGTTTGACCCCACTGTACATGTATGTGGAAAACAATATAGTGAATATACAGAAGCAGGGTGGCCAGCGACAATTGCACAAAAAAAAGCCAGATCACTCAGGAAAACAAAAACGCTATAACGGCCGCCGCTAAGAAAACCCTAACCATGAATTTCAGGAGTGAATTTGTAAGATTCTTTTTGCCTGGCGAAACGTTTCAAATTTGGGTAAATTGGGGGGGGGTACCCTCAGATTTTGTCTATATTTTGGAAACAAGCCGCGACCACACAACAATTTTTTTTGGGCTCCACGACCCCCAGATTTGGGTAACCTACAATATGGCATAGGCATTCAGTATGAAAAGAACAAAATTGATCGTTTGAGAAACCAGTTCGAGGTGTGAAGGTCAAGAGAAGTCAAAGTCTAGAAACAGGGCCTGTTAATGCGATATAAGACGCAACGCAAACATACAAGGCAAGGTCAAATTGGGCAAGTATATGATGCAGATAGGGAGAATCCAAACAAGGTTATTCGTCACAGGGTCACTCAGAGTCAAATAGAGTAAAGCACTAATTTAGTAGGATACTCCCGGAGTTCGAACAATGATATAGTAAAAATGGTGGTAGAGGTGCAGCTAATAAGAGAACGAACCATATTATTTCGAAGGGAATTGTGTAATGTCATCAGGGTCGAGAGAGGTCAACGTATGGAGAAGCTTGTTAAACACGGACCATCTGCTATCGAATGTTGACGATTGATAAAATTCAAAATAGATGTGCTGGGTGCCAAAATGGAGACGACTCTACTATTCACAAGTCATTTCGTTGTCGTTTGAGACGTTGCGAGTTTTTGGCATATTGGTTTGAGAATGGGAAGGAATCAACCCACATCTTGGGGTATTCTTGGTGCTAAGTGGGGTGCCGTGAGGATCTCGTCTTGTTTATTCCTTGACAAAGCAGAGGAATGTATGCAGTCATGACAGTGTGTAGGTATGTATGTAAGTGTGTGGGGTGTGTGTGTGTGTGTTTGTGTGTATGTGACGGCCTGCTTGAGTCAAGTCAGAGGCATGAGGTCACAAGGGATACCAAGGCTGCAAACTGGAAATTAGTGTGTAGCTGTCTATCAAGAGTACAGGTTGGGAAAATGGTTAATTTGTCAGACGTTATGTGCCATATGAGCTGGTACGATCGCCCATTGGTTCTGGTCTGGCATAGGTTGTCAGGAAGAGTCAAGGAATTACTAGCTTTTGGCTGTTGGGTTATATCCCAGTTGCTCTTCGACTCAAGTATAGTTTTGCGTTTTCTTTCGTTTGCTTTTTATTAATGCTGTTTTAAAGTGACTATTTTTTTTTTATCAAGTTTAGCAATAACAGCGTTATTCGTGCTTTTTCCTTAGGTCTCACCAACAGATGTTCAGGGAGGTGTTAACAAGCCTCGCCCAGCACACCGATGTGGATGGTGGATACTTCTGTGGCTTCAGGACGGAGGTTGCTCTGACTTCGAGACGTTGCGATTTTCACGAGATTCACCGCCACACCGCTCCCACCCCCCCCCCCCGACTGTGCAGCAAGCCCAGACCAGTCAACAAGCATCAGATTGTTCATTTTTCTCCACTCTCCAATCACGGTTCCCACCATGTCGATAGCAAAGGGGCATGTATGTAGCCAGAACAATACGGCCGAAAACGCTAAATTTAATTTGGAAATAAAAACGATAAGCTCCATGGATTTTTTAAACACTTGTTTGCTCCATTCGCCGATAATTCTTCTCGGACAACAAAATCGAGCCCGCCAATTACAGGGTCATGGAGATTCTGAGTAAGGTAGGTTCTCACGTTCTCAAATTTCCCATGTACCAAACTGGTAGAATCGCTACCCCTATAGTATACTAATCGATATTCAGGTCGGAGTGTGTCCAATGATCTTCTGTGTCGTGTTGTGGGGGGGGGGGGAGGGAAGCGGGAGGGAAATGAATGCATCAAACGAATGAACAAACACTGTTCAAGTATAGAAAGCTGACCCCATGGTCTGATCGGGAACACGGTTGCCAGTACGGAACGCGAAAAAACGTAACAAAATATATCAAAGTGGAATCAAACCATCACGAAAACAGAAGCAACCCATCGGAAAAAAAGAATAAACCATCGGGACCCCGAACAAGCCTTCAAAGAATGAATAAACCCATTGAAAACAGAATAGCTACCAAACAGAATCCGTCGCATATGATACTCAATGACCCCACCTTAACAGGATTTTCATTGTATTGCCGTGCCTCCTTTAAGTGTGATACACTCGCGCACCAGTCTGGTGCGCGGAGTGTACACAAAATCATCAAGAAGGAATGGAACCAGCCCATCAGGATTTTTTTTGTTTTTTTTTGGGAAATTCAGATACGTTCCAAACAGAAACAGGGTGTCCAAACGGAATCAAGGTGTCGGAAACAGAAAGAAGCGGGATGTCAAAACCAGAAGCGAAAATGTCAAGGAAAAAG
>JAODTK010000067.1:0-310780 GCA_026419785.1 Sclerodactyla briareus | reverse complement strand
GCGGAAATCCACTAACCGCTGTATCACCCGAAAAACCCCTGCCGGCATCTTCCTCCGTTCACCCTTTTCTGTTGAGAGATTTCCGAGAAATTGTATTGATAACGTCGCGTTCAATCGTGATTGGTAAACTTCCATTCACCGCATGTACAATTTAAAATAATACCTAATTCCAAGCAATTGTTTTTTTGCTGAGACCATGACTTCAGAGTTCAGGCCATAATTTTGTTCGGTGGATAGCGTTTGTGTCTTTTTCTTTCTTGCTAGTACTGGGTTGCAATTGATGTTTCGGGTGCTATCTGGTACTTTCTGTAAAAACTTTTTAATTGGCGTTGGGGTGGTTTCAATTGCAGCTCGTTCGCCGATGTGAGCTTATTTTTTCAAGCATGTAATGTGCTCCTCATGTTTAATGTAATGAACTAATGTAGGGAATGCAGTTGCCTTCTAAGGAGATTTCTACTGGAGCATAATGCATAGCTCAGATATTAGATAACTTCCATACTGCCATTTTGTTCAGCGACTTGAATGACTAGTTCCTCGGTAGTAAGTGGCGTGCAAGAATGGATGATAAATAATAGCACAGACAACTAGTTAAAATGTTCTGTGTATTGTTACAACATGGTTAAGAATTGGGTACTAAACTTTCATGATGTGTTGATTCCTGTCGTAGTTGTGATCTTGAATTAAGGGACGCTTCGATTGTTTTCTCCGTACTTTATTTGGTTGAATTGCTCGCGCTCTCACTGCGATATTAACCCAGACTACACATGAATTCCTCAATGAAATGTTAAGTCCGGAATACCAGTAAATATAATGTTGACATTCCATTGTACTATCACCCAATGCGATCTCCTACCGAATTTCTCGCCCAACAAAGGAATTAGTCTTATCATTCGTTCTCCATATATTCTTGTTGGCGCTACTGGTACATATACGTGCTCAGTTGAATAGATGCGGTAATCGGGAGCTTACGAGTGTTTCACCGCTTAAGTAACCAAAAAAAGAAAAAAAGAAAAAAAAATCAAAATTGATAATGGATTGTCATTGTTTATAGGAGAAGTCATTATAATTATATTCATTGTAGGATCAAAACAGGTGAAAGGGTGGGACCGGGCTGGCTTCGTGACCGAAACTAAAAAATTTGTAAAAGGAAAACGAAACGATCTCTGATAAATTCTTTCAGATTTAAGAAATGATGACCGCGTGCCAACTAAATTTTCCAGGAAATATGTTCAATTGATGCTGTAGCAGGTTGCAGAGGAACGAAACTCGGACTCGCGCTCACCTAATAATTTCGCAGATTTCCTAGTAGCAATAAGCACAGGTACTCGAACTGAAAAAAATATTAAGGTCGTACACATGAATCGGTGGGTGTTATGGAGCATGAAATTGAAAATCCATATTCTATCGTTAGAGCACTGAGAGTGCAACATTTTCAACTACTCTTTTTAAGAAATTTGGATTTTATTATATTGCGATATTAATGGTCATTCTTTCCGATTTCATGATTAGCCTCCGAGAGTACCCTCTATCAGACACATCGCACAAACACAAAGGACATAAAGATTTGATTCTTTTCAACATGGAATGGTTTATTGACTTATTTTCCAATTTTTTGTTTTTCAACGGAAACAGACATGAATTCAGTTTGTTTTATTCAACATTCAATGTCCCCATTTCCATCAGACACGAAAAATACCACAAAATAATCTGGACCCTTGTTGCGTTAAAAAAGCATGAAGACGTAATTTGTTGTTGTTATTTTATATGGTCATGACTATGAATCGTTCCAAATCCAGAACAGGACACTCCTGTCAATAATAGGCCAAATATAGCAAGAAAAAGACATTTGTTATATGCGCCATCCGTTTAATCTTACAATTGGAGGTATTATTCCCCTAAAATTAATTGCCCGTCAATTGAAAGAATCGTACCACGTTATGGATCTGCTTTGAAAGCAATGAAACAATAGTCTTCTTTGTGTGCAAAAATATATTATGCGCTCCCAAAGACAAGTATGTGCCCCTTACGAACCTCTCCTAGTGGCGGCGTTATCGGGTACATTTTGCATAGTTGATAGATTTCATTCTATCAGTTCGATAAAACATCGATTAGTCAAATTGAGCGGAGAGTGATCACCATGGACACCTACCCGAAAAAAAGATCAATGTATGATTAATTTTGTTACTCCAAACTGATCCGAAATGGATCGACTCTTCCTTGATAGTGTCCGTTTGATTCGATTTTTCGTTAATTCTGTTGGGGGTTTTTAGAGTTGTATGTATGATCAATGATATTTTCACATCTTGACAGGACTATCAATCATGAGAACGAGCCACTATGGGCGACGAAGAAAGAAAGAGACGTTTTACTCGGGTAAGTGGCGTTTTTTATTGAAACATATTGTGAGTACCAGACTTACGTAACCCCCATCGCATCTACATTGGTCTCAATTATATTCGAATCGGGGTTTCTCCAGGTTTTGCAGATTGTCACTGATTTTCATTTCGTCCCAGATAGTGTTCCGGTCGAAAGGTTTACACTTAAAAGAGATCAGTACGAAAACCTGTAGACCAAGCCACTTCGTATGGTAGCATGACTAACACCGATAGGTAATAAGGATCAACACAACAATCAATCATGAGTTTAACAAAAGTGGAGAACCACATCTTTAAACAATATCCAATTTAAAAACACGGGAATACGGTTGATTAGAAAACATGCATTAAACCTATAATCAGCCATATATTAACTACTGGGGCTTATTCAATTAAACCATTGAATTGTGAACGTAAATCAGCGAGCCCGAACGGTGTTGCGTGATGTGTAATGAACATTTCCGTTAGAATGTATTGAATTGTATCAAGAACTCTTTGATGCATGTTAAAGCAGCATGCGACGCTCATGTGATCATGGCAATACATGAAACACCAGGTGTCCTCCGGCTCTGGATCTAAGGAAATTCATACAATGGGTTGTAGTGAGTTGCATGTTTCCATACAAGTTATAGCCCGACCCGGATGCTTTAAACAAATTCAAAAACCTCGATGCCATTCCAGGATCATTGAGTTGATGTAGGGGACCATTGAAACTGTTGAATTGAAATACACATCTGAAACAAGCCTTTCCGGATTTAAAATGACGTCAGAACAACCGCAATAAAAGATCACGACATTGGGTAACATGTGACATTCATTTGCAAAAGTAGAATCGGGTATGCACTGACATGAATTGATAAGCTTGTCTTACATAAAATTGATAAGTGACTGTCTTTAAAAAAGTACCATTGCGTCATTGGAACGCCAGCTGACCTCGAAAAACGAGAACAAGTTGAACTCTCATCAACGTGACAAAGTATTGAGGGTAACTAAACGTCGTATTTTTAAGCAGTGACGCCATGTTCAGTGAGGATGGAAGAGTGGAAGATTGTGATTACATTCTCCGACTCATATCTCACACGCGATGGTATTGGACTACCTCAAATGTTCCGTACATTGGAATATGAAGATATACGGCAAAAAACCAACTATCTGGGTATGGAGATTGTTCATCCAATGACCGCCTGGTGCCATTTTGTACCATCTGTGTTTACAGTGTAAAATGCCCAATTTCATAATTATTGTCCACTTTCGAATTGACTCCATGTTTAGGGCCATATCTCCCAGGTTTGTCGTGTGATGTTTTAAAATATCGGCATTGCGTCACCTATTACCAGTCACTTTCTTTTCAGATTCTACATATTTCTACTATCAAGACCCGCTTAATCGAGAGATGCGGGAGGTCTAACTACCATGCCATGATAACTGACTCATTTATTCTACACTATAGTGCACAACCAGAAGGATCGCCAGAATAATTCAAGGTTTTACTGCAACAATACCTTTGACGGAGGCAAATGGACGGTACGTATGCTGTTCACATGAACATAAACTTTTTCTCGTGGCTATTCGCTATAGGCGGTTTCAGCGTACTACAAGATTATTCAAAATACTACGGCACACGCTCGATATGTGTAATATTCCGGACTTTGTTAGGTAAAATCCAAGCATTACAAGAAAGATATGTGACACCAGAAAAAAGTTGATTGCCGCCACAAAACGCAAACAAAAAGAAATAGAAAAAACGAATCCATTCTACTTCCTGACGCTATTTGTCCTTTTTGGGAATGAAGTAATTTAAAGCTTTTCTCACTTCACTACTTTGTGATTCCTAATTTTCATGCCCTCCATTCGAAGTTGTGTAATGGTTTTTGCGCATTTTCAAAATTGTCAGCACATGGTAGCACTCCGATTATCTTTTGTCACCCAACTCTTAGCGTATAAAGTGATTTTCACTGGAACTTTCTATTCACTTTCTATTTGCCTATTCATCAGGTATTTCAACGAGAGTGGATGGAGTTTAGATTTCTAAACCGGAACTGGGCCGAGTTTAAGGAGGGTTTCGGCTATCTCAACAAAGAGTTTTGGCTGGTAATGATAACTATCGCGTACCCTCGACGTCGCAGAAGGACTAAGGCTTCGTATGACATGAGAACCAGAATGGCGCTCCCTACTTCTAAATCAGCCTCTTCAGATAAGCGCGAATGGAGTGAATCTGGGAGAGTACTGCAGAAAAGTACACAAGGTAGTCACGATAGGTCGCCATGGTTTCTATAATGGGTATTTAGGCATTTTTGTTGCGTCTCATTGGCATGATACCCTAAGCTCACTGCGATTAGGAAGAAGATGAAAGAAAGACAGGGCTGGGTCGACGCATATTGGACAGATGCCGAAATAACCCTGGCAAGAACAATACAGCAATAGAATACCGACGATTCTTGAAGACTATGGCGACTACATCAGCAGTAACCTCCTCTGAAACTGCAATGCGGGCGGGTCTATTGCACACCACTTCCACTGGTACTTCTTCTATCACCCAACCCGGTCGATATGAGGGTGCAACTAGTCACCTAACATTATAAGTCTTTGAGGAGGTCATCTGTCACGTTTAACGCACTCGAGTATAATCATGGGAACGGGAATCTCTGGAAGGACACTGGCTGCAATCATCCCCCCGCTTCCTAATTGCCGTCTCTCTCCAGGCAGGCGACCATGCCTAGCCTGGAACCATTTTCTCCAATCCTCAAACCCTCCAACTTCAACCAACCATGAGCACGGGGCGTCTCCTGCCTGTCGACCCCACCCACCGGATCCTGTTCACAGAGAACACTGTGCAGGATCGTCCGCTATGCCCAAAAGAATCGCAATCGACGATCGCGATCGCCAGGTAACCTTTACAATCCCGCGCTCCCCGAAAACTCTGGCCTTGGCTAGCACGATCGTGTCAGCAGTAACCGAGAATCGGCGACCTGAGGTGTCAAAAAATCCCATCGCCATCTCAGCCCAACAGTGAGCGTCAAGTCTCACTATGTACAGTATGTATTAGCAAAACTGTAAGTACAAAAGACCGAAACACGCCACTTCCTTCTTTTGCTCAGATATCGCGATTGCCACACCCACTATCCATTGACATATGACTCCATGTGCTAGTCCGATGCACCTACTGCCTCGGGCTCGGGTGACAACTGGTTTCAAAACTATTACGGTCATAGAGCACCGAATGAACTTCACTCGCACAGTAGGAATTCAGTTACCTAATAAAATGAAACTTAATGGGTATTGAAGATTCTGAAATTGCACCAGTCTGGCAGAAGTGAGGATATGATAATGATTGTGCTCAAAAATTATGATTGTTATGGTTATTTGACTTCGGTAGGTCTGGAGGTCGTTTTCCAGTTCCTCCCCACATCACAGACTAACGAAGAAACAAGAGAACGACCTTCTTACTGACTTACTGAGGCATTGACTAGAGTTGCATACCAATCCATCCAAACGATGGGGATGAAACAAGTTTGGGGCCAGTACAAGTTCGTTGTTCATGTTGAATATTTCTTATAATAAACCGAGAGGACAGATTATTATCCCGTTACTAGATGTCTGAATCAAAGTAAATTTCGCCACGATGTCCCATAATCGATATTTTCAAAGTCAGGATGAACACGGAAACGTTAGAGTGTTCTACTGGGTGTAAAGTGATTCCCACGACCACGAACCAATCTCCCGTCGTATTTTTTTTCAAATTCTTAAATTCATTCTGTGGTACAAAATACATGCAATGATTGCAAAGACTGCCTTTGGAAAAGCTTGGGTTTTGATTTATTACTTATCCAACAAACCAAGCACTGTTCAATAAATTAATCAACCATTTCATGGATGAGTACCCACATCTCTAATGTCCTGACCCGGCATCACACGATCATAATCTGAAAAAATTGTAAAATATGTGTTTTTAACATTGGTCGTAACACTGTACAATAGTTGTATTACAGAAATACTAACTTGAATGAACTCTGTACTTTCTGAAGTATATTCGGGTAATTTGTTAGGGCCAATTGTTTTATGCGCAAGCTAATATTTGCCGATCAAATGGTACTGAGCGAATTATTGTGACAACTCCGGCCTAATTACACGGACAATGCTTCTCTAACAAATAAATGTGCGTAAGGTGTTATGAAGTATTTTCAATATTTATACCCTGTGTTATTCGTTTTACCACCATAATCATGGATTTTCACCTCGGTATATAGGGAGTCCATATGTCATCTCTTTGCAATTTCCCAGTCTCTGCTCAGGCTGTTGAAGCGTTACATCTAGCGTATGGAAAGATATCTATTCTAGTCCAATGATACGGAGTAAATGACTTCTTATTCCTGTTTTGTCAGATTATGACGGCAGCAGTATTACAGGCACGTCCCTTCTCCACCTACGACCGTGACAACGATCTCTAGTACGTACAACTTGGCTGCCTAGTAGTATCTTGCAGCCTGGTGGTGGAATAGTTGTCCTATTTATGCTAACCCGAACGGACTGTACTTCGGCTGTTCTGGCTGCTACCAAAGCTTCTTGGGCATAGCTACCCGGGGGTAATCAACATAATATTTCGAGATAAAACAGAGCCAGACGTTGACATGGATATCAATGAATGAAACAATGCTGACACTCAGGACGAGGTTCACAACATTTGAATACTATATATGATGCCTTTTGATGACCAAAGTACCGCCAGAAATGTCTTGAGATTGACGTCGGCATGCGTTTGTATCCCTTGTCTCTGGAACATTTAGGTTTTTTAATAGACCGTGATCACAGCTTTCTAGAAAAACAAGTTAGAGGATGCGGAAAATCTCGAATGAATGGAAATAACCCTTGAACCGTTGGTCTGCATATCATTTCTTGGGTTATAGCTTTGGCGTTTCTTTTTCCTGTTCGTTTCCTGACACTTTGCAAAAATGCAATTTCAAATAATTCAAATCATTGATAATTCAGTTGTGCAAAGGCGGTTTCGTCAATGTTACTATTGGATTGGAGATTTTGTGCGAGTCAGAGTGTGTAAGTCCTCCCTGAGATAAAAAAAAAAATCTGAATAAATTATTGCGTGTGCACTCTGAAGTGCATTGCTTCAATTTATTATTTTAATATCTACCAATTGTTCAGATCAACTGTGCTGATGAGACATCCCGGATCTAAAGTAAAATATTAGATGCCCACCTGGTGCAACATGCCACGCCGGTAGCCCACATGCTTCCAAGGGTGCAACTCCGTTTAGCCCACATGCTCCATGTGCACACTCCGTGTAGCACACATGCTTCCGATGGTGCACATTCCGTGTATCCACAAGCTTCCAATGGTGCACACTCCGCGTAGCCCACTGCTCCAATGGTGCACTCCGTATAACCCACTTCTTTCAATGGCGCACACTTCCCCGTGTTGCCCACATGCTCCCAATGGTTCACACCTCCGTGTAGTCCACATGCTCCCCTTTCACACTTCCGTGGATCCCACATGTCCCAATGGTGCCACTCCGTAGCCCAACACATGCTTCCAATGGCGCAAACTCCGTGTATCCCACATGCTCCCAATGTGCACCACTCCGTATAGCCACATGCTTCCAATGGCCAACTCCGTTAGCCCACAGAGCTCCAATGGTGCGCACTTCCGTGTAGCCCACATGCTCCAATGTTGCACACTCCGTGTAGCGCACAGGCTCCCAATGGTGCACACTCCGTGTAGCCCCATGCTCCCAATGGTGCACACTCCGTGTAGCCGCCCTGCTCCCAATGGTGCACACTCCTAAGCCCACATGCTTCCAATGGCGCACACTCCGTGTGGCCCACATGCTCCCAATGGTGCACACTCCGTGTAGCCCACATGCTCCCAATGGTGCACACTCCGTGTATCCCACATGCTCCAAATGGTGCACACTCCGTGTATCCCATATGCTTCCCAATGGTCCCTGATTTTGTATTCAAAGGAAGAAATCATATAGATCATTTTAACGTTTTACTGTTATCATCGCCTTTATCCAGAGCGATGGCAGGGCAATTTGGAAGATTGGGAAAAAAAACAGCCCCAAAAAAAGTCCTCTATCATTATAGAGATCTGATCGAATAGTAAGATGCTGACTTCATCTCTTTATTGGCTTGAACAAGTGCAACTTCCCAATCTAATTATTCGTTATCCCTACATAGGGCCGCCCTACATACGTAATATAGAATAAGCTGTCATACAGTTGCCTTCCACCTGTGTACACAAAAACCTGAAGAAAAAAAAACGGTTACAGATATTCCCCCCACATGATAAGGTCCACAACTTTGCGCGTGTTGAAGGTGGGATATAAAGTGAGTGCATTGCCTGAGGGCATAACGGGAAAAACACAATGCGACCAATCTCATCGAATTCTAACTCACATCTTTTTGATCTGCAAGATTTAGCTCTACCGGACTGAGCTAACCCGATCTTAAAAACACTCGCAAAATCCGCGTCAATTCATTTCGAAAAGTAGGAGTTTCACGTACTCATGGAACATGATGAGTGCCATATTAGCTACACACGTACCATTGCTTCATGAAGATAACAACTTACGTACTAGTTGTCATATCAAACGAATCAGATGTTATACCTTCATAATAGCCATTTCGAAGAGTGAACCTAAAACATTGACGCGTTCAATGCGACGTTACACATCGTTCTGAATTATTCGGCTCACATATTTTATCAAATCGTTATACCGACTTTTACATTGTGTATGTTTTTCACGTTAGTTAAATGACCATGAATCCTCAAGACACTCGAACAAAAAATTTTTGTCCCCCCTTTTTCACCTTTCCTCATTGACATTTCTTTGATGTGGTTTTTCCACCCGAACATCACGATAGAACACACACTGGTCGTGTGGTCAATGTACGTTCCTTTGGTTGATCACCTTCATTCAGTCACACCTCTCTCGGTAGCACATCATGGAAGTCCCCTAGCTACAACCACCACACCTAGCTTATTCCGGATCAGCAACCAAGCCTGACTGCCTAACTCCTATTGCTGATTTTCTCATAAATGAAATGCGACCTCGAATGGGGCCCAACCCATCGCACCTTACCGACCATGTAGCATTAATGACCCGGAGAGGATATGGACCTCGTAATCGTGTGTCCTGTTCAAAGTTCCGTCAAAAAACAAAGTGAGAATGGGGCGGAATCCAGCTTTTTCATCATCATGCTCATAACCACCAATTTTCTCCTACGTAGAACCTCAGTCAGTAAATTCATTTCCTTTTTGAATCTTACTTCGAGTAGATATAATATGGTATATATGGAGCATAGAAAACAAAAAATTACAAAATACGTTCTTTTTTTGAGGACAAGTTATCCGAGCTGAGCATGTAACACGCTCTGACTTAATTTTCATAAGGCAAACGACAATGGATGCTATGCGTATACATTACGCATGCGTAACGCAAAACGGCTTACAACACTAACACTGATAAGGGATCACTCAATGCCGAATTCATTTTAAAGAGGCATTGTCGTCTGTTATTAAACTGCCATAATCGACGGAGAATGTCTGCCATGACCTCACGACCAAAAACCGTCCCTAGGGATATTGGAAAACGATATCCATTGACCTATCATTATAAACAATATATCGTATCACTATCGATACACTGGGATAAATCCTCCTCATGACTTCATGCAAACAGACGACAACGCCTCTTTATGTATCTGTTCCGAGATGCCTCAATTCCACCTTCCGTGGCTAGAAATGAGCAGGGGAGATCCGTCCACGAAGAGCATGGCGGCCTCGCGCCTCCTGAACGGAAGGCGTAATAGAAGCACGAACGGCTTTGAGTGGCTTCCATCAATTATTTCCCTAGTTCCGGTTTGGGCTGAGCTGGTTGTATGGTATGGACTGCCCTCTCTTTGACTTTGTGAGCCGGCGTACAGCGGGCAGCTCGGAACTTTGTGAGATCTTCCAACGCCTGCGAAATCCGTCCGCGCTCGCTACTGGACAAGGCCTCGTGGGCAGTCCTATAGGGTATGGTTACATCGGAGCCAGATCTGCATTGGTCGGTCTTGGAATGCGGCAGATGAATCACCTGTGCGGGTCGTCCAATATTATCAGTCTTTCCGTCCTAATAGGTTCAGTCCGTCGAAACGAAGAAAGGGCCCGCGTGCTTATAAAGGCGACCGATGTAGACGTGCTCTACCGTTTTGGACCACAGCTTTTGGCAAGGTGCTGATGTCGATTGGTTCCTCCGGCCTGCGAGGATTGGGCATTTGTCCGACGAATGCCCTCCGCTGCTGTTTTGAGAACATAGTGCGTTTGTCCGCGTAGGAGACGTCTGCATGCCAGAGAATGCTCATCACTTTGATCCTGCCAGAGCCGTTCGGCGAGTCTTGAGCCGACCGGGCGATTGTCGGATCTGTATACGCAAGGTGAAGGGATGACACTGGAACATGAGCACGCCGTTTTTGGGAGGATGCCCAGGTGGTCCATCTTCTCCAAGCGGCTCTGTAGGTCTTGGTCGTGGAGGGGGCCTATTTTTGTCATTGATTTTGGTTTGCTTTTGTTACTCATGTATTAAAGGCCGATGGTTTTTGAACAGATTCCTCTCAAACATTACTGGTTGGAAAAACCTACACTCTAATTTGGAAGAGTTCTAGTTTGAAGTTTACCTGAATGGCACCTCGCATCTGGTGTTGGTTGAATCCTTCAATAGTTGAACGAATGGCATCATGGGATAGAGGGTCTAACGGCCCTTGGAGGGAGTATCACTGGGGAACGATTCAAAGGTAGCCCATAGACCTCTAGTAATGCTGTTTTGTGCAGCCTGATAACAAAAATTGAGATAGTATTTACCTAGAAATGAAGCGAATCATGTTTTAAATTTCGTGAATGCTTGATGGGATTCCTCTTCAAACCACATCATAGTTTTGTTTGTTCAGTTCTCAAAATGTACATGTTTCACTCGTACTTGATATCACTGGGGTTCCCGCCCTGATTTCACAGGGCGAATTTTGCAATATCTGATTGCACTTTTTGTTCACTCGGGATCAACTAAATTTGGTAAGAGGTTTGGCTTTCATATGCCATAAAGTAGGGGGTACAAAAGTCGAGTCATATTTCATGACCATTGGCCTTTAAACTTTGGGCCTTGGTTACAAAACCTTGTCATGATGTCCTGTCCCTGCTGGGGGAGTATAATATTTTGTTTCGCAGATCGCATATTGTGGGTGTATACTGGTAATCAAACATCATAACGGGTGTTTGTTACAATTTCCGACAACACATTTGCAACCTAGTGATGTTCTCATCATCAAATTGGCAGCAGCGTGACTGTGGAAAAGAAAATGATTTTTACTTCGACTTTACACCTATTTTTACAAATTCTGTGGTCCAGTTCTTAAAAACAAGGCAGCAGCTTACCGTCTGTTACCTAGCCTTGCCACTAGCACGTGAGCCTTGCATGCACAGTGCAGTACTATTGGTAGCCTTGCAGTATAGCGACAGTAACTAACTACTAGCCTAGATAAATAACGAAAGGCATGTATCTGTATCTTTCTCTATGTTACTGCAACACTCCTCAACGGATTAACTGTTTCAGGGTGTGCCGGACACAAAAAGGAAAAATCAAGATCATGGGCTCCTCTCAATAAGTCGGACAGCTGCATCTTGTTTATTTTGATTTAAAAGCGTCGGTTGAGATAGCTTCTCTAGTACAGACGGCAAAGATTCCATTCTTCAAAGGTTCTCGTAGGAAGGAGATTTGTACAGTCCTTGGAAGTGTCGGGTGAACAAACGGTAATAGCAGCTGATCTACGTTGTAGCAAACCCCTCCCTTGAGTAGGTGTCTGATGAGTGGTATCAATCACAACCGTGCGGTGAACTCTTTGTAAGTAGAGAAAGCCTAGAAACTGCACGCCGCCGCCTTTCCAGGTGCTTCCAACTCAGCTTGGGCGGATCAAAGACGATACAACTGCTTTCCCCTTCTATTATCTCCTGCAGACAAATCTAGCACTCTTCGCTGATGGCCTCAAGTCTATTCTTTTGATCTTGATGGTACAGGTCCCAAATGCTGCACAGTAACTCAAGCTTAGGAAGGCTGTGAAAGACAATCCAACCACCATTGTTGTATATGTTTATACAAATCGATATACTTCAGACCATATCTTGAATGTTAGTCCTCGTTACTTGAGAAAAGATGCTATTGGCCCATATCTATGTGAATGACTCGAGAATGCAGACACACTCGAACGAGAGGCTACGACAGTTCGATTGTACTTTTGATGCAAGTTGACTAAGGCCTACTTGTATGGCTCGAACTTTACAAGTGTCGTAGTACGACACATACAGTAAGTTAGGCCTAGTAAAAAATGACGACTACTAGACTTAATACATACCTGAAATGTTCCCCCGCCTCGCCCCTACTTTTCAATCTTTGACAATTAGTGATAACTGTCCCCCCAAATATGAAATTTTAATTGTTTTCTTCATTGTTGGGAGAATTGTTTTGGGGGCAGGCAAATCATGAAATCTCCACTGGGAAATTAACTTGAAACAGAAAATGTCCCAAAATGTGTTTTTGGCCCCTTTAATTTCACATAGTGTTGATGATACTGCCTGATTTTGGGGGGAGACATCTGTGTGTGACTAGGCCTATATATAAAGGGCTTGTTGCAACTTGACAATGTTAGGAGAGGCATTGCAATAATGAGATATAGAATATCCAAATGAAACATTTCTCCAGAATGATTGTTTTTCCTTCCTCCTGAAATTTTGAAATTGCTTGGAATTTCATCAGAGTATGCGCTGGCTCTAAATTTTGGGGGTCCAATAATGAGATTTTAGCGAATAAATCGACAGAGCAATGTCATTTTATGGAAAAGTGTCATTTCCTCCCACCTTTTGGACCCTTTTGGTGCACACTTTTCTAGATTTGGGGGTCCAAACGGTCCAAAAAGGGTGTTCTATTACCATTACCCGAGAACCCCAGTAGCGCTAACCCCCTGCTTTGCAGGAATTCCTTGAGAAATGTGTGTCATGTGACAATTTAGGCTGTGGTGAAATTTTTAACTATGTCATGCTTGCAATCATCAATATTTTATCAATAGCTGAAAACATAAAATTACCCCAGAATGTGTTTCCTTCCTTCCCCCCTGCATTGGACAATGTTTAAATACCTTCGCATGGAATTCTCTTGGGCAATGTGTGTCATGTTGACAATCATAGGGTGTGTGAAATTTACCACGGGGGGTGTTCAGTCATTGCAATCATTAAAATTTTTAAAATAGGGGAAAATATGCAAAATGAAAAAAATGGAATGGCCCTTCATGTGTTTCCGCAGTGTGAAATTCACAATTTGAACTATTTTTCATCTATTTTGTGGATGTGTCTCGTGACTTTTTAGTTTTGGCACTCGAATATAGAAATATTCGCAAAAAACTTCCAAAAATCCCATTCCTGGAGTTGCAGGAGCTCATCAGCAATGTGGAACTTTTATTTTTCTACCTTTTCGCGAGTTGCAATAACAAAATGGTATAAAATGTCGGAAAACAACCATTTTCCTTTCCCCAAAAAACTATATTCATGGAAATTTCCTTATTACATATCAGCATAAAGGCTGGGAAACCCTTGTTTTTGATACTCTGTAACTTTTGAAAATTGGAATGATTCACAGTCCTCCCAATCTCTAAATATAACAAAAACTGACAAATTTTCAGAAATATTCTCACACTTTGGCCAAAAATTATTTTTTCCCCAAAAAACTGACATTTTTGGATTTTGGGGCTGATTGCATGTGGAAAGTTGTTATTTGTGCCTTTCACATTGATACAAAGTTTGAAATATCATTCAGCCATTGGAATAAGGGAGATCTTGAAAAATAGTGACAACTTGTCAAAATTGAAAGTGCCCTCAAAATTTGTCTTTTGCCTCTAATTTCCCCAATTCTAGTTCCCGTCTAATTTGTGAGAGTAATTATGTTTTATGGACTACTTCCAGCGTGTGCAAAATTTCACCTTTGTTCAGCCAACTCCAAATGGAGATAGTTTGCGAAACACCATCAAAATTTGACGGACCACCAAACGCACACAACAACAACAACACTAACACCACCACACACACCACCGCACACATAGCCAACACACAACGACACTTTTGCCGATGCACGTCATTTGCTGGACCACCCGACACCTATGGGTACCCCACCATTGTGTACCCCTCATTGGATAGTTCCAAACCACCACTATGGTTACCGTAGCAACCGTCGCTATGGCAACCAGCAAAAGTAAAATATAGTGAAATGCAAACTGACTACAATATTTCATCCGGGCCTTCGGGACTGATGAGATAACACAATAGTCGTACGCCGTATAATCAGATTCGAACTTTCACGAAGCTGACTAAGAGGGAATCGAAATTACTAGGGGAAACGAGCGATGTGGAGGCGGGGGGAGGGGTCGAAACCGGTAGAGGACAGATGTAAACACAACCTATGTTCACAGCGGTGACAGGCCCTCGGTGGCTACGAACAAAAACCTTTGGGAGGAAACGTGTGTGCAGCCAGGATGTCGAGCCGCGGTGCACTCCCTGTCCGAAGCGGTAGGAAAGCATGGATTGAGACTAAAAAGGAAGCTTACGGGTGGTTGGGGGGGGGTGAATGCTCAATTGAGAAGAGAGCGTAACGGGCTCGCATTGCGAGTGACACAACAAAAAGAGTGTTGCCGACCAATCGAGAGCTCGATGTGCATCGAGCATGACAGACTCCCCCTTTTGGGGGCTGTGACACGGTTACGTAATGCGGCTTAATGACATATAAAAAATACAATTCGATTGCGTCTGGCAGAAACACCATCTAGGCGTGAAGTATAACGTCACGGAGCAAACTAAAGCTAATTTATACTCTAGCTAATATACCTATAGCCAATCAGAATATACTTCCCGATACAGCACCATCGCTGGGCTGAGCTCATCAAGGAAATACCTGACAGTTTGATAGGGTTTAGCACGGCGGGACTGTCATTTTAAATCCTGTCCGATGGACCATCATATTATTCGTGCATATTTAGAGAAGCCGGATAGGTTTATATATATTCAGTTCAGGAAGCCACATTAGGCAGGACAAGTCTCAGAAGAATGATAGTGATCGGCGTCGCGAACCTTAATCCCAGCCTAATCCTACAATACAATACCCCTAGCCTCCATCATAATAACTTCACGATACAACACGCTTCGTGGCTGTGGTGGGCTTCATCACGGGAATACCTGACAGTTTGATGATGGCTGAGCAATTGGGACTGGCATTTCACGTCCTCGTCCAATGGATCATCAGTGAACTCTAGGATCTGAGCACTCTCTCCGAACCCGGAGAAGTGACTATTTGTGTTCCGACGTAACTGCCCAAAGCTTCATATGCAAGCACAAACCCCTAAACCATACTGAAACACGAACAAAATCCAGATTTTTCGGAAACCAAATTTAAAGCCTCATCATGCGGGGTCCGTCATGATGCTTTTATGGGTGAATAACTACATCATATGACAGAATAGTGTACTTCATAGGAAGGACCTATCCGCTGTGTCTCGCTCTTCAACAAAACTACCCTTCATTGCTGGGTTGGAAAGGGTGGCCAATATGAAAGTGCATGCATGTTCCCATACTCGCCTTTGGATGAGCATCCTTGTTATATTGAGTTTTGTGAACAATCGTGTTGGCGTAGGATTCCATCCCAGATTAAACGACATAGGGAGTTATTGGCATGTTACAGTGTGACAATTAGTTATAATAGTTATAACTTGGACCATTTGACTGCATCCATAATTTAATCCCCACCAAAGTTTGGCCCCTCCCCAACTGTTCCATTGGTGGCTAAAGTCTCCTCTTCACGCGATGCCTATTTGTCTGGAGAGCAATTCAGTTTGCTTAATACAGAGATATGTCGCTTGTACGCTTGGCATGGGGAATCTGTTTTGAAGATGTTTTGTGGGTGAGAGTATGCCTTACCCTAAAGGGAATGCATCCTCTCACCTATGTAGGGTTCCATTTCGTAATACCATAGTTTGTAAGGTATAAGTTAGGAAAAACAAACCTAAATCAAATTTGCTGTAATTTTCTTAGGAATTAAACACCAACAAATTTGGGTATTTTCTTCCTCACCTGGAAAAGTAAATGTTACGCTGACTGTTTACTTGTTAGCCGAAAAACTCATTGGCGTTAACACAAACAGAACTAAAGCAACTTTGTTGTGATTTTCTTACATGACTGTAAAGCTAATGAAAGACAAGCTACATTATTTTTCACTGGTGCGCCACAATGTTAAGTTTGTTCAGCCGTAGGTGACTCCACAGCAAAGATTATAGCGTAGGCAATGAACTGCATGTCGGCTTTAAACCGGCAATCATTTGATGACGTGCCACGCCTAAAATATCTGTGGGACATACACCCTACAGCCTGTTTTCCACAATGGCCCAGTGACCCTGTAACAACATTATGGCCAGTAGCAGCATTATGCAAGTACAAGCCTAGACTATACCATATATCACAAATCATATTCCACTACACACATACCATTAGTATAGGTCCTTAAGTAGGCTGATAAACTTTGGTTCACCTAGGATTAGGAAATGAACCCGGCAGTTTAACTAATTGAGCCTCCAAAAAAGCCTAGTATATTATATTTTTTTATAACTTCAATAAACAAGTTCCTTAACATCCTAGTCACCTCGCATGTATTAAATACCCGCATTGCAGCAACAGGTTGTGGGTTTGTTGAAGAGACAGCGAATTATTGTTATGTAGCCAGCTAGGCCTATGTCAAATTAATTTGTGCAGGATGGACCCTAGCTAGGTCTGAAAACATGACAAGAGCATGAATCATGAATGAAGTCGCGAGCCTAGGGGCGTAGCCCCCGTTAGGCCTTGTAAAGGAGTCGCCAAAGAACCTTTACTTACCATACATTACTATGAGAGTACGTAGCACTTGTCGGTTACGTTACCTAATCATACGTATAATATTTCCGCTCCATAACTTAAAACACGCTGACAGAGAACTTACTTCCTGCTTGCTATCCAACTGCATGTACGTGCAACGCGAACAACTGTGGCAACTGGGCCGGCCGTTTTGGTTGGTTTTTTCCATGTTGCATAGTTGTAATGTTTCGGAACGATCTGAGCAAGTCGATCTGCTGTTGTTTACGTTGGTATAACCTCGGGTCATTAGTTTGAGTGACGTCATGAACATTACGGAAATCCTTCTTTTCGACCAAATAAACGCTCTTCCGTGTGATAACTTTCAAAACGGTTAAAAAAACATGTTGGTCTTTGAACACGAATAGAAGGTATTCAGCGTTTAAACGCAAAGAGGCGGCTGCACTAGTGAAATCGATGTTTCAGACCATTAATTTAAAAACACTTATAAACGTAATTTAGAGCGTTCCACCAAGGCTTTCGTCGTGTGTCGCCACCTTACGGTGGATTCTGGGAACTGGGCGTCGAGATTTTACTCGTCAGATTAATTTCCGGTATCCTGATTCTCTAACACTTTCTGAACACCAAAACGCACGTAACTGAGATATTTGATTATCCATCGGTCACAATAGCCGATATATCCTTGTTCTATGCAACTTTCGAACGCTATCAAAGTTTCCTTCAGAAAATCAACTACATCCCCGATCGAAATAATTCCATTGAAGAAGCATGCCGTTATTACTCACGAGAAGAACCGTCCACAGAATTCGAACCTATTATTCCATTGACAATGTTAGTGAAGGTATCCCTAATAGAATGAACCGAGACTAGTTTTTCGATGACGTCATGCAAACAACCGCCGTCTTCCTTTTTGCCAGTAAGATCAGACGAAGCGCCTCTTAAACTGTTGTCAATTTGAACGATGCAGTATGGCTTCACTCGACTCGATGGTTCTGGTCGATTCAGTCGTAATTCGGTTGACTTGGTCTCATCGGTTCAATTAGAAATAATAGCTTCCTAACTGATTGAACTGGTGTAGAACTATAAACCATGATTGGATAACGGTTGGTAAACTCAAGAGCTGAGTACTACGGTAACTGGTGTCAACTGACAACTGATGGAATCATCCCCATGCAGTGACAGGGTTTGACCTATTTGGCTGGTTTTTGGCTTTTTCCCCCCCTTTTTTCTAACTCGGGCACCTACTCTCACACCCTCATAAAATAATGTCTTTCCTACTTTCTATTCATGTTTTTATTGTGTAATATTCACGCAATTCAGCTGTTCAGCTTAAGGTACATTCGTGTTGAAATAAAACACAACAATAATGAATACAGAAATTATGTTTAGATTTACACAACACTGTGTACGAGTGAGACATATCGGTGTTGTGTAACGAATTACACAACATGTGCTGATTATTACATACAACAACTGTTATTTCTCAACATAACACCGGATAAGGTTGTGCTGGTACACATCATTTAGACCGGGTTCACGCCTTCTGCGGAGCACACTCACAGCAAACGATTAGGATTTCTGACCATTTTGGTATAATTTGATAAATAGTCTCTTCAGATTTGTCCCTCATTCCCCGGCTTCATGCAAGCGTGTATTTGTTGGTTATAAACTGTCGCACCATATAGCTTTCTATCCTCCCTTGCCTGTGCTGCCTGTGCTGGCAGACCCGTATTTTGAACCTCCATCATCATTGTTACCTATGTGTTATAATCTTTGCTGTGGCGTTTACGCGCGTGCCACGAAGTGCATTATAGCAACATCACACACGGGTCGTAGCAAAGGGGTTGACAATTTTTTTTGGGTGTAGAGATTATGTTTTGCCGACGATCTGGCAATGTTACTATTGACAATTTCGAATACTTAAACGTCCTCAGATGCAATCTAGTCACTATTGGGCTTCAGTGTAACGCGACCCGCCCCATGTAACGCGGACCCTCTCATTTTGAACGTCGATAATTCCGCCGAATCCTACAATGCCCGATTTTTACTGCAGCTCGTGCGTATGAAACAGACAATCCACCACACTGCCGGCGAAGCGTTTTCGGCTAATTTATACAAATAATCAACATTTTCCACTTTTGCATTAGGATATCTTACCAATTTTTAACTTATCCTGCACCCGAAGTTTGATAGTTCCTGCCCGAATTTTTTCGCCTAAACAAAACGTGGGGGGGGGGTGGCTGCTCTACTATCTCGCTATGCCTCTACGCTTGATTCCCCGCCTAAAAACGACTGTTTCATTGTTAAGTTCCGGGAAAATTTGCTCAATTTTTTTCAGCACAATGGCTTGAAAAAGGTATGTATCTTAGTAGTTGGTCAAACTCAGGAAAAATAACATGTCAAACGCTAACGCCTTTAATTTCCCCTTTGCCGGATTTGCCAACATACTTGGTCACTCGCCAATTTAGACCGACGGCGACGGGCCGTCACATTATCTAATTTTTTGCCGACTGCCATTCTAGTGCGACGCTGATGTTCCAATTAGATAGAGCCACATGTCGAAATAGCTGATCATGATTCTGGCCTTCCGGTTTTTTCCCCTCCTATTTCCACTTTCCCTGCCTTCCCTTTACTCCTTACTCCTTTCCCTTCCTTCTCCTTTGTCCTTCTCTTTTCTTTCCCTCTTCTTTTCTCCTCCTCTTTTCCTCTTTTCCTTTCTCTTCTCCTTTTTGCCGACAGACCGAAAATCTGCCGACGGCGGGTCGAAATTTTAAGGGTGTGGGGGGGGGTTGTGACAACCCCACACCCCCGTTCGCTACTGCCCTGGTTACACAGTGTAACATGTCGTTCTTATTAGCGCTTCACCACGCGGAAACATGCTCAAAGGGATTTTACGATATCACCCCAGTCATCCTGACTTATTCACACCCGTAACGCACGAACCCTCTTGCTTGTTCTCACACATTTCCGTACGTCACTTCCCTCGTGTTCCCCCTGCCACACACGGCGCTCGATCGTATACGATATAGGTAAACACTTTCACACGGGGTGGCGTGATTTTTCAGGAGATAAACCTTGTCCCACACCTGAGAGCCCTCGTGCTTCCATGGGCTCTGAAACTCGCAATCATGTTTTTTGCCCTCTTAACTAATTCGCCTCCCTATCATATTTAATACCGTCTTGAAATGTGTAACAGTGTAAGTTATTTCGTTATTGCTAAATTATTCACCTCTGAATAACAAACGAGGGAACAGAGAAGAAGTGGAAATACTCATTTGCTTTTAGAGGACAACCGTATTGACCCGGACTGATCGAACCGTGGTTATGCGAGAACGTTCCGAATAAAAAAAGGGCTATTTTTGGGGGTACATACTAATCGACTACCATTTTCATTTGTTTTGACGAATCTCCTATTTTAGTATTACATTTGTCCTGTGTACACTGAGAGTGAAGAGGCTTCTACTGGCGAAAACATCAAAGGCTTGTTCAACATGCTGATCGAACCCCTGCTTTCCTGACTGCGATGTCGTCCTTGTCCGACACGTGACCATTTGGCATACTGGCGTTTTGTGTTAGAACTACATAGATGAGCTCATTACCTTCGCCTGTGATGAGCACTGAATTGATTGAACCTTCTCTCTGTACCACAGTGACACAGGTTTGCCCCAGAGTGATTGCCGAATTTGTCATAGGTTGGGTGGCCTCCCAGCTACCAAACTTGGGCAACTAGTCTGATTTTTTTTAAATATGGGTCAGGAGAAGAATTAGTAACCCCCCCCCCCCCCTCCTCCCCCTCCACCCCCACTTCATAACGGTTATATGGTGATCTATACATACAGTCTTATTAATTCAGCAGGACAAAACTACTCAGTGGAGTGAGGTGTCGAAACCAGCTGCCGTCTCCACCCACTTGCGCACAAGATAAAATGATGGGTAAAAGTGATGGCGTATCATTTATTACAATTGCGGAAGACGCAATGAGGGCGCTCTTGGTGACCAATGCCAACCGCCTGCCAGTTTTACAAACCGTGACCAGCCAACCGGTGCGGTCGTATGCACATTGCCGGGAGAATTTCCATGGATGAGCCCTCAGCGAATCTGATCGGTGCTGAACTGTCAAGAGACATTGTTACTACACTAACTGTTAAGAGCCAATGGTCGTGTAAATGTGCTTGATTTTGTTGCTCCTATTCATTACATGATGACAGCCATACTATCATAACCAGTTTCAGCAGATTTCCATGAGCCGATAGGCGCATCAGCCATTACCACTTTGGCCTTGTGACATCACGAATGGGGCACCGAAGATCCCCTTAGTCGAAGTCAATGTAAAAACATGCCCCTTTTCGAAAACTCTGTAACAACGAACTTTGTAGGTGAGATCTGAATAGAATCTTACAAAATGTTCACAAAATGCTGAAAATTCCCATTCATTTCTAAATGAATGCCTATTTCATATTTCTGTTAGCATGCTGTAAAAACACATTTACCTCTGTGAGTTATGGCAGCCTTTGATCGCCCCCCTCCCCCCCCCCCCCCCCCCCCCTCCTAGCTGACAGGCTATTGGCTACTGAGGCCAAACAAAAATCACAACTTGTCATTAACCCCCCTATCGATCTTGTCATTTACTGAAATTCTTCCTATAATGTTGCCTATACTTGAATTTCAAATATTAGCCTTTTCCTTTCTCTGTCCTTTCCTCCTTACTACTACTTTTGTGGAGACAGAATGACCTCCCATTCACCAGTATCTTCAGTCGGACTAATTTGGAACATAAACAAAAAGTAATGCATGACCTCGGTGACTTAAAAAAAAACCTGACTTTTGCCGGAACAAATGCAGTCCCCAAGGGGTCACAATGGTGCATCTCCTACCCTTGGCAGAAATTTGGTTTCAGGTTATAGCCACAAAAATAGGTTTGTGACCTCCTATTGGAACTATGATGACTAGTTGCATGTCCTGTTTATGAGAAATGTTTACCCTGGGATGAGACCAAGTCCTACAAGCATTATGTATTCCTATTATACTGCAGATGCTACTACCGAAAAGGTATAAAATAACCTTTGACCCTTTGTAACTTGACCGAGTGCCCGATTGCGCGGGAGTTTGTTTCGCATATTTAGCACCCAGAGCTCCGTCACATATCCAAATTTCGAAGTTTTATTTTCTTTTTTGCCCTAAACTGTAACTGCCCCTGTAGTTTGCCTCACTTATTCTAAAAACAAAACCCATGACAAGTCACTATGCCATCCTAACTGCCTGATTTTGGGAATGAAATTTTTGACCCTTCAATTCTTCCGCATACAATGGTCACATGGGGTCGAATTATGGTCCGTTTTGATCAGATGGTACCTTTGAGATCCGGAAATGGCCGCGAAAATTTGAATGGGCCCAAAACATGGATGAAGGTCAATTGAGGTCAAGGTCACACAATGGGGTCAACTTGTGGATCAATTGCCCCGGGGTCCCCCGCCTCCTCCCCACTTCGGCAAACAATTTACTTTTCATTTTATGGTAAAAAACACAACTAGTTTTTTACCTCTAATTGACTATCCATGACCTTGGATGACGTGACGTTATGTTTTTAATATGATCCTCACATCAATCTCACTATCCAAAAAGATCAAAGATGTAGGGACCGTTGGCTAACAGGAGTTATTGCCCCTGAATATTTTCACATTTTTGGCATCTCATTGACCTTTGTAAACCTTGAGAGGCAACGAAAATAGGGGATCATCTTCACAACATGCGACCTACAGTCAGAATATCCCTTGATACATGCTTGCGTTCTTCAGATATCGTCCGGACAAACGTTTTCACATGCACACACACACACAACCACACACAAACACAACACACACACACATACCGACACTCACACATACATGCGTGACCGCATAGATTCCTTTCCGTGTGGAAGGAATACAAAATAACGCTCAACAACCCACCATCTATTGTTTTCAGAATATATCACTATTTTTTGCAAAGATTGCAGCTGACGTCCCAAGCATTGTTCAATTTGTCCAACTGCTAATATATCCCGTATGGCTTTTCGGGGTCGCTAAGGTTGGAATGCAGCTGTTGTCAGATAGAAACTACATATATTCACGTTTTTAGCTGTTAGTTCCGAGAGTAATACGTGACCAGGATTGTTAGAGATTAACGTCCGGCAAAGGAAACAAGAGCGATTGCTTCTTCTTCATCGAAACGCTATATCTTTACAAAGAGAGACCCGTCATTAATCACAACACATTAAAGAAAATCTTCTAACCACCCGAGTCATTATAGATTCAGAGAAAAATTATTTTTGTGGATACTTAATTTCTTTGTATAATCAGTAGTATATTTAGACAGGGAAAAAGTAATTTAAAAGCGTTTTGACAATATCTACTGTAAGCGTAGACGAAATTTAAATTGCAGATCCACAGTGCCGCCCCAGCATGCCACATGCCGAAACGTTTCTTCCTGGATGTTAATCATGTCGTCTGTGACAGTATAATATGTGTAAGCAATGTATCTGCCTGTCGACTCTTTCCTACGGATACTGTTATTACTGGTATTGGTATTGTGCGATGGATATATATCTGTGAGATTCTACGCATATTCCGAGTACCATCGATGGTTAAAAAACATAGATAATTTGATACGTCAAAACATGTCTGAATCGTGTGCCTAAGGCTGGGATTCCATTGTTGCGTATGCCGTGTCCGGGATGGCGGTTTAAATCACATAATTGCCGGAAACGAATGTTTGTTTCAGAAGATGAATCACTATAATATCATGAAAAGATCCTAGAAATGCAGCGGCAATGCAGCGGCCCATGTAATTGTCATATTTTGCTTTTTTCTAGGAACAAGATAATCCATAGAATCATTCGCGGTGATACGCATCCTTATACGCTTGGAATGTGTGCCTATTCACCCTATTCTGTGGTTGCTTTCATTTAGCATTCTCCGCATCTGTGGAGCCACTATCTATCTTTCAAACAGAAGAGGACATATTCAACACTGGCCCCATCTCAGCGCACCTGAATTCGCGATTCTTCACATGCGTAATGGACCCGCATACGCCTCTTCGGAATCCCTGCCAAATCCAAAAAAAAAAAAAAAAGAAATCGTTATAGTGACCCCTACCGCCACTATAACAAGAACCGGAGGGCCCTCAGTGATTTCCTCTGCCGCGCCCCTTAACGACTGAGGTATGATTTTCAATCATGCCTTTTTATAACGGGACTGTACTTTGCGTGAACCCTTCGACCCTGAATCCAAAAACCGATAAGGATCATAGGCTCCACATAGTTTTTTTTGACTTTGACCACTGCTGATCCCAGTTGACTATGGATCTGACCTCAAAAAACCAGTAGGGATCATCTATTCCAATTACAACCCCAGCGGCCAAGTTTGACTCTCTACTGTTCATTTTGTGTGACACAGTTTTTGGGCTGACACGCTTTCCAGACTTTGATGTTCTGTGACCTTCGGGTGAACCTTGGGTCAAACCCAGGGATTATCTGCTCTAGCCATTGCAACACCCTTCTGCCAAATATCAGCTCCTACATTGTTGTGTTGCAGAGTTCCTCATGCTCTATTGATTTGATCTCTGTAACCTTCGAGTGGACCTTGACCTAGCTCCCAACCAGTAGGGATTATCTACCTTCCAAGTATGAACTCCCTACTTATTCGTTGCACATTTTGGGCGCACAAGCTTTTCAGACTCTGACCTTCCTTGACCTTTGACCTTTGACTTGGGACCTGAACCCCAAAATAATGACACTCACCAACTCTACAGTAGGCACCTTCATGTCAAGTAGGACTTATATAAAACTTTTCGTTGCACAGTATCGAATTATAAATTTTTTCTTCGGATTTCGACCTCTGATGAACTTAGGGAATCTCAGACCTGATTCAAGCAATATGGTCTTTTCTCTTCATAAACTGTACCGAACAGGTTCCCTAATTTGTAAGCTAATGGATGCTTGCGTGCTTAGACATTGTTTTCATAAGAAGCGGTCACATACATCGCCCCCCCCGCCCCGGCCCCCCGCCCCCCACCACACAACGATGTAGACTGCATAGATTCCTTCTGCTGTCCTTCTTCCTTCGAATAGAAGGCTAACCCATAGGTTTCATCTGAATGAAAACTGCAGCTGTTGTTTTATTTAGGAATTACTGTCGATAGTTTTACTGACCACCAGTACTAGACAGTAAGCGTTTGAAGTTCATAGCTTCCATACACTGATATTGCCCCATGGAGACCCGCGAGAGCCGGTTGTATTATGCCCATTACATGAATTAATGTCGAAAACCTAGGAAGGATATCCTAATGTAACGACCAAATAAGATATCCTTCATCCTGGTAAAGTCGCCCAGCCTACTTACTGAGGACTGCACAGCCTCGTGATAAAATAGTGACGTGTCCGACATGTTTTAACGTTACAGATATTACGGCGTGTACTCAATGAGGGAACCATAGAACCATCCATGGCACGAGGTATCCTCCAGTTTCTGCCGCGCAGGTTGATGACTACCGAGATGACAACGCAGCCCGCATTCCCTTTGCAGACTCGGCAAAACTGGTCATCTGCTAATCTGTGAGTTTTAAGAATCTGAACATTTAATCGCAATCAACTAACATGAAGCAGACTTATCTTTGCCTGTGTGTTCCCGGTTTTCTGGCATCAAGCTTTTCTGAAGAGATTTGTCGTAATTTAACGTAAATTTTCGAGTAATAGAATATTTGTTTCTATATTTTTATGAATAATAAAGAAGTCCGCATCAGGCCCCAAAAAAGAAAAAACCTCAGGCAAGTATAGTAATCTAACAATTACACTCTATTACTTTCCTAGGAAATAATATTCAATTACTGCACAAGATTTATACTTGTCAACCTATTCTACTATTCTATTTTCTGAAGAGAGAGAAGAATTTTACAATTTATCGTTCTCACTATGTTTCATAAGGAACCTTTCACAACTTCACCCCCCTTCAATCCCATTATGCAGGCAGGCAATTCCTGCTGTTCGTCACGGCTGTTGTTTTCATATTCCACAGGTATTCTGTCTTTCGTATTTTATCCTCGTTTCTGAAACTTGAGTCCAAAACCACAAAGTCAAAAAAAAAACGCACTTCTGACATTTCACGTGACTGAATACAGCCGGTAATGTACGATGTAAATGGCTCTTCCGTCCGACATGGCTGTTCCATTGAGGTGTTTTGATTTCTCCTTCCACTTGCCATATTTCAATTTCGAGACGTCCAATGTGTAATCTCATTTTAACCGAGTTGAATTGACGAAACCAGTCTTAAATACTAACCATCATTTTAGTATCTCCTATTCTTATCGCCTCCAATATCTGATCCCTGGCTTTATAATTGTTCATCGACAAACCAACAGTCAACGGGCTCTTCACAACAATGCAGCTGATTATTGTACTCGGTAGGTAAATATCCAATGTCCAACCGCTAACCGGGGAGAAACAATAAAAGTTTCTGGCCAGTTTTTGACCGGGAAAATCATTCAATGCTGCCAGCAGTTTACCAGGGCATGGTAATCCCAGTGATTAGTCCAGATTATCAGAGAAATGCAATTTTTAATCCACCACCCAGTAAACATGAATGGATAGAACTCCAATCTTCCGATTACTTATTTGGAGCAATCCAATGTTCCAGTAGCTCAACAGAAGAACTCAAGTCCAGTGTCCCACCATTTATTCAAAGAATTAGCGATCCACTTCTCCGCCAGCTTATCGAAATACAAAACGCTGTTCCGGTAAAATTCAGAAGTTACTGTTTAGAACCACAATGATCTAAACCTCATCTATCAAGAGCATTTTTAATAGAATTAGGACATACTGTAACAGAAATTCTGATCTTCAAATTAAGCTTTCTCGTATTTTATTGCAGTAAAATAACTGTTTTTCCAAATTACTAATGCTAACCTTTCATCCGAGCTCATGCACCGATAAACCACCAACCTAAGCATTTGTATTTTCCGTACATACTAATTACTGACATAAAATCCTTTCGGGAATATCTTACTGTTCTCAACTATTCCCTTAATGCACAAATTACTGGACTGCAACACAGAACACCACTTCGATTCCAACCAACATAAAGCGACGGGAAAAGAAGATTTTCTGTTTCCACTAACCGGCTGTATCACCCGAAAAACCCCTGCCGGCATCTTCCCCCCCCCCCCCCCCTCGTTCCAATTTTCCTGTAGAGGGATTCCCACTATAGTATTGCGTAACTGAAGATTTGTCGGTAATTTCACGTAAATTTTCGAGTATAGATATTTGTTTTCATATTTTTTATGATAATAAAGTCCCATCCAAGAAACCCTCATTCAAGTATATTATCTAACAATTCCACTCTATTACTTCCTAGGAATAATATTCAATTCCCTGCACGCAAGAGTTTATACAGGTCACCTATTCATCATATTCCTCTGTTCGACTGAGGAGAGTAAGAATTTTACCATTTATCGTTTCTCACTATGTTTCATAAGGAACCTTTCACAACCTTCTTCAAATCAGCATATGCAGGCGCAGATTTCCTGCTGTTTTTCACGGCTGTTTGTTCATAGTCCAAATGTGATTCTGTCATTATTATTTTCCTCGTTTCTGAAACTTGAGTCGAAACCACAAAGTCAAAAACCACTTCTGAACATTTAAAAGCGTGAACTGAAACAGCGGTAATGTACGAATTTAATTGGCTCTGGTCAGTCCGCGATGGCTGTTCCAATTGAGGTGTTTGGATTTCTCCTTGGGGGCCACTTTGCCATATTCCAATTGCGAGAGTCCAATGTGTATAGGACATTTTAAACCGAGTTGAAATGGACGAGAACAGTCACCTCAGAATTTAGTAATCTCCTATCCTTATCGCTCCATATCTGAAAACTGGCTTTAATGGTTTATACGAACACCAACAGCACGGGCTATTACAAAAATTCAGCTGATTATTGTACTAGGTAAGGTAAATCAACCATTTCCAAACAACCGCTAACCCATGGGCAGAAACAATAAAAAAAAGTTCTGCCAGTTGCGGAAATCATTCAAATGCTCAGCAGTTCACCAGGGGGATTGGGTGTAATCCATGATTACCATTATCATAGAATGCAATTTGATCCTACCGTCCGATGTAACGACATAATTGAGAGAACTCCCAATCTTAGTCCGGAGTGGGTACTTATTTGGGCAATCCATGTGGTCGGCGAGGGAGCTCACCAGAGAACGCAATTCAGTGCCCATCAGTATTCAAAGAATTAACGAGCCACTTCTCCGCCAGCTTATAGGAAATACAAAACGATGTCCCGGTAAAATTCAGAAGTTACTGTTTAGAGCCATAATGATCCAAACCTCATTTCAATACATTGTTTAATAGAATTAGGACATACTGTAACAAGAAATTCTGATCTTCAAATAAGCTTTCCGTATTTATTGCAGTAGAAATAAGTTCAAATTACTATGCTAACATTTGACACTCAGAGCTTCATCTACCGATAACCCCCCAACCTCCGTCATTTGTATTTTTCCGTACCATACTAATTCTTTACATAACATCCTTTCTGGGATATCTTTACTGTTCCTAAAACTATTCTTAATCCACAATAAACTGGACTATCAACACAGACACCACTTTCGATTCCAAACCACATAAAGAGAAGGGAAAAGAAGAGTTTCTGTTTCCACTACCGCTGTATCACCCGAAAAACCCCTGCCGGCATCTTCCCCCCCACCCCCCCCCCCCCCCCCCTCTCGTTCCACTATTTCCTGTAGAGAGCTTCCCCACGATAGTATTCGTAACGTCGCTTTCAATCGGATTGTTAAAAGTTTCATTCACGCCTGAAATACTTTGAACTATATCCGCAATCAGGCTTTGTTTTGGTTGAGGACCTGAGGGCTTCAGTCCATATTATTTTTTGTTGTGTTGAAATTGATGTTTTTCGGGTACTCTTCGTCGCCTTTTAATTGCGTCGGGGTTTCAAATTTAGCATCTTATCCGCCGGATGGATAGTTATTTTCCACGCATGTAATGTGCTCCTCCATGTTTAACGTAATGAACTAATGTCGGAATGCAGTTGCTTTAAATAGGGATTTTACTACGGATGCATAATTCATAATCAGATATTAGAGAACATTCCATATTGCCTTTTGTTCAGCCAAATTGAATGACTAGTTTCTCGGTAGTCATTCGTGCAAGAATGATGGTAAATATTCGCACAGACAACTTGTTCTGTTCCATGTTCAACATGGTTTTGAGCAGTTGGTTACTGGAAACTTTCATGATGTGTTGATTCCAGCACAGTTAGTCTTGTATGAACGCTCGATTGTGGTTTTTTTCCGTTTTCCGCCGCTACTTCGTTTTTGCTAAAATGCTCAAATTGGATTTCCTCAATGCACATGTTTCCATTTCCATTGTACTCTTACCCAATGCGATACTCTCGTACCGAATTCCTCGCTCAACAAATGGAATTAGTTGATTCGTTATTCCATATATCAGAATAAGATGCGGTTAATTCGGGAAGCTTACGAGTTGTTTTCCACCGGCTAAGTAATCAAATATTAGTGAAATATGCATCATTTTCAGAATACTGGAGAAGTCAAATTGCGAATAATGGTTCAGTGTTTATAAGAAAGTCCTTAATATGAACGATTTCATATGGGTAGGATCAAAAGGTGAAAGGGTTGAACTAGCTCGTGACCGAACCAAAGGAAACCCCTCGCTTCAAAGCCAATGCAATTGATTCTTCTGATATTAATCTTTCAGCATTTAAATATGTGCCGTGCACTCACATTCCCAGAAATATGTTTAAATTGTTTCTGTACAGAGCATTGCAGAAGAACACAACTCGGATCCGCTCCCTACCAATTTGAGACATTCCCCTCGTATCAATAATCCTGTACAGATATCTGAAAATATTGAATGTTCGTATCAAGAATGGTGTGTTCTGGAACATTGAAGATCCTATTCCTAATGTTTTCTGTAAGTTCGTGTACTGAGAGTAACTACATCCACTCCTCCTTAGGAAATTTGGATTTTATTATATTGCGATATTTCTGGTCGTTTCTATTTCTTGTCCGATGTCACGATAGTCTCTGATATTACCCAAATCACACACCACAAGCAAACGAATACATAAATTCAAATTCGTTCAACATGGAATGGTTTATTGACTTTATTTCTTCAATTTTATTGTTCCCCCTCCCTCCCGCGAAAGACACTAAATCATTTGTTTTATTATCATTCAATGTTCCGTTCCATCAGCACAAACTACACAAAATTTCGGAAACCCTTTTCCTTACATCAAGCATGATACGTCTTCGTTGTTGTTATTTTAATATGGTCAGATAGCATCTTTCCCCTCGGGAACAAGTACACTCCGGTTCAATAATACCAATTGAGAAACCAATCCCTTTGCTATAGCGCATCCGTTAATATTACAATGGGAGAGTACGATCCCCCATGAAATAATTGCCCGTCAATTGAAGATCGTAACCACGTTCTGGAATTAGGCGCGGAGATGGCAATGAAAAACATGCTTCTTTGGTGTGAAAAATACAATATGCGCGCCCAAAAAGGACAGTATGTGCCTTACGACCCCTCCCCTAGTGGCCTGCGCTTTGGTACTTTTGCTAGTTGATAGATTTTCCATTCTATGAACATAATCTAGTCAAATTGAGCAAGGGTTGAATCAAATGGACACCTCCCAGAAAAATATCAAATGTTGAAACATTTTTACTCAACACTGATAATTTTCTGTCCGAAATGGATCGAATCTTCCTCTGGTAGGTGTCCTGTTTGATTCGATTTTTGTTCATTCTGACCAGGGTGTTTTAGAGTGTATGTATGATCAACTGAGATTAATTCCTCTTGAACAGACGATCATCATGAGAACCAGCCATCTATGCGAGGCAATAAAGAGACGTTGTGGTACTTGGCGTCCTTTTCCTACATATTGCGCTGTAATTATACATTTCGAACACCGATCGCATTTTAAAATTCGTCCTCAACTATACGATAGGGTTTTTCTCCGGTTTTGGAGAAATTTTGTTTTCCCCCCTATTTTTTTTTCGTTCTAGTCGTGTTTCTGATCAGAATGTTTACACTATAAGTAGCCTCTCACGAAAACCTGTTAGACCAAATACACTTCTTTCCCTTTCCTTTTTAGCCTGAATAATAACAATGTTAATATGTTCTCAACACAAGATATTATTCATTGTTTTTTACAGAGTGAAAACAAGACACCAACTTTAAGGCAAATATCCATTTATATCAACACTAGAACACAAACATTTGATTAGATATACATTAACCTATAATGTCAGCCATATCTTTTACCTTCTGGCATCTATTCTAATTAAACCGATTCGAGTTCCATAATGTGTATAAACTTGCTTTTCGAATATAAGGAATTGTTATCATAACTCTTCGCTCGAAGTCAGCATGTTACTGTCATTGATCCATATCTCTATGTCATAACCAGCTTGAATATTTCTCGGTGTTCTGGATCTAAGAAAATTATACAATGTTGTGTGATGGTAGTTACCATCCAAGTTTATAAACCCACACAACCGGCTACTTTTCATACATCCCCCGCTACTAACCCTAACTCAAACACTCAAAACCTCTTATTCCTTCTCCATGAACATCATTAATATTGACATCCATTTGCATAAGTCAATTAGTAATACGGGTATATACGAACATAGAATTGATAAGCTGAGCTGTCTTCAACAGTACCATTCGTCATTTAGAATGCCAGCTGACCTCGAGAAACGAGAAAACGATCCGGGTTCTGGAGATTATTCATCCACACCCTGGTTGCCAATCGTCCAATCTTGTGTTTTCAGTGAAAATGCCCAATAGTTATAATATTGTCCACTTGAAGTGACAACTGCAGGTTTAATAAAGCTTTATTTTTGTTTGTCGTGTATATTCAACAATATCGGCGTTCATGATGTCACTATATATTCATTTATTTTTCATATTCTACATATTTCTACTATCCAAGACCCGCTCTATCCAGAGATTGCGAGACTCCTACGAAAAATGTGAAGATAACACTGACTCTGGTGTCTACACTATACAACCAGAAGGATCCCCCAGAACCATTCAAGGTGTACTGCAACAATCCCATTGACGGAGGCCAATTGACGGTACGTATGCGTGTTCACAACTTCACATGAAACATATCTTATTTTGTCGCTATTCGCTATATGGCGGTTCACAGCGTACCAAGATTGGGAAAAATAAACTACTGCAAGCACGCTCGAATCTGTGCAATTCCGGATATGTTAGGTAAAAATCCAGCTTACAAGAAAAAAAATAAATTGAAAACCAAAATCACTCTACTTCTCAAGTTACTGTCATTTGGAAACGGAGTAAATAGGAGGAGCTTTGCAGGTATACTTCGTAATTCCCTATTTTTCAATCCTTGCCCTCTATTCGAAGGTTGTGTAAGCGTTTTTGAGCATTTCTAAGACGTTTCAGCACGTGTAGGCACATCCGATCAATTCTTGGTCGAACACTCGTTATCGTTATAATATAGTGATTTCACGGTACGTTCTATTCACCTCATCAGGTTTTTCAAAGGAGAGTGGATGGAAGTGTTAGATTCTACTCGGAACTAGTGGCCTATTCAAGAGGTTTCGGCTATCTCAACAAAGAAGTTCTGGCTGGGTAATGATAATATCGCGTACTACGTCACAGAAGGACTACGACTTCGTCTCGACATAACAACCGAATGGCTATCCTTACTTTGGCAAATACAGGCCTCTTCAGAATTAAGCGACAGGGAGTAATATAGACTGGTTGATCTGGGAGAGTACCTATCAGAGAGTACTGCGAGTAAGTCACGATAGGCCGCATGGGTTTCTATAGTGGGTATTCTCTGTGTATTTACAGAATCCGTAAATTGTGCAGTGATTGATACAACCGCGTCTAATGGAATTTAGCATTTTGATCGCTGGTCCATGATACCCTAGCCCCCATGTCGATTAGGAAGAGAAGGAGAAAGACGGACTGGGTCGAAGCATGTGGACAGATGCAGAAATAACCATGGCAAGAAAAATAAGATGCCAGCGTTCTTCGAAACTATGGCTCGCAGCAGCAGCAACATCCTATGAATCTGGCATGCTGTCCTATTGGCAATGCACCCACTGTCTGCGCTGTGGAACATCTTCTAGCACCATGCCCCAGTCGATATGAGGGGGCAACTAGTCACTATCGGTATCAAGTCTTCGAGGAACGTCATACTTTACGTTTAACGGCACTCGAGTAATACTCACTCACTCACGCAGGGAGCACAAGCTCTGTCAGGCACCTAGCTGCATTCGCCAGCCGCTCCATCGGCCCGGCCTCCCCATACAGGCGACCAGGCCTATCCGGGACCATCTCCTCAACTCCCCAAACTCCCACGTAGCCAACCATGAGCCTATGAGGGCGTCTCATTCCTCCTTTTCGTACCTCACCCACTGTATCCGGTCGACAGAGACACGTGGGCCGGATCGTCACCCTCTTGCCCAACAAGCGCAAATCGACGATCTCGAATCACCACCATCTAACTTCACAATCTCCCCGCCTCCCGAAGACCATGGCATTGGGGATACACGCCCCTTGGTTCTTTTGCTACAGATATTCGCGGATTGCCACACACCACTGTGCTATCCGATTCCCTACTTACTCGGGTTCTGGTTTCAAAAACTATAACTTGCGATAAGAGACTAACAAATAATTTTCCCGCACCGTAGGACTTTCAGTTACCTAATAAAAATTACCTTAATGGCTATGAAAGCGCAATTGCACAACCATGTGCTTGCAGAGTTGAGATAGATACTGACTTCTGCGCAATGGATTAGGTTCTCTGCTAACGACCCCAGAAGCCTGAGAGTCCGCTATGAACCCCTTAGTTCACACGTACATGCCAGCCAAACGATGGGATGAAACACAGTTTAGTGCATTAACATGTTTGCGTTGTAATGTTGAATTTTCTTTAATAATAATAACCGAGAGGACAGATTATTATCCCGAATCATAGTAACATATTCGCTAACGATCCCAGTAAATCGATCATTTCAAAGTCAGGAATGACCAAGGAAACTTTAGAGTTCGTTACTACTGGCAGGCTGGCAGTACGTGATTCCTGCACCACGCACCGAATCTTCCCAGCGCATTTTTTTCAATTTGTGGGAGTTTTGGGAGTCCTAAATTCATTCTGGGTACCCAATTACATTGCATGGATTGCAAATATTGCATTGTGAAAAGAAGGGGTTTTGCTTCATTGAATTACAAAAAACCATGCAATGTTTTTTCATGGATGATACCCATCTATATTTCGAATGTCTAGACCGGCATCACACCGATCATAATATCTGAATATATTTGTTATACATTATTCGTAACACGTACAATAATTGTATACGAAAAATAACACTTGAATAACTATTGTACATTTTCTGGAAGTATTATTCGGGGTACTTGTTAACCAAATTTGTTTTATGGGCTAAGGATATTTTGATGATCAATGGTACTGATTGTCGAATTATTTGACAAACTCTTCCCTAATTCACAGTTTAAGGAAATGCTTCTCTAACAAATAAATGTGCGTAAGGTGGGGGGGGTGTTTTTAAAATGAAGTATTTTCAAATATTTAGACGCTGGGTTCATTCTGTTTTAGCACACCACACATAGGGATTTCACCTCGTTTAATATGAAGTCAATATTCCCAGACGCTTTGCAATTCCCAGTCTGCACAGGCTGTTTTAGATCGTTTACATCTAGCGGTATGAAGAGATCTTTTAGTCAAATGAATACGGAGTAAAGACTTCTTATTCCTATTTTTCAATTTATAACGGCATGGCGGTATTACAGAAACATGTCCTTCACCACTACTACCGTACAAACCATCTACATAGTCTTACAATTTCTACTCATAGAATTATCGAGGCAGCTGGTGTGGAAAATTATATAGTTCTGCTAAACCGAACGGACTGTACTGTCGACGCTGGTTCTGGCTGTTCATCAAAGCCTTTATTGGTATAATCTACCCGGGGGTAGTTATCAAACATGAATATGTCGAGATGAAAACAGAGCCAGACGTTTGCCATGGATACCACTGAATGAAACCAGGCTGGACACTCATGGCTGAGGTCACCACATTTATACAGAAATATGATTTCGATGAATAACTGCGAATGCCATTTTAAATTAGAGTCTCGTACGTTTTTAGCCCGGTCTCTGGAACAGTAAGGTAATAGACAACATCACCTGATTACAGCTGTCTAGAAAATAAATTAGAGATGTGGGAAAATTCTTCCATTATGAAATTCCTTTCTGACGTGTTGGTCTGCATATCATTCTTGTGGTTTAACAGCTTGGGCTTTCTCTACATGTTTAGTTACGGCACTGTGCGAAATGCAATTTCAATAAATGAAATTTAATCATTACAATTCCTCAGTTTTGGTGGCAAAGGCGGTTCGCCAATGTATACCTATTGGATGACGGTTGTGTGAACGAGTCAGAGTGTATAGTCCACCTGATTCGCCACCTGAGACTAATATTGCGTGTGCTATAATGCATTTGCCTGCAATTTATTATTTAATCATCTACCTACTGTTCAGATCACGTGCTAATGGATGAATCCCGGATCTCCAGTAAAGATTGTATGTTCAAACGCGTCAAAGATATTAACATGATAGTGGTCCCCACTTTGGGCGTTGGTGAGGTGGGACAATGAGTGAAGTGCATGTGACTAGGTTCTACTGGGAGAAACACATCGACAATCTACCGAGTTCTAACTCTTTATCGCATAATTAGCTCTACCGACTATGCTAACCCGATCTTCAAATAACACTTGCAAATTGCTTTAGTTATATTATTGGGAAGTAGGAAGTCCCCTAACTCATGACTATAATGAGATGCCATCTTACTACACTCGTCCATCGCTTCAGGAGTACCACTAAAATACTGTTGCAATAGATAATCTGGTGTTGCCTTTTCATAACCATTGAAGAGCAAACGCGACGTTCAATGCGACGTTACACCTCGTCGAACATATTTTCGAACACATATGTCTTCAATCGTACGACTAGGTACATTGTTCAGTTGTGCAAATGCTAAATAAGTCAACATTAATCTCATGCTTTCGTAAAAAAAAGTTCCCCTTTTCAACATTCTACAATTTCAATTTCTCCAAAAGGGTTGGAACAAGCCTCACGTAATACCGAATTCGGAGATGGCGGCCATTTCGGTCGGAGGCTACGTAAAAAAAACCAAACCGAGCGCCCCCCCCCCCCCCCCCTCATCCCGTTTAAATGTTGGGAACAGGCTTGCAATAGCACAATAAATTCAAACAATTGAATCGGGAGCGCGGGGGTTTTGGCAAATACTTGCAGTTTCGTTCCACCTACTTTGGTGGTATTGTAAGCTACAATCCCCCGTGCTTTCATCACCTAGCCTGTTGAGCAGACATATGGGAAGCCGTTCTCGAATAAGAGGGCGCTATCACTCTTTGTAATACACAGTCGCATCTTACCAACATATGTCTCCAGACTTGGTTGACCAACATCCCCCCCAATGTGATTCTTGCTCATTACGATTCGGTTGACGTAGATGTCAGTTCCGTAGCACACAAGCGTTGATAAGGATGGGAGCAACCCTGAATAGATTCCCGGAAATCGCTCCATATTTTGGTCATTATATTAAAGACCTTTTCAATAACCTCCAACAATACCGAAAATGAGAAATTTTTTGAATAATGGTGCATTTGAAAGCCTAAAATTAACCGAGGCCTGTTCCAGCTATGCGTCGGAAATATTGCGGTTTGTTTGGTATCGCGCACATTTCTAAAAAAATGTTAATCCTTCAAATGGGGAAAAAAAATTTTAAACAAAAAAAGGGAATTCTCCATCTAACGTATCCAAACTAGATGGAGGTTGTCTGAACATACAGATCTGGGTCAAGAGTCATTTCCAACAGGCACTGGCCGTTCCGTAATGTAGTAAAAGAGAGAATCTCGATTGCGCAATCAACGTGAACGTTGCCCGCCACTAGTCCGCCCATGATTCAGTTCGACAGCGACGGAACGAAGTCGCCAGGCGGTTTCAGTGTTTAGGGCACTCACCGATTGTTAAAGGTCATCCTGAACATATGAGTGAATGAGGGCTGGAATCGAGGTAAACAAAGTCGAACGACTGTTTCAACAGCGCGTCCTTAACCAGAAGTTTCGTTTTGACAGACCCCCAATTACGGAACGCACTTCCCCGTGCCTTATGGACAGTAAGTCAGTAAATTCTTGAAAATTGATAACAATTTTTTTATTTTTCGAAAACCGTACCGCCTTAGGGATCAATTTCGAGGTTTTGCGTTGGGTGGCCGTGACACATCTAAATACGATGTAGTGAGATTAACGGTCATGAACGGAGCAGTGGGCAATAGCAATGGCAACAACCACTTCGTACGCGCGAATCGCGAGATTTTGCAAGATTCAATTTGACCAACGACATTGCTCTGACCCCCTCTACCTGTCACTTTGATCGTTTGATTAGGCCCGACTTTTTTACTCAAGGTTTACGGCCTCCATTTTTATCTTCTTTGCGGACCATGGCACATGGAGGGACGCATCTGCGCGAAAATTTTACACTTTTGGACATCCATCGAAAAGTCAGGCAATCTTTTGATATTAACTTATCTTCACTTGAATTTAGAATCATATCTTCCCACTAATTTGTGGCGTACACCTTCCGATCTTCCGATCTGCTATTTTAAGGGGTTCCCTCCAGCACCGTGTGCCTGCCACCCCTTGCCTGTGCACCGACAGCACCGTGCACGCACCCAGCGTTCAACAAGTGGTCGCACCCATGAATGGATTGCTGAATACTCTGTTTTAATTTGCAAATAGTTTATATATGCCAAAAAAAAAAATCACAGGTCCCACCAGGTGGTGGACTTACCCCCGTCGCCCAACCTCCTTCCCTTCAGAACAACCGAAGTTTTCACTTTTGGGCATTCCATCGAAAAGTTAGGCATATTTGGACTTACCTTTTCTTCACTTGAATTTTGAATCATTTTTTCTGCCAACGCGATTTGTGGCGTTCCCTGGTCGCATTATCGATGCCGCACCGTGTGCCTTCATATTGATAGTATGTCACCGGCACTCACTTTCATCAAGTGGTCGCACCCATAAATTAAAAAAAATCACACATTCCGCCCTCTTCACCTAATACCTCAAGACAGCGATTTATGTTTGTTTGTAATAATAGTTGGTCCCCAATAGCAGGAAATCGACAACGTAAAATGAAAGGAACACTCACCAGTGGTGAAGTCAGTCTTATGCACACGATAGGGATTGAAGGAGACCCTTGTTTCATTGAGAATAAAGAACAACCTCTAGTAAAATTCAGGTATTCCAAAATATTTGTTATTGCTCTCCCAGACGTCCTCTCTTTGCGGAGTATTTCGTCTCTGCCAGATTCGTTCGTTCACGAGCAAAGTAACTTATTCCAAAAATGCGCCTGGAATCAGAACATCTTCCTTACCTTTCGTAGATTGTAGAATAGCCGCGCATTAATTCGTAGATTAAAGGAATAGCCATCGTATCGATCCATCCATTCTAAATTACCTTTATTGGTCCTGCAATCTGATTGGCCAAAGAGTTGAATCGAGACCAGTATCGTTTCAAATTTATGATCATCTGAAATCTGATTATTTAGCTGGCGTGCAGCCATAATAACTGTGCTTTACCATGTACCAGCCGGCACACAAGGTCAACTTGAAAAAAACATCAGCCTTTGTTTTGGATAGTAGCTATGGTAATACATTGTCACAGCAACATTAAAATGATACAACATACAGTCTACAGTAAATAGCGCAGCACGCACAATGACGGTCTGACACTGAAGTGTAACAAAACAACTGCTACGTATCACACACTCTTGTGCATGTGTTTGTACAGAGCCCGCACCCGCATAGCTATAGCTGCTCGAATTGTACACACACACAACACAGCTAAATACTGCATCCTGGCTCACAAAATACAGGGCTTGACGATCCTCATCTTTCCAAAAGATTAGGTCAACGGCGAACACTACGCAGCTATTCGGGTGCCATGATTAAATTGATTATTCTGGATAATGGAACAATAGGTCGTGACATTGCAAGTATCTCCTAAACTGTGTCAAGAAGCCTTCGAAATACGGTTAAGGTTTGCCGGGTCACTGATTGCGTAGGTGATCAGTTGCTATTAACATTACACCCATAGTGAGGGGCTGCACAGCTCGTCGGTTTCGAAATGAGTTAACCTTGAAAATCATGAAAATACCACATCACTTCCAACCAACAGAAGTTACCTGTTATGTCTTGGTTATCTACCTAGAGGTTGTCTATCTGCGATCTGCGATTCGATAGTGATTGATAGGTGTTTTCTTGATTGCAATCTTGCCGCACGTCACTTGAGTACACGGTTCAGCTAGCTCTTCAAGCATAGGACAGTGAGAAAATGCACACCAGTGGATTAACTGTGTGGTTTAAAAATGCATGGTAGACACTCCAGCCTCTGATTCGAACTATATCGTTTTGCGTTACTCTGACTAAGTAGTATCGGAGGACTCGCCATTATGATGTCACTGACAGATATAGGAGACTGTTCATTGAACAACCAAAAATCGACGTAAATCTCATTTTTCGTTTTATATTTTTTCGAGTCGTATTTATGAATGGCGATAAAACGAGGGTGCCTCGGTCTTTTGTTGCATTTAAGACCTCTGAAGACGTCATCAAGTAGAGGCAAAACCCCTCGCCTTCGGCTCGGGGTTTTAAGCCTTCACGATGACGTCATCATCGGTCTTGAATGTAAAAACGACCTCGGCATTCTCGTATTTATCCCCTAAATCGAGTTGGAGTATTTTGGTAACCTAAGTCACGTTCGAAATGTTATATGTATTAGACACGCACGTCTCCACGCGAAGAGAATATTTCTTAAGATTGATTTTGTAATGGGATGTGCTGTTTGCACGACGAACGAAGGTATAAATAAAGAAGAATTACGTTCAACTGTGTTCTCGGTGATGAATGTTATCGTTAATTAGGAGCAGTAATTTAGTGAGTAAGAACTAGTGAGCCCTTGGCACCATTGTATCAGGAGGATTGCGGCACGACCGAGGAGGCAAAAGTAAGATGAATGAAATTGAACCGTTGTTTGATTCCTCGCAGGGCTATGCGGTCATGCGGGTGTGTTTACGTGTGTATGTGTGTGTGTGTGTGTGTGTGAGTATGTGTGTGTGTGCGACGCTCCAGTCTTGTGAACACGAAATCTGGAAAACGTAATCATCCATGCATTAAGTCAAATCAGACATGTGGAATCCAGGCATAAAAGGGAAGAATCCTAATGTTTCGTGTGTTAGGTCAAATTCTGAAGAAAAACATTTGTGAGCAATAATGTGCGACGAAACTGATGTAGTGAGTTTGTATTTCAAATGAACGGTTCTCATGAGGAGCTTATCCATATCGTTCCCATGTCAGATCGAAGGTCACCTAAGGTCGACTGAGGTCGATGTATGAAAACCTAGTGGCCACGATTACTTGTACGGTGAGTTTTATATCTGGTTTTCATAGCTGGTTCAACGTACTCTGTTGGCTGGCTGCCGTTGCATCTTTGTGACGATACAGCTAGAGTGAAGAACACCCCTCAATTTCACACGATACATAGGGTTTGTTTGTAGGTGGGAACACCTGGAAATTTGGGCCTGGTTGTCAGAACGAGTCTTTCATCAACAGTCAAGACCCAATTCTAATTAATGGTAGAGCCTATCTCTCATAACTCTTTATGGTCGATTCTGCGAGACCCACTGACCCGAGGCTACAATGAGAACCCTACATTTGCAAAAAAAAAACACGACTCGGTAACCACCCCCTCCCCCGAGCCTGGAACATGGCTCATTTCTGAGAAGATAGTGGAGCTTTCAAATGGTTATGAATTTATGGGGGGTCATTTTATTGGCTAGGCCTTATCGTTATTGAGGATTTGATCAGATTAGTTCCACTAACACGCACTAATCTACTGCTCATCATACAGACACACACGTGCCAGGTTTGCTATTCCAATCACACTGCGCTCAGACGGTTAAAGACTGTTATCAGATCAGTCACTAACATCAACTAATACCCTGCTGATCATCACGCGAGACAATCACGTGTCAGGTTTGCTAGTCAAATCACACTGCGCTCAGATTGTTAAAGAATTTGATCAGATCAGTCCCTAACAACCACTATCTGCTGCTGAATCATGCGGACACTCACGTGTCAGGTTTCTGTAGAGTACACCTGTATCATTGCGTTCGACTTTTTTTTATTTTCTATTTAATTACATACTGCTATAAACCATGTCCGAGTATAACACCAGCTCGCCTCCGCAACCCGCGACTGCCCGACTGGTTCAGTCTGTAGTTTTGTTTAAATCGGACTGACCACAATTATAATAACACTAAGGAATGCCAGCAGTGCAATGGGAAGAAATCACTCTCGTTTGACATCCATAGGCGGCGCAAGCGGGGGGGGGGAGGGGGGAGGGGGGGAACGCGTCCCCCCCCAAAAAAAAAAGAAAATAAAGGGGATGGACGTCCCCCTGAAATTTTTCATCAACATCGACAATTAAACTATCATACGATCTGCGGAACATGATGGAATACAGACAATAATTATAACCAATCCTAAATAAATGTGAACTAGTATCCTAAGTTCCTAAGTTCAACAAATGTGGCCGTATCAAACGCGTCTGGCCTGTTCTGCGGTATCGCATCTGTAAGCGAATCTGTAATCGAATCATGCCGCTGTAATGTACAACGGCACAATACCGGCACCACAGTGGGACATTTGAAAAGATTAGTCCTTCGATTAAAAATAGAACGTGCTGCTGCATTTTTTGTCCGCTTTATGTAACATGAAGAAATACCCCCAAATGACATTTCTGTGAATGACTTTATCATTTACTACCTATCTTGCGTAAATGGCTTAGAGTGTTTCGTACGTTTCAAATTTATTAAATACATCAAAACCAGACATGATGTATGTATCAAACGTATAACTGTAGACCAAGGCGCCACCACTAGGGGGTCTTTTGAGAAGGCCTTGATACATATGATTTTTCATTTCCCCCCAAAATGTTTTCTCATCACTGCTTTCGGACCCCCCCCCCAATTGCTCTCAACCCCCCCAACTTTCAGACAGTGGTTGCGCCCTTGCTGTACAATTGCTATACAATTGTTGCTTTCAGATATGTTGCGATACAACAATACTATTTTAAACCTTGTTCCCTTGTTTGTTACAAAACACTTCATCACTAAGTGAAAAAGGTGTTCGTACGTTTCAAGAACCCCAATTTGTCCCACTTTTGGTGTCTTTTGAACGTACGTATACTTTGTTCACTTTAGTTGGTCAACTATTGTAAAATTCGGGAACCAAAGTTTAAACATGTTACTCTTCCAGTGGATTGGTTCGTCCACCGACGGGAGTCTACCTAAACCCTAACAGCTGTATCGGATACGCTAAACACGTGCCCACAGTGAGATGGGGCAAACTGGGGGAGGGGGGGGAAGGGGCTACCCGGGTGAGCGTCATAATTACCCCATCTCGATCAATGGCACTGGAAATTAACCCTAATGAGGCATCACAATCGATCTTCTTAGATTGGGGGGGGGGAATGGTGTTACAACAATCCCTTCCTCCTGGTTTATCCCCAGCGGGATTTTCTGTCTCCAACCCATCTGATATGCATTATCATTCTTCATACATACATTTTATTAATACTACGATTTTTGCAGACATGACCCCAGTTCTATGACTGGGTACACATCGGCTCACAACGCTCATGAAGTGCCGTTTCCGGCCATCTGAGAGTTGTAAAACTCAAAGTTTTCTTATACGCTCCGCGCTAACCAATGAGGCCGCATCGCTTTGATAGTAACCGCAATTCATCAAATTTTGGTCTGCGTCCCCTCCCTAAATTTGTAGGCTTCCGCCGCACTGTTGACATCACAAGGTTTCACAAGAACACCTTGAATGTCCGAAGTCCTCCTTTGAGTTGGTACTTCCCAACGAGCATTATGACTCGCCATTGCAGCTGCGCAGGCCCTCCGCGCCATACAAACCGTGCACACACCACATGTACTGGGGCCACACGATAGCATTATCAATGTTGCAAATGCAGAGTGGAGGTTCAAAATGCAGAATGGCCAGTGAAGTATGTCACAATCGTTCGGATTGACCGAACCCTTAATGATATCTATCTGCAAGCTCCTTCTTTCGTGAACTAGCGTGGCATTTGGGCGACCGGGACGGGATGCCGTACACAACAAAACCCATGCCATTCGAAACGACTGGCACATCGCGTCGTGGGCTAGTTCCCTATAACGTTTTTGAATTTATTTCTACTACATTGTATATTGCCTTCCTGGAATAAGCATCCAATGAATCATACATTGGTTGAAATGTTTGTATTATTAACGTCATCTCAAAAAACAAACAATTGCACGCTGAATATTGATTTAATAGTTTGCCTCACGCATGACACTCGGAGAAAGCCTACTATTATATATTTTGACATGGAACATTCTTGTTCCCTCCAGCGAATATGCATATAAATCCTGATTACAACTGCTTTCGCACAGAATAACAAACGCTGTGATCGTTTTCGCACTGGTGCCTTGATCTCCATCAAATGACCTATCGCCGCAGTGTGGCCACGATAAAGTCTAATTAAATCCTACTCTGAGAGTCCTAATATATATGTCATAGGACATATACTACAGATACTACGCAATCCGTACTACGGATACTGTATTTCCTGAATGTATCAATACGGTGGATACTATATCGTGAGATTCTACTGACTGCATCAAGATTTTCCATCGATGTTAAGAACTATAGGTAACTTAATATGTTAAAACATGTGTGAATCGTGTGTCTGCCGATTATTAAACGTATTGATAACGTCACTATGATAAACAGTTACATAGACATCGTTCATCTGAAATGAAACCTCCGCCTTTGTACGGAATGAAATGAATAGCCTCATCAATATATCCACATGGAGAATTCTCTGCGATATTTATGTTGGCCACTAGTCTCATATGGGTAAGGCGTCCCCTCAGAGGGTCCGCATATCTGACCTTGCTCAGGAACTGCGAGAGCCGTATGTTGAGCTCGCTCCGGTATACCACATGTATTTGATCCGCCCTTACTAGGTAAATAAGCTAATGTAACGACCAAATAAGACATCTTCCTCAAGTTAAAGTCTTTCTTCCTACCACGGAGAACTAACGTCCTCGTGTACGACTGAGTTACCGTTACAGAAATCGCGCATGTACTCAATGCGTGGAACCTGAACCATCCATGGTCTACGACGTTTTTCCAGTTTTCAGCGCAGTGTGGAATAACCAGAAGATCAAAACGTCAGGCCGGCATTCCATTTGTGACGTCGACAAAACTGGTCATCTGCCAATCTGTTTTACAGATTTAAACCAATTATTGACCCAATCAAGAACAATGAAGCAGGTATATCCTTTGCCTGTTGTCTCAGGTCTTCTGATCTTCGGAGTCTGTCTCTTTACTGAAGTCCTCTGCAGATTTGAGACTTATATTAAACTTCAAATGTATTATTCCCCCGTTCATTCTCTTGTGTCTATCAGACTTGCTATCCCTGTCCTCTCCGAAAGCAGAACACAACCTTTGATACCTATTCCTAAACATGAGGCGCCGGTCAAACAGTCGAACATGATGTATTTGGATTTCCCGCGTTGTTTCGATGGTTCATTGAGATTTCCTTTTTCGACAGTCCTAAGTGTGATAGTACGCAAATAAAATGACTCAAGCCCATTCGCTGAAACCAGCGTACCATCCTACGTATTATTCTCTATTCCTCCTCGCCCTGATATCGGATAACTGGCTTATATTGTTTACCGAGCAAACTGTTCCAAAATTTCAGTCTTTTTTTTCTTCAAATTTACAACATGAAACCCGAAATGGATTTTAAACCGGGTAGCCGATTACCGTAACGGGTAAAGAAGCAATTAAATGCCTCACCAGTTGACCGGGGAGAATTATCCATGTTTCATCAGTTCACCAGAAAGTGCATTCGATCCCCCCCCCCCCCCAATTGGAAAGAAACCAAATATCCCACCAGTTACCCGTCGGAGCGAGCAATGACAGGTAGCTTAACAGAGAATACAATCCAGTATCTTAGTTGGTAATCAAAGTATTAGCAATTCAATGTTTCGCCAGCTTACAGTGGATGGAAAATGATGCTTTTTGTTACTTCTAAAGCAGGAAGCGGCTCTTTAGAACTATTACTTTATAAACCAAATCTAACCATGCAAAGCAGTTTTTGTTAATAGTCATAAAAAAACTGTGAAACAAATCTAATCTTTTATTACCTTACCCGTATACGATAAAGTAGAAAAAAAAATACAAGGATGGCGAGAACAATGTTCGATAAAGTTGGCAATTGGCTTGTTGTTTGTTTGTTTGTTTTGTTTATTTGTGCTCTATATGTCCAAAATACAAGTGATCATACAGACAAATAAATACGTAACGATCCCAGAACAACTACAGATTGAACAATAGAGTCACAGGCACTCAGGGGTAGGCCGATTCTATATGACCTATGTCTCAATTAGGTTGTGTCTTGATTTTCGTCGGTTACTGCATTCGACCTCAAATACACTCGGAAGGCAGTCCGCAATTACACCAGTGAAGTGCATTCGTAGGTATTTGGTCTGGAGATGCTACTTTGAGAGAAAACAATTTTCACAGTTCACAAAACCATTCGTGATCATGAACGGGCGAATAATATCAGAGTTTCGGGTGATGCTACATAATCGTTACATGTCTCACATGGCAAACTCCCTGTCCGCTGTATCTTCCGAGAACCACTTGTTGGCTTCTTTCTTCAGTTTCTTCCCTCACCGTAGAGAAATCCCGAGAGTAGATTCCGTAACGTTGCGTGGATCACTGCGGGAAACCCGTATCTCAACCGTGATTGTTAGAAATACATTCTCTAGCTACGTGTATAGTTGAAAATGAATACGTGAACAAGTCATTCATGAAAAAAAATTACCCTGGCCTCAGTCATGTTATGTTTTGAAATTTGTCTTGAAATTGATCGTGTTTCGGTTGTCGTACTTCTCTGTAAAACTTGTGGATGCGTTGAGCTTTAATACAGAGTTAGCATTTTCCTGTCAATGTTAGACCTTTCTCAGGCATTTAACGTGCTCATCCATGCTTAACGTAATGAACTAATGGAGAGATGCAGTTGCCTCCATAACGAATTTACTTATTTACTACTGGATGGATTTTCATTTTATTTGTTTCTACCAAATATGGGGCAATGCCCTTTCAAACTGCCTAACGTTAGCGTAATCCCCACTACCTATTACCATTTGCCATTTTCCCCAGAAACAAATTCTGGATTATTCGAATTAATCCATCAGTGAAAAAATTCTCGTTCGGCAAAATGAATGACTAGTTCGTCGTTAGTCGGTTGGTGCGAGAACGATGATATATATATATATATCAGCACAGGCAATTATCAATAATTGTTCTGTTTAAGCTGAGGCATGATCGAGGCATTCGGTACCAAACTTTCATGCAGCGCTTCACCTTCCTAATATTTGCCTAACCCAACATCCACATGGCATTGTCTTTGCACCTTATTGCGATATTTAAGTTAAATTACTGAAATTCGTCGTGTTAAAGAGTTGATTCAGGTCGTAGTTATAGTCCTGTCCAAGACGTTTTGAATACTCTACCTAACTAAATGGCTCACGTTTTCCACTGCTTATCCAGCCTGCAGATTCCTCAATGATAATTAGCTGATAAGTATCTATTTTTCTCAATATATTTCCATTCTACTGGTACAAAGATACATGCACACTTGAATAGATGCAGTAAACCAGGACGTCTACAAAAATCGTTCACCGCTTGAGTAACTGAATATCAGTGAACTGTGCAAATGCAATTGGTAGATGCATATGGTTACCTATTTTTCTTTGGAGCTGAAGGACTGATATGTTCAACAGCTAATTTCAAGCTACGGAAGAAGTCAAATGAGATAATACTTCATTAGTCATAAGCAGTCACTTTATATAAAAGTTCATATGTAGCATCAAAAAAGACGAATTGATTGACGGAATTAATCTTCCTTACACAACACTGGGGCAGGTTGGCTAGATACATAACGATGACTCACTCCTAATATAGCCAATATCAGCACGCCGGCTAGTCGTGCTGATATAGTACCCAGAAATCATTTTCACTGTTTGTCTTCAAGATAGGCACTGAGTTCAGTTTTTAATAATAGATTCAGCATTAAATGTACTTTTTTCCATCAGCTATGAAACTACGAAGAATGATCGGCAAACCTCTTTTTCGAATCAAGCCCGATGACGTTCCTTGTTGCTGTTATTTTGTGTAAATATACATCGTCTCCATCAGGAACAAATACGCACACTGGGAAATAATAGCTAAACATTGCCGTCGGGTAATGGTAATATAACACTTGGAGGCTTCATTCCCATTTGAATGATTACCCGTATCGAGGGGGCTCAGAAAACGTTTAATTTTTTTTTTATAAAACAACCTTTATGAGTGCAAAATCACAGGCGTGTTTGTGAAAGAAGACCGTAGTGTGTCAGAAAAGAAGACGAATAATCCATGAGATGGTATGATCATTTTCATTCCAAAATTTCTGTTCAAAACGAAGCCGAATTAGTGAACAAATATGATATAAAAAGTGATATTATTATATTTTGACAGAATACCACCAATAAGACCAGTCATCTATGCGAATGAGAAAACGAAATAGAAGAGACGTATGGTAAGTGGCGACTTTCCCCATCATGTTTTGCTATCAATTATAGATTTCCAACCACTTCGCATTTACATGTGTTAATTTCCATTATATCAAATTATGGCTCTTCCGGCTTTTTAGTATGTTAACTTTTTTGAACTGCTTCAGGTGTATTACGGTCGAAGTTTTCAATATAGCCAGGATCTCGGAACGTTTTTAAAAAAACAACCCCCCCCCCCCCCCCCCCACATCTAAACCACACTTCTGTCTGGCTAGCGATGCATACTTGTTACAGTTGGTAGCATGTACTCAACAAGACTATCAATTATGGGTTCGACAATGGTTGAAAAATAGCAAAACTCCAATGGTGACACTAGATAACGCCAAACAGTTGGAGTTAAAAAAATTTATATATATATAGGATTACTTAAATTTCAGTTCATATCATAAGATCGAAACTAAATCCAAAACTGTCTAGTGATTTTTTTTTTTTAATTAAAGTGCAGAGTGATTGTGAGCAACTTTTCGGGCCATTACAGTTAGCGTCTTATGGAAAGACTGTTTTGATATAGACCTGGCTGTCGTGGTTTGTTTATGACAAGAAAAAAAAAAATGCCTGGTATTTGAAATTCGAATAGTGCACAGATTCGCGCTTCGCGCCGTGGTAGTATAGGTGTGGAAGTCGTCCCGTGCTCTCCCGACTTCCCCGCAAGGCTCATATGGAAATTCTTGCCTCATCGGCCACCCTAGCTTATGCATGTCTGTGAGGTTGAAATATACAACATTCTCATTTACCTTGAAAACTAAAATCAACCACTTTTATATTACTAAACTCTTCAGCCTCTTTTCCGTATCTTCCTCTCTCAATCACGCGCAATTTTGAAACGGCAGCTAGCCTCGACCATCAGACGATTGGAATTTTACGCTTGTTTTCACCAGGGAACTACTACTGGTCCCCCTGCTCTCTATGGCATGACGTTTATATCATGGTTGGGACAGTAGAGCTAAAGCTGGCTAAATGTCCCACATTTTTGCTGAGATCCAAATTTTTTCAGATGTGTTCTGGAAATCTGGAGAAAAAAATGCGAGCTTCGCGCGCACTGGTGGGATAGTAGTATGGCTCAGCAATTGTTGAACATTCTGGCCAAAAAAATGGAGACGCGGTCCCAAGGTTTTTTTTTCAGATGTGCTCTGGAAATCTGGAGAAAAAATGACGCGCTTCGCGCGCACTGGGGAATAGTAGTGTGGCGCAGCAATCGTTGAACATTCAGGCTGAAAAGTTAAAGTCGGGGCAACGCTAGAACCGAGGTCCGACAAAATGTCAAAATTTTCCACCGAAACGAAATTTGTGATGATCATTAAATGCCCATGTTTGAAGCTTGGTAACATGCAGCCTGAAACGTCCGGGAGGAAAGCATAATAAACAGGATAGCCGCGCAACTGTATGTGGCCAAAACAATGGATCAATTGAAATGCTAGCTGACTTCAAATATGGTGATCACTGAGCAAACCTAACAGTTCATTTATATTGGAAGATTACAAGAGATTGTGATCACACAGTTTGCTCACAATGAATATAAAGAAGTACACAAAAAGCAAACGGAAATTGGTATGGACACATGTTCATATGATACCGGCCATTTGTTTTACAGGATGAATTCTGAGGTTTTCTTTTACGGTCCACTTCCCACCGAATTGACAAGTGATGTTCAAATCAGTATTTGTCGGGTATGCTTTAAAACACAGATAAAGTCACTCTTACGATTACCTTCAATTTTCAGACTCCACATATTTCTACTTTCGAGATGAACTATATCCAAGAGATTGCGAGGAAGTTTACGAACAATGTGAAGATAACACTGACTCTGGCATTTACACTATACAACTGGAAGGATCTCCAGAACCTTTTGAAGTGTACTGTAACAATACAATTGACGGGGGGAAATGGACGGTACGTCTGCCGTCACGTGACCTTGAACTTATGTGGTGAAGTTCTTGATCACGTCACGGCGGATTGTCAACGTTACTTAGAATGCCTAAATCTCACATTACACACCCGATATGTGCGATACTACTGGACTAATGTGAAATCCAAACATTATGGAGAAGCTAACACCAACGAAACACTCAAAAATGATAGTCATCGAAATATCGGAAGTGAATCTTTCGAGTACTCGAGCAGTTGTTCCTAAAGCTGATACTTTGCAAGTTGTAAATGAGTATAACAATCATTTGTGGTTATCGTCAAGACACGTTGACGATTCTCAGTCTCATCGCCCCTCTTCAATAGGTTTACATGTATGTGAAGCTTTACAGACTGCGTCCACAGAACGGATGTTTGAGGGGTTTATACCGGATTTCTTCAGGACAACCACTAATATCTCCAACAGTCGCATCTGTATTATAATATTACTGGAACTTCTTTCATCAGGTTTTTCAACGGAGAGTAGATGGAAGTGTAGATTTCTTCCGGAATTGGGTCGAGTTTGAGAAGGGTTTGGTTTCCTCAACAAAGAGTTCTGGCTGGCATGAATAAGATTGGCGTACCTGACTTCGCAGAAAAACTACGAGCTCCGTATCGACATGAACAACCGAAATGGCGAGCCTTACTTTGCTAAATACAGCCTCTTCATAATCGCGACGAATGGAGTGAATACATATTGTGGATCTGGAGAGTCACCTGGCATAAAGACAGCAATTAAGTCACGTAACCCACAATTATTGACAAAATATATTACGAAGAAGAAAAAAAAAGACATTTTTTGTGAGGATTAGTAGACACACACACAACACCCAAGAGTAGAAAGTGCACCGATGAAGGACTGGCCATGTCAAGAAAAATAGCATGCAAGAGAATGCCGACGATTCTCTGATGAATATGACACCACAACAGCATCAGTCTATGAAATTCCACAAAAAAATCTGTGCTACCCACTCTCTGCGCTGCGGAACGTTAATTAGCACCCATAACCGGACGAGATGAGCGTGAGATAATTAGGGCCCAATAGCAGTATCGAAGACTCTAAGGGACGTCAAATGTAACGTTTAACGGGAAATGTTTGTGGCAACTGCATGTTAACCGAGTTGCGACACCTCTGAACGGGTAAGAATGAATTAGAAATGAGTTAGAAGGTAAGAAAGAAGTAAAAATGTGAGTATAATTGACTGATGGCTCAAGTTTTTAATGTGCTGTTGTTGTTAATGGGTACCTGACTTCTGTAATGGCCATTGGTCGTTAATCTCATGTGTTCACACGTTTATGCATATCACATTACCCTAACGTAAGAAGAGATTCACCGTTTTATTCCAGTTACACGTTGCGTTGTAACATGTTACAAGCACCACTGGTATGTCCAATGTCAGGGAAAAAAGGAAACTTTGGAGCTAGTTACTACTTGCCGACTGCAGCTTGGGGGTTGCCACCACCACGAACCAATCACCTTGTCCATGTTGTCGGAAAATTGAATTTGGGAAAAGTCACTGAGAGTCTCGTTCTAGTATTGATTGAAACTGGATAAAAAATCATCGTCTGGAATTGCATGAATTAACGGTCTTCAGAGATTTGTGTAGTTTATAATGAAAATCCTGTGTGAGGAAATTATAAAGTATATCAGTAACAGCTGATGGGGGTTAGGGGCGCTCATACTTTTAACTTGATGGGGCTATGAAAATCAGCTGACTATCCGATGTACCAAGTAATGACCAAAAATGGAGGTCAATCATTACATGGCTGATACCTACAATATAGAACCGTACTTCACATCACGCAATATACTTGTTGTATATGATCTGTTTCAGGAGGTAGTATACATTTTACGTATATATTTGTAGAGCAAAATCTATTTTAGGAGCTAATATTTGGACGTTCAAATATTACTGACTCCGAACACTGCCAATCAACTAAGCAACCTTGCCTAATTGAGAAATTACTACGTTACCAGACACGGGTGCTCAAGGGATCATGGGTTATTCCCAGGTGCGCTTGTATGAGTCAGAGCGGAGCTGAACACTGGCGGGGGAATAGAAAGGTTGAACTTTAGTGTAAAGAATATAAAATATTGTTAACGCTATGTAATTCTGTTTCAGCTGATGTCGCTCTGGACTGGTATTGCTTAAGAATTGGCTGTTGATGGTTAGAAAAAGTGGGTTTACTAAATCGTTTTAACCCGCACAAAATGTGTTTATACAATCACTGCCATCTAATATTCCAATTGCGAATGATTCATTTAAGATCAATTGGATCAAATGAATACAGAATAATTTACTTCCCATTCCAAATTTCAGATCATGACCGTATGGAGAATTACAGAAACATGTCTTTCACCACCTACGACCGTGACAACGATAGATCTAGTAGTTATAACTGTGTCCCTGTTGATGGGTCGAGCTGCCTGGTGGTGGAATAGTTGTCATCATGGTTGGGCCACCCTACTCAACGGACTGTACTTCGGTTGTTCTGACTGTCATCAAAGCATTTCGTGGTATGCAATACAGGGGGGAAATGATTACAACCTGAAATATGCCGAAATGAAAATCAGAGCCGACGATGACAGAGATTGCCTTGAACAAAAATATACTGACACTACTTACATTAACGATTACAGTATTCAGGAACTAGCAACTCAAAAAAGACTGAATTTCGAGGTCGGAGTAATGTAATAAAAATACAAATTATCTTTGAAAAATTCAGGGGATAAGCAACATTACCTATATCCAGCTCTCTGGAAATACAGGTTACAGGAGCAGAAACAGAAAATCATTCAATGATTATAGAAATGATCCTCTGACCTTATGGTCTGTGAATCATTTCCTCTGTTTTGAGCTTGGATTCGCGATCCATGTACTAAAATGTATACAAATGTATTTTCCATTTGTGTAATTCGAAGTCATTGATATATTCAGTTGTGTGAAGCATGGGCGCACTTTCCGCGGGAGATCGGGAGAATATATAAACCCCCCATTTTCTACAGTAGTTTTTAAGTAGTTTAGTAAAGGTCCATCACCTCCCACCCCCATCACCGCGTTCTCACATGGATGTTCACCAATCCTGTGACGACGGCTTGTCAATTTATATCTATTGATGAGGTTGTGTTCCAAATTCTTATAGTGTTGGTCTTGATTGGGATTATATAATTTGTTATTGGTAGTGTGGATGCTCTGATGCATTGACTTGATTTGATGTTTCGATATCCAACTACATTCAGGTCAACGGTTGCTTATAAAGTGATTCCTGGATTGATAGCAAAAATGACTGCGCTTAGCATTTGCTTGCCAGCTGTATGTAACGGACTAGGCAGTATGTTACTTGGACGGTATGCATTGCCCCTGATGTAGAGGGGCATGTATGACCAGACAGATACGTTTTGATTTTGAGAATTGGCTTCATCAGTGAGATGACAAATTATTCCACGCAAATCGAAGAGTGATTTCTTGGTTGTACGTATATTCATTACACATTCTAACACTGTGCACCTATATAGCAAGTGAGTATTAGTGACCCGCCGTCATATGGGCAAAATAGACTCAGCAATCTTGCTTGTATTTGCACGTTTATTCTGTACATCTTGGGAAGTTAGTTCATTTTCAGTCTCAGTTAATTCATTTCCACAAACAAGCAACGCAATACACATTACAATATACAGTACTTCAACGTGGAGGAGGTTTATAAAAGCAGAAGCTTTTTTGGCTCACTGTGACCTGAAGTATTCCGCTAGCGCTTGTAACTGCTGTTAACATGTTCAAAACTAATCGCGATCTGTTATATATTACTCTGAAATGTTCCGCTACGTTCTCCTTCAATCGACGTAAGAATGACACAGTTGTCATCAGTTCCAACTTTGCAACACCCATTCCGGGTTCGAATTCCATCAGTCACCGGACGTTTTTCCCTGGGTGGTTGTACTTGACGTTTGCGATGGGCGAGGTCTTAATTGGTCTTCAATTAATAAATTTGTGAATCGAATGTAACATGTCGGTTCCGGGAGCAGGTTGGAATTGGTAACACCCCTGTATCGATAATATCTGGGCACGAGTCCAAGGGAGAAGGCGAGTTATTGCCTGTGTGCATACACGACCAATACGGCCAGGATCCTTTGACGAGCCTCACATGCTTTCCTCCTAGCCGCATGAATCAATACAAAACGAATCAAATTAATCCCTTGGAGTGATTAACGGCTATTCAGGTTCGCATCACACACTTCTTACCTGGGCGATGGGACGAACAAGCTAATGGTACTTTGCCTGAGTCTAAAATGGCACACTGATCGGATTTTTTCACATTCACTGAATTTACCGACTCACATCCTTTGATCGGCCAGAATTACTACAAACAACCAACTAAGCTAATCTGTTCTTCAGATACATTTACCTCTTCAAAATCACTCGATAACATAATTGCAAATTCACGAAACTCGTGGATGATAATGATATGTTATGTTAGCTAAACACGTCTCATGTGCTCCAGTACAGTAACACTGAGTACTGGATTTATGGTTAGAAAAATCAGGTATCGTTTTCTTTAAGCAATTTGAAGAGAACAAGTATATCTAGGGGTGCTCAAGTTCAAGTAAGTGAAACGGCCACATTCCGATGATTATAATGGGGGTCAACATACATTCACCCATCGTACCGGCTACCTACATTGTATATGGTCTGCTGATGTGAAGAATATCTGCGAAAAAGGGAAGTTGATGATACCATCAGAAATACGTTCAAATATCGGTAATTTCCAGCATTCCTGCAAGCCCATTCGAAATATTATTTTGAGGAGAGGTCCATATAGAAACATGAACACACAAGTGGTAAGTCAGTGCACCTTTTGGTAGCCAAATAAATGATGCGTTATCTAACTCAAGACTAGTTTCTATTCGAACTTACGGTCAAGTTCATCACACACCCTCCCACTCGCACACTCCCCCACTTGATCATGTGAGCACATGCTTGGGAAGCGCCTAGCGCCTCCACTCGCATCTTCCAGGCAAGCAACGGGGCTTGGGCCTCAACTCCCAGTACGAATATGCGTACGGATAATTACCAGATACCGTACCGACAGGAAGCGTTTGAACATGTCGATTGACGGGAGGCTTGCAAAGACGAAACGAAACACAGGACGCGGTACACATGATCGTCCACTGGGAGGCGAGCCATAAGCCCCCACCCACTTCCCTCCAACAAGGAAACGCAGTCGACCTGTCACGAATCAGGAGAATAACCTCAACAGTTCGCCCCTGTTACAACCTGCAATGAGTAATACCCGTGACAGCAGCCCCCCAGGGCCCCCAATGACGCTTGTGTTAACAAGCTAAAGTTAGCCAAAATATAAAGTCTCACAATATCTCGTTCTTACTTAGCGAAGACTTGCTCAAAGCGTTTTACATGAATTACCCCTGATCAGAGCGATTTGTTATACTCGTACCATACAGCATGCACCGCTTGCTTGTTCTCTCCCGACGCATCATTTCAGTACGTCACTTCATCGTGTCCCCCAGCGGACTTCCCGATACGAAACAGCCACATACGGCGCTCGATTACTCTTCACTAGTCCCACACAAGGTACCCACTTAAACACGTTGATGCGTAGAGCTTTTCAGGGAGGACCATGCATTGTTCAACAGCACTGTGGAAAAAACCTCGGGCTTCCAATGGGCTTCGAACTCGCAATCAATGGTTTTGCAGTCTGGAGCTCTACTGACTGAGCGAACCCGCTCCCTTACTGGCTCCAGTCACACCAAAAACGATAGTGTTCCTGCTTTTCTCATCTGAGGAACCCTCATACCAAGTATGAAATCATCCATCTATATGGGGTCCAGTTATCGTGTTGACAAGCTAAAATTGTCTAAAATTCATTTTTATTTCACAATTTTCTAGTTTTCTCCCAAAACTCACTCCCGGTCTGCACCAAAAACAATAGGGTCCTTTACTTCCCATAAAAATGCTGCATACTTAATTTCAACTTTCTCTTGACCTCAGATGATCTTTGAACTAAACCCAAAAATAAGGATAATGTAATCAATAGGGAATCATATTTGGGGTCTCTTATGAGGATTTTGTCCTTCCTGACCCCTTTTCACTAATCTAAACTAAATTCATTATGGAGATACCACATGTTAGGATATCATCCACGTGGGATCGAGGTTATTGTGTTAACAAGCTGAAATTGGCCAAAATATCAATTTTCTATAATTTCCCATTGATCCGTCTCCACAACACCTATAGTAGAGTCTGTACTTTCACCTCACCCCTCACGGCACCGGTTACGATAGTATCTTTCAACATGATCGGACCAGGCATTCTGGACTTGTGTTAACACAATTTTCAGACCTCAACTCCCCCCCCCCCCTCCGATGACCTTTGAACTGACCCAAAACAATAAGGATCATGCACACCTTATGGGGATCCCCTATAACCAAAACAGAAACTTGACCCATCAAGTGGGGTTGAGGATCGTGTAACGAGCTGAAATTTGCCGAGTATCAATTTTTCACAATTTCCTAATATTCCGCAAATCGACCCCGAATATTTAAACCAGAAATAATAGGGTCCCTTTACTCATCATAAGAAGGAAAGCTGCAGACCGAATTCCAACCTGATCAGATCAGGCATTCTGGACTTATCGCGCTAGCACGATGTCAGACTTTGACTCTCTTCACCTCAGATGACCTGACTAAAACAATAGGGAACATGTATTCATTGTCAGTTGCATAATTTGCTTCTGGCATTGGGAGGAGGAGGGATGACTGGTGGGATACTATCTTAGCGGAGCGGCACCATTGGTTGACGCGTATCGGACGGCGACATTTTTGGATTCTAAGACGCTTTAGATGGCCGGAAAAGCACTTGCCGGGGGTTTTGAGCTGCGTTCAACCCAGTCTTGAATATGTTTCGCATGTCTGCAATTTCTCATTTTTTTCGAAAAATATATTAATCTATAGAAATGTTAATACATATCCGATGCGTGGAGACGCTAAACGGAATCATATCTACTATGCATCCTCTGACATTCATTTCCATCTGCCAAGTCCCCCCATACTAGCCCTTCATATCGCAAGTTACATTTGTTCATCAGCCCATCCATAAATAGGCCTGGATGTCCCAAACTTTCCGTAGTTTGAAATCATAGTACACCGCACTCATTTGAGAAAACTGCGACATCGCCCAGTGTCCAGGGGTATGGATAATAAATGTTTGAATAATTAAGGGTTCCAGTTGCAGTCTGATGTGAGGAATTCCTTTATTCATCGCTTCGTTGCACGGTGACAATTCGAACTTTTCCTTGCAGTTGTAGAAGGTTGGAGATATGAAGACCCTTATCACTTTCTTTACCAGATCAGAGCAGTCCGTGCCAGAAGAATTTATATTCTATGTGTTGGTTGCAAAAGACCGGGAATAAAGTCTTATTGTTTCCGTCAGTCCGAGCCTTCGAGGCGGTCCGTGGTGTTGAGAAGAGCTTGGTATTCTACAAATATGGCGAGGAATCACTTCACATTTTGTGCTCTTGTTGTAATTTCTGATGGATAGCACTGACACTGTATTTTCTTTAACATATTGTTTTTCTATGAATTAGTATGGATTGCACACTGCGTGCTGATTGTTCACTGTAGTTAAGATATTGTGGCATTTGTGCATGACATTCGAAGCTGCAGCGTAATCTTGACACGCAAAATGGGATCAAGAGCCAATAGGGAAGACAATTGCGCAATAAAGCTGACAACCAATGGGAGAAATGACGTGAAGATATAAAATGGCAAGGAGGTAAGGTGGATAAGAGTGGGAAGTGTAGAGGTGAAAAACAAAGGTTAAAGCTGAAGCGTGGGGAAGATTGGATGGAGGAAACAAGATGTGAGATGGAATTGAGAGCTAATTAGAGAGGCACGGTGAGATGTGAACATAAGAAGAAAACGGAAAGGGATTATTATTATTATTAAACTTTCAAATGGGTTACTCGGTTAGCATGTAGCAAATCTTCCCCGAGGCCTGATACAAACAGCTGTACAGCACAAAACGATAAAACAATGAAAAAAAAAGTAGTAATAAAGAGGATAGTAAAATAGACACATGGTAAATAATGTTCGAAACAATGAATGAAATAAAACGAGACAAATGACCTTGAACTTGTCAAGAAGAGAATAAATTGCAACGTTTAAAGATTGGCAACGAATTGTTATACTTGTATTCTGCAGGTAGACTATTCCACTCCTCAACGGCAATGTATGAAAATCTACGCCTGTTATACTTAGTCTTTCCACCTTGTGTGTACAGATTATTCTGTGTAGTTGATCGTATCTATGATCGTGTACGTTGCGGGTATAGTTGAATAACTCCGTCAAGTAATTAAGTGCCATACCATTCAGAGACGTGTACATCATGATAAGCCGTCGTATACGTATTCGAATGTCTAGAGGTTGCCAATTTAATATCACAAACAGCTCTTGAGAACTTTCAAAATTTCCTACATTTAGAATAATACGGGCTGCAGCTTTGTGTAAGGGTAATGAATTTTGCAAATCTCCGTTGTTGCATGTGCCCCATACTAGGCTACAATAATCTAGGACAGTCGGATATATCCGTTGTATAGAGAATACGAGTAACAACGTCGATGAATTGACTTATACGTCTTGACAGGGCGAGACGATTCGATGCGGATTTATAAACATGGTCAATCTGGGTATGCCAGGACACTTGTTTCAATCATCACACCTAATAATTTGTCATGGTCCACTGCCTGAAGAGTAGTACCCTGGAGTGATACAGTTAGTTTACTTGCATTGTCCGGTAATGACGCTAGCCGCTGTGATGACCCAATCAATAACGTCAAATCCATATCATTGATATAAATTAGAAACAGAAGCGGTCCAAGTATATTCCTTGTGGTACACCACATAGTACACGCCTCCGGGTAGAAAATACACCATTTATAGAGGTACACTGGAATCGGGGTTTAAATACGAAGTGAACCACTTAATTGATTCGTCAGAGAAACCGTAGATACGTAATTTTGATACTAATATCTCGTGATTTACTAAATCAAATGCCTTACGGAGATCTAAGAAGATAGGTCCCAGTAAGTGACCGGTGTCAATGTATTCCATCCCAATCTTCAATAGAGTATTCCATGTATTCCATCTACAATCTTCAATAAAGCAGTTTCGCATGAATGCTTTTCTCTGAAACCAGTGAGCAACACGTAGAAGTTTTAGAAGGTAGTTAAACATTTAAATATTGGCTTAGTGATATATGAACGTGTTTCTCAAATTTTGGAAAAGGATGGGCAATATAGTGATGGGTGATATTGGACCCCCACTTCGAAAATGGAAGGATTCTTTGCGGCCTTTTCCAACACGATGGAAATACACTGGCATCAATACCCGGTTCAATAAATGTGTAATACTCGGGGCTACCTCATCTTCAAAATGTGAGCACTGATTTCATCGAGACCTGTAACTTTACTTGGAATATAGGAATATAGAGTTTTTCACCTTGGGTGATTTGGAGTCTAACAAACTGTTTCACCTTGCAAAAATCAGCAAACTCTGAATACTAACATTATCACTCACATACCTATTGATACCTCAGTGAAAACGTATTAAAACCTCAACAATTTTCCTGTGTATTCGTTACTTCATTGCCGTTCATCATTAGAAGATTCTGGGTCGGGTTGATGTCCAATCCAGTATTGTTCGATTGGTCATTTCTCAATATTTACCAATATCTTTTTAGATTGCCACTTTTTTCGATCGATGGCCTTCTACTGATAATGTTGCACTCATCATTACGGCTCATGGGGTAACTTGTTTACGGCCAGAAGCGGATACATCCAGTTTCGCCTATTGTTTTATCCCTCATTTTATAGCATTTCCTTATTGAACCAACTTGGTTGTTTGTCTCTCTTGATCTTTTAGGATTTCTTAGGGGCATGCTTATCCGGTACAGGGGGGGGGGTATGAGGATACTGTGTGGAGTGAGAACCAGAGAGTGCAGGGGTGTAGGGAAAATGAGCGAGGGAGTAGGTAAAAGATTATCTAGGCATCATAAAAGGAGAGAGGGGACGGGAGAGACATGGGAGGTGGAGGAGATGTTAAAAGTAATAGTGTTTACTAGACTGCTAGGAGTTGAAGATATAGTAAAATGGTATATGTGTAACATTGGGGTGGATGGGTTAGAGTGGAAAAGGGCGTAATTGAGGGAGCGAAAACTGAACCAGAGGGGATCTTGTGGGTTAGTGGAGTGGGAAGAGACATGTAGATACATGGGATATGTCACTAAAAGCGGAGATGGGGCATGAATGCGGGAAAATGAGTTCATACACAAAAGAATTTTCATGTGAATCAAGAGGAGTGGCCAGATAGCATTTGCTGAGTGTATAATGAAGAGAAGGGGTAAGCTGTGGGAAGCTCTATTGTTCCACTTACGCAAGCTGGATAGCCGCTGTTACATCTTGGTGGCATGGTACAGCTAAGGAGACCCGCAATTTCATACTGAATCTATGAAGGGCAAATGGGTATGAGTTGGATACCGGAAATATTACCATCGCTCTCTATTAACGAGTCCTTTCCACAGTCATAAAATCTTAAGGAGAAATGGTAGGGCAGCTTCCCTCAGCCCGATGAAGAATTTGCTGGCCCCATTACAGAGCCCCCGGTTTCGTGAAGAAATGTAATCAGATTGGGGCAACTAACAGGCATCTGTATCTCATCATGAGAGCCACTCACCATGTCAAGGGTGTAAGCAACTGAACATTTTTTTTTTTTTTGTGTCAATACAAGTTTGCCTGTAGGAGGAAGTGTCACAACTGCTCCTAAACTTCAGGAAACGCAGACATGCCCGCCATGCAGAAAGAATACGGAAAAAGGCTGAGAACGTTGTACTACTTTAGATGACAAATCAGGCACGTCACGGCGGAGTAACTGATGTACTTTATTTGATACGATCATAACGGCTGGAATCGCCTGAAGGTCCGCTGCCCACAATTAACTGATTTGAACGTACCGAATATTAGGTAAATATCATGTTTACACTTCCATTGTAATCGAACGATATCATGTTACCCGCACGCGATACTGTCGACCAATTTCTTGGTCTACAATGGAATGATTAAAATAGTAGGTATTTAGTATATAATGTTTTAGGTTCGTACTGGGACGAAATATGTATGCCCAGTGTGAAATGGGTGTGGGGAAATTCATAACGCTTGATTCATATGTATGATCAAAAAGTTGTAAGAGTGGCTGGCTTCGTGACCGAAACCGAGGAGAACGTTTTACTCACTCGTTCGTCTTCCCGATATCGCATCGCAGGACTAGAAGTAGCTACATTATATTCATGCAGGCACTATAAATGGATGCGACGAAATGTGCCCCAGCTCAAGGAGGTGGGTGGAAGGTCCCTTCAGTTGAGTAATTGTCTGTGGCTGTTGGTAATGATTCCCGAGAGTCGATGGAGATGTCCTGCTATTTACATAGTTAGGAGATATGATCAGGTAATTTGAGACTGTGTCCAGAAGTGGACTCCTGCAAAATGTTTATGATGGTGATGATGGAGAATATGGGAGAAACACAACATACAACCGAAGTTCTGCTGTCTTTCTTTTCCGGAAGTATTAACTATCAACACCTACAGCTCACTAAAACAATCCCCTCTTATAGAATAATAATTTTTCAAAGTGGAATTAATGGGTCAATTTCAATAGAAAACAAGACTATTTACAGTGTGTGCAAGTACGACGACAACATTTATATTGCATAATGGGGTGCCTCTTCGACCTTGCGCAATGCTCACGCCCAAAAGTCAGGGATCGTCAACTCCTTAGAGGGCAAGTCCAGCCAAAATATGACTGTGCATTGAAAATAATGTCAATCAAACTTTGTTTCATGTCCATAGCATGTTCGGTATAAAGTTACGAATTTTTTTTAGAGGGCAGAATAGTAATTTATCACTGTGCTAATTTGGCCAATTTTTCAAATTGGCAACATTTGATGACGTCATATCTACCAATTTGGGAGAAAAGGATATGAAATATGTCTCAACGTTTCCCTTATAATTGGTAGATATGACATCATGAAAAGATTGCGGAAGCCATATCTTCCCAACCGAACATAACACCAAAAAGAGTATTACCTGCCTTTAAAGGAAAATCATATGAACATCAGATTTCAGTTGGACTAATACATTCGTTATTACATTTATATAACTTTATAGATTTCCCCTCATACGGGATCCTGCAATGTCCCTCTAACTGTCTAAGCTGTATACAGGAATTTGCAGTGGTGTGCCATTCGGGTTTATAAAACAGTTTAGGGGTAAGCAGTTTTATTTCAGTCATATTGGTTGCCGTCATTGTATTCAAATGTTTGAGTCAATAACATCCGAAATATATTCACAATAAACTTCATCGGAACGTCACAGTCGCTTCATCCCTCAAGGTCCAGACAGTAAATAAATACTGTGGTGTGAGAGCTTGCGTATCTGACACCTTCAATTAGAGGCTGGGCCCAGCTCGTCTTGACGTTACAGTACTGACGTCCTCCTGTATGTCGGTGTAGGGTCAGGGTGTGACATTATGACGTATATAAACAAAATAAGTTGGACATATATAATTGAATTATGTCAGTAATAGTCTTAGTTGGTAACGATGTAACAATAAACTTTGGCTGTGGCTGAAAGTTTTATGGGAGCCCATCAAAGATATGGAGGCGTACAGCATTATAATTCCGTTGGGCATCAATGTTTTACAACATATTAGTAAATATTAGAACGCTATACGTGAAGGATAGGACTATAGTGACCACACTTGGGGGTCCCTCAGTCCCGCATTATTTCAATCAACCGAAGACACTTGTCGGGAGTGGGGGGGGGGGGGGTTAAAAGAGTAGAAAACGGTTTTGTGGCGAGATAATGTTTAGTCCGCTGCTGGTAAACATATGAATGAAACATATTTGGGAGTGCTACCGAAAGTGTCCTGAAGATCAAACTTAAGGATTGTTTACATTTATGCTCTCTGCCTTTCTCTCTACAGATTTATTATAACAAGGATGGCATAATTATGATAAGAATAATGGCATACTGATTATAAGAAATAGAAGCGGGGAAAAATTGTCAAAAGAGGAAAGAAAATTTGTCATACCGTTACAGTTAAAAAATACTCTCTTTGTTTGTAGCCTTGTGAGGGTCTCCTCCAGCCGTTAGTTTTTTATCGTTTTATCCGAAACAGCCATATATTGCAAATTAGTTGAATGGCAGAGCTCATATACACACAGTTCTGTAGGTTGCCAATTAGGACTGGGTGTAATGTATATGAGCTCATCTCCATTCAACACGGCTCTTCAGAGGATTTCCGTGTAGTTTTATTACTGGGGGGGTCAGGGGGTAAATGAGCTTTGGTTGGTAGTAGGCTAGATAGGTAAGAGGTTGGATTTTTCAAATATATATATATATATAGATAGTATAATAATATTATATATATATATATATATATATTATATCTATATATATATATATATACTATATATTCATATTATCTATATCTCTCTATATATTTCATCTATATATATAAATATATATCTAGATAATTATATATTAGATATATTTATAATATATATAGAGAGAGAGAGGAGAGAGAGAGAGAGGGGGGGGGGGGGGATGGAGGGAAGAGAAGTTGTGTGGGCACTCAGTAGAAATTTGAGGAAAAAAACATCCACATTTGCTTCACCCTGCTCTTATTCCGCCCATCTTGCGGGTAACTTGCGGTCGGACATTTGGGCGGGGGGGGGGGGGGGGGGGGGTTTATACCGTGGCAATATAGGGGCACTATCTTCGGATGATGCGGATCGTATTAATTAAGGATTTTATTGGGGGGGCATATAGTAGACCTCGCCTGAAAAATGGGTTGGCGTTGGTTGGACAGGGTGTTTACGTTGTACTTCTTAGCTGAATTTGTAGGCGCGCGAAATAATGAGAGCAGATCATGGTACGACAAAGACAAAGTTGTCAACATTTAATTTGTCGAAATTTAATTATTGCGCCCTTGTAGAGGGTTATGGGGGGGAATCCGCCGAAATCATCATTAACCCCATTACTTTTCCATGAAAGTCTGTAGTTGTTGGGTGGGGCTAGTGCTAAACTTGTGGGAACAGGCTTCGACACAGTTTATGCGTATATGACTCACAATAGTCTTCATTTACGGTTTTTCGGGTTTCTCTTTAGTGTATCTTCCCACCCCTTCCCTCTCTCCAACCTTCCCCCTCGCCTCGTTTTCTTCTTTATGTCTTATTCTTTCCTTTCCCTTCTTTCCCCTTATCCTTTTCTCCTTCTCCTAACCGGTGGGGGGGGTGGGCGCCCCCGAAGCCCTTCCCCCCTCCCCCCCCCTGGATACGCGCCTGTTTTAATATCATTATATCAGCACGCCGACCAGCCACAATGAAACCATTTCAATCCGTTTTCACATGAAAAATTTCCCTCCATTTTCTGTTCTTCTGAAGACGGAACAATAATTCATCTTGTTTTCCATAAGAATATTCCACCATAATGTCCCAATTTCTATCGGAACTAAAAAACTAGAGACATTTTCGGAATCTTTTCCTCCAAATAAGCATGATCAACCCTTATTTTGTGGCTGTTAATAGCCAAACAATACAGTCATACACTTGCAGAAAACCTGCGCCATCTGGATAACCATTACACTTGGAGCTGTTTCGTTCCCCGCGGTAACAATACTTTTCCCTTCATTGAAAGACGTAACGTAACCACTTGATAAAACTTGGGTTCAGAACGATAAAAAAAAAAGGTTTTTTTGTGTGTGCAAAGATTAAAACAATTATGCCCTTTCAGGAGACACTTTTGCCCTACGTTCTTGCAAACACTTTGCATAGTTGAATGATTCTCACTATAATCACTTCCCTAGTGAAAATGCAAGGATTGCATCAATGGGCAACTACACCAAACAAGGTTGTCACTCTAAATGTAATATCAATTTGGTCACGTCGCAAACTGATAATTTTCTGTTCAGATTAACCGACTTGTGAAAACATCTATCTTCGTAGGTGCTCGTTCGATTCGATGTTTGTTCATTCTGACTAGGGTGGTTTCAAGAGTGCTAGTATGATCAACTGAATATTATTCCATCTTGACAGACTCCAATCATGAGAAGCCATCTTTGCGAGGACGTAGAAGAAGACGTTAGGGGTAAGTGGCGACTTTTCCTAACATGTTTCGCTATCAATTTTAGAATTACAAACGCCTGTCGTATTCTACAATACAGACCCCCTACTGTACCCAAATGAATCCTAATTTTTAATTATTTCAATGGGCCTTTTTAGCAAGCATCGCACACTCTCAGGTATAATATATATTTTTGTTAATACCTTTACCAGTTTTGAATATTCTTAGGTGTTCCTAGTACTAAGAGATTTATGCATTCAGCTGTTGGTGATTGTAATGTTTTTTAAACCCAGCTATACACCAAGAACAGTACCTTGTTACCCTCCTGTCTATAAGTGATTAGACCCTATAAACCTCTATCCGCTTTTCTGACTATTGGTATGTTCAGGACTTTGAAACTCTAGAACCAAACTTCTTTAAATACGTCTCGTGTTCTTCCCGTGAATCTGGAGCCAATGCATTGAAGTCACGAAATTAATTAAATGTTAAGATTCATTTAAAAAAAACCAAAAAAAAAAAAACAGTAAACTTTTCAGCATGAACCTCATTGATCGCCTAACTGTCCCTTGACGAGTACCATTGTGTCAATTGAAATGCTAGCTGACTTCAAGGAGCATTTCCCCGAAAAAAAACCGACCCTTTAATCAACTGAGCAAACTAATAGTTTACCTAAACTGGAAGATTATAATTAGAGAGGATTGAAGCCGCCACATCTTACGACATCGGCATCATTTTCAACCACGGCCAAGTGTTTTATTGACCCACACCAACCAAATATTGTGTACACGCTGGATATTAGGAAGCTAAGCAAGCAAATGGGAAAAATGGGTAAAGCGGCCAGGTGCCGTAGGCCTACGTACGATTTGTTTTTCAGGATAAAATGCTGTATAGTTATATTCGCTTTCCTCACATTTGCAGATTCTACATATCCTGCTTATCGAGTACCTCTATCTCCCAAGAGATTTGCGAGGAAGTCTACGAAAAATGTGAAGTAACACTGACTCTGGGATCCTAACGTACCAACCGGAAGGATCTCAGAGCCATTGGAAGTTTACTGTACAATACAATTGATGGGGGCACATGGACGGTACGTACAGTGGGTTCACGTGCATTTGACTTATGTTGCTGAGGAGCTCGTTGGTCCACTCGGGGGCGATCTCACGTACAAGAGATCAATTACCCTAAGGTAACCACCCGATAAATGTGTGCACTAATCTGGACTAATGTGTAAATCCAAAAATTAATGGTGACGCCTGGATTCCACACCAAAGAACACCCAAAACAATGATATCTTTTGTAATTTAATTTGTGCAAGTTAATTGTTCACGTTACTAGTTGCTAGTTTTTCGTGAAACTAATACCTTGCAAGTTTTGAACATAAAGGACAACAATCACGTGGGTGTATTATCACAACATGGTTTGCGATTTTCAGTCACACCGTCTCCTATTCGATATGTTTGCATATGTGTAACACTTTACAGATACTGTTCATGAAACGGTTTTGTTTGAGTGGTTATTTTTTCCTGAATTATGCCATTCTTTCTTCAATTCTTCACGTACGATATAGCCATCAATTCGCAGCTGTATAGTATTAACCACTGGAAACTGTCTTTTCATCAGGTATTCCAACTGAGAGTGGATGGAAGTGTAGAATTCTACCGGAACCGGAACTGGGCCGAGTTTAAGAAGGGTTTCGGCCAATCCCTCAACAGAGATTCTGGCTGGTAATGATTACAATCGCTACCTGAACTTCACAGAAGGACTACAGCTCCTTATCGAACATGAACAACCGGAATGGCGATCCTTACCTTTGCTTAAAGTAACAGCCTCTTCAGAATTAGCGACGAATGGAATAAATACCAGACTGGTAGATCTGGGAAGAGTAAAACAACAAAAACCTAGAAGAAAGTACAGCAGTAGTCACGATAACCCGACAGAACGCTCCAAGAGAGGTATTCTTCTCGTGATTTTACAGGATCCCCCTGTTGTGTAATGATTGGTATATACTGGGCCAATGCATCATTAGAGTTTTTGGTGTCCGTTATAAACCTATTTCTCATGACTATGAAGATGAAGTTGAAGGGTAGGTCAGGCTGGGTGGAAGCATTGGCGGGATGGATAAACAACATAGAAGTGTATGGATGAAGAATGACCATAATAAAAAGAGTAGCATGCAAGAGAATGCCGACAGTCCTTTGACGACTATGGCAACACCACAACAACATCAAGCTAAGAAAATCGCATCGTACAGTGGTACGTGCTGCGAACGTTCTTTTTGCAAGTTCGCACCCCTAACCGGTCGAGATCAGGGTGAAAGCATCTAGCAGTATCGAACTCTCTAAGAGATGTCCATATGTAACGTTTGACGGAACTTGTGTGTGGCAACTGGCAACACGATTCCATGCAATACGATCTAGAGGGATGGAAACATTAAGGAGAGAACTAAGGATGTTGAGTATAATTGACTTATGGCTCAAAACTGTTCAAATTTTGGTTTTCGAATGTGGTTCTCTGCTGCTAATATATCTGATTCGTCAGGGCTAGAGGTCTAGTCAAATCTCGCTCACTGAGCAATGGACGAGAGGATGAGGATACGGAACTCTTCATAACATTAGAGGGGAACCACGGTTTGGTGTCAGTTAACGACGCTGCATTGTGATATTTCCCCCTGGCACCAATGAAACATATCTTCATGAAAAAGCAAGGAACGTTGAGCTATTCGCTACAGAAGACTGGGAGGGGTTGTCACGACCACGAACAATCACAATTTCGGAAAATTAAATCTGGGTGAGGTTTTAGGAATCTAGTTTTAGTACTGGACAACAATACTTCGCAATTTCATTGAACAATTCCCCTCAAAGATTTGTGAAGGGAATGGGGTCTGAACTGTAAATTCTCGTGCACCTAGCAAGGACGATACATGAAGACAACACAATACTGGAGGGATACCTGCCATATAGAAATGTCCAAAATCGGTTATGTCCCCCCACAGTTTATATCATACTTTATATATATATATATATATATATATATATATATATATATATATAATATATATATTATATATATAATATATATATAATAGATAATTATTATATCTTTATGATTCTTCTCGATGAGTACAGGTTGAACTCCAGTTTTGAGTTATAAACTATTGTATGAGCTAGTCGTTTTTCAGGCAGACTCATACATGAAAACCCATCATGTACGCAATTTTTGATATGTCATACTGTCATAATGTCTTTATACATCGCAATTCTCATTCTGCATCGAGTCAGAGGACTGTGCCTATTATTACAGGTTAGGAGGCAGTGGGTTCACCTTATCCCTCAACCGTACAAAGGTTTCATACAATCGCTGCGGCCATTTGATAGTCTCAATGCTATAGTTCCATTTAAGAACGTCAAACTGATCAAATGATTACAAATTAATCTATCGACTTTCTGATTTCTATTTTGATATGATTACAACATGGTTTTACAGAAACATGTCCCTTTTCAGCACCACCTACGACCGTGACAACGACGAACATATCGCCTACAACTGTGCTAGTCTCGAGAGAGGTCGAGGTGCCTGGTGGTGGAATGCTTGTCATCATACTTATGTTAACCTCAACGGACTGTTCTTCGGCTGCAATTGACTGTTATCAAAGCGTCCACTGGTATAATCTACCAGGGGAAAGTAACAACATGAATATGTCGAAATGAAAATCAGAGCAAGAGGCTAACAGGATACCATGGTTCCCCCCCCGAAACCATGCTGTACACTCTCAACATTAACGAGGCTCGCAGTATTTGAGATCCAGCAACTAACATAGAAGGAGTTTTTTATTGACGCGATGTAACGTAATAAAACGAACATTATCTTTGAGACATTCAGATAAAACACTACCTGATTACCGCTCTCTGGAAAGACAGGTTTGAGGATACGGATAAACCTCAGCTTTGATCGAGGACTGTTTTAATGATACATCTTGGGTAACCGTACTGTAACATATATTGGATATGGTTCAGGTACTGTGATGTGTAAAAGTGCAGTTTCAATTGAAGTCATGGACACCATTTGTTTATGTAAAGACGGTTTGTCAACCACTTTCATTGATAGGTTTTGTAAAGGAGTTTACCAGCGCATAGCCCCTTGGCTGAGATATTACGATCCGAGCATATTATCGAGTGTGCCTTCGATGCATTTGCTTGAATTTTATGTTTTAATATCTACCTACTGTTCAGTTTCAACGGTGCTCATAAAGGGATTCCTGGATTTTGACAGTAAAGAAAAGCAATGACTGCACTTTGCGTTGGCTTGCCTGCCACTTACAACGACTAATGCAGCATGTACAATCTATGTAAATACTACATTCAATTTATTTCTTATTATGTACTGTGCTGGGGCATTCGTTAAGGAGTCGTTAGGTATTTAAACCCGTTCATGCGCTACACCTTTTGAGGTTAGCATCGTTGGGCATATATGTTCTTTACTTTGTCAAGAGAGTTTCTCATGCTCCGAAACGAATACAGCCAAGAAATGTACTACCATCGGACGAAGAATTTCAATGTTTTCGCTACGTTCTTCGACAATCCTTTGGCGTGAGTTGTTGTTGTTTCTGGCTCACCTGTCTATGTAGCGTCGAGATTCTCGAGATGGGTGAGAATTGAGGCCGGGGTCCCGAGTAGCTGGCATACACGCAGCACTCCAGAACATATATCTTGAAGGATATAGAACGCAGGAGACAGAAAATGATATCGAAGTCGCCACGTGTTCGTGTAACTCAACTCAATCAAACTGACTCTCAGTCATAAATCGAAAGGTAACAAAAATGTCTCTAATTTGCATATTATGTAATCTTAAGAAGAAAACGGAATGGTGAATCCTTACTGTACAAATATAATGACCCAAACCAAAATGGTATGGTCCTATATGTCTTCCTCACATCCAAACTACCTGCCTGGGGGGGGGGGGGGTAATAAAGCTAAAGTACCTTGCCTGAGGCCATACTGGGAAATAAAGCTCATCGGCATTGTTACCCGAAATGTAACTCACATCTGCAGAATATTTCTCCCGACTAAGCCAACTCGATCTTAAAATACATTACATCATTGCTAAATTATTGATCGGAAACTTATAAGGTACACACGTAAATTTATGAATAATAATGATATATCGTATTAGCTAAACAGGTATCATGTGCACACTAACACTGAAGTACTGGTTTTATAATGGAGAAAAAAAAATACAGTTTTCGTTAAGCCATTCAAAGAGGAAAACCAAATTATAGAGGTGAGTTTGAAAGTGACGTCGCACTTCGTTCTGAGTAGTTATGTGGTTTATTGTGTTATTTCTCCATCGTATCGGGTCATCGACAACAGCGTACATTGTATATGGTCTGCTAATTTTCTTTTAGAATATTTGTGAAAAAAGGAGATGCACAAACAATGAATTGCGGGTGATAAAACATCCTTATAACCCTGCATTTTGCAGCATTTATGCAAATCCATTGAATATAATATTTTGATGAGATGGCTATGGAAACCATGTACCACGAGGCCTTCCTTACTGAACTAAACTAATTGAACTGATCCACATTGTAAATCGGACGGGCCCGTACTCCCACGCACAATAATCAGAACAAGACTACACAAAACATTACAACTAATGTTCGCTAAATAATTATGTGATATCCACTTGTACATCATTGTATACTACGTTCCTGTCAAGAGAATCGAATAATCCTACACAAAATCGCTGTGTTCGTTCGTTTTTCAACGTTATCGTTATAAACATTATAATTTTATATCAATTGACCATCCTGCACACTTATATAATTGCTGATTAGTAATATAATAGTGTGTGAAGGCATGATTGCTGGGGATGGTTATTAGCGGGGTCCAGTAACATGGCTGGCTAAACTTGGAATGGAACCGAGGCTGAGCTTTACTTTATGTATACCTTTACTAAGTAATAGACACGTGAGGTTGATACTTTTTGCGAATAGGGGTCAAGATAGCAGATTGCAAGAGGAAAACAGAAATGTCATTTTCCGGTAATATTTTGCTGCTGCGAATTGCAGAACAATCATATTTGCTGTGGTTGCTTAATTCTGTAATAGTATAAATTCTACTGAGTAAGCAAATTTTACACAATATTAGATAGTGCATGTTTGAGTGCAATATCATCACTGACCTGATCCAATTCAGTGATGCCATAGAATGAAGTGATACACACGTGTTATGCGTAATTCTCTTTACAGCAGCGTGTGAAAAACAGAAACAAAGAACGAGTCCCGCTGGACTACAAATCGCCGTGGGCGCCGATAGGTGACCGGGTTGTCGAAATATGTAATGTTGATGTAAAATAGAACCTGAAGCAGGTACCATACCTTGGTACTTTCTATTTATTCATCAGTGCAAACAAACCCTCAGATGGAATATCAGCGATACGAGACACACTCTGCTATTGAAAAGCTCGAATATCGCATAATGGGCATTGATTATCGAGTGAGGTTAGTACTACACATGATGTGAAAACATGCGGGGATATTTCGCCTATTTGTTACGGTATGATGAGTAGATCTACCCATGGCTTAACATAGCAAAATGAGACACCTTTCATCTGCACGCCAGCCATTGTACGGATAATCTGAATACCCTAATCGATGTAATAGGGATTGGCACGATATTCATGCTGGCTGCTAGATTATCACCTGCATGAGCAGAAGTCCAAATAATCTTCCGACACGCATTGCTGTATGAGCTCATTCATTGCATATGGCGACTTTAATAGCCAGATAAACGATCCAAGAACTCGATATTTCAACCTATGTATTCGATATACGAATTATCAGGCACGTTAAACTAATTATAACGATTCAAAGAGAACATCCTTCCTCTTGAGGAACGTCAAGCTTCTACTGTAGACATGTGGCCATGGAGTAAAAGTGGGCGTTTTAAAACATTTCGAACGTCACAAATTATTCGCGCATGTACTTAATGAGTGGAAATTGGAACCATCCATAGTCTTAGACGTATCTCCATTTTTTGCCGCAGTGTGGAATGACCCACGTCATGCCAGCATTCCATTTGCAGACTTCGACAAAACTGGTCATCTGCTAATCTGTTTTACAGATTTGAACCAATGAAACAAGAACAAAAATAAGAAGATTATCTTGCCTGTGCGTTCTCGGGTTTCTGGCAGTCAGCTATTCTGACGACTTGTCGGTAAGTATATATTCATTTTCATAAGCAAACTGTTTAAAGTTCAGGATAGATGTTTCTTGCATTTTGAAATATTTGAATCCACCTTGGCGAAAAGGCCATATTCAAGAATGATCTTGATAACAATCATACTTAAATATTCCATAAACTGCACGTGACAGCTATAAACTTATGTAGATAGATAGATAGTTATTATATACTATATAGATAATAGTATTTAATTTTCTGTATGAGAAGCTTTGCAGCTCCACATAAATTGGTTCCGATATGGTCGATGCGAGAGAAAGAAAAATACAATTTCTCCAAGTCAGCTTGGTTAAACAGTGCAGTATTGCTGTGTTCACGATTTTTTTTTTTTTTTTTTTTCAGATCAAATGGGAATTGTCTTTTAATAATCTCAGCGGTTAAGAATAGTATGAAACTCCAATTGTATTATTTCCCACTACATTCTGACATGCTGTTTCTATCTTTCGAGGGCGTAAACTAAATACGGATTCTATCGGGGTTTTACGTGGCAAATTTCTTTCGCATATATTTCTATTCCGATCTTTATCTCAATTTCAATGTGACTGTACTCGTACGTCTCAAATGTTCCAAGTTAACAAACGAACTTATCATCAGGCGTAGTATCTCACATCTTCTCGTTCTGATTCGGAATACTGGTTATAGATTGTTTACCGACGCCGAGAAAAACAGACCCACTGTCACTATACAGTAGACAACCCAGTCACGGGCTATGTTCGAATGAAATCCAGTGTCCATAGTTAACCGAATAATCATCAGTATTCCGCCAGCTAACGAGTAATGAAAAATATTCGTCCTTCAAAATGAGAAGGTTTCGTTGTTAAATATGTTTAATAATAACTGAGGCTAATCGAGGGCAGTCCCAATGGGCATATTAAAAACAAACAACCAATATTCAAATTTATATTACCTGTATTTTATTGCAGTGAAAAGAAATGCCATGGTTTTGTCTTCACAGCAAACATATATGTACAAGAGGAATGTTTACACATCGGAAAATTTATGGCACAATTGTTATGCTACCTCTGTTCCTATTACTATGGTCCCGATTTTTTGTAATTCTCACATACGCAGAGCTCGTTCAGTGATGCATTCGTATTATAGTATTACTTTTTACTACATCACTTTCGAGAGGAAATCCACACTGTTTATAGCCTTTTTGCACAGAACGATGCGTTCACACGTGCTTCAATTATATCTATTAGTATCCGTATTTTGCTGTTCGTTACACTATCACGTACCATGCAAATCCAAAGAAACTGTCAATAAGATTAGTAAAATAAACCATTGCATGAACTTCAACGAATATTGATGAAAGTTCATTCTACATGCATTCTGCATTCATGTCTAACCTGAAACATAATCCCCAGAACGAGGCAGTAATGGAAAATGGTATTTTAGTACCAAAATAACTTAAATTGTGTTGTGTGTTGATATCGATCGATTTTTCTGTTGCCAGTTCGTTTCATTATCAGAGTTCTGGTATACATTCTACTCTCCGGGATGGTCGGAGAAGAGGCCGTCGGACTGGTTCCGATGAACAGGGTAATAATTGTCAAGCGCGTTGAAACTGCCATTGCTGGGGATCCGCTATATAAAAAAGGGTCAGATATGTATATATATCATTATTTTGTTATCATCAACAAGAAAAGCCCAAGTCAGTTTGTCAAGGAGGATGAAACCTGGAAGTATCTTATCCTATATGAAAAGCAGTGTATAATAAGAATTTTGAAAAGAAAAAAAACAATAATAATTAGTTCCCCTTTCCAAGTTAGGTGCATTTAAAAAAACCGAAGTTGGCGCCGCCATTTTCTTCTCAAATAAATAGCAAGGACTTGAACAAGTCTAATTATGAGGTCACGAAACCCTTATTTTTCATACTATCATAAGCAATGAAGACTAAAGTATATACTGTGAGATTAAAATTAATGCTAAATTGGCTTCAGAATTATGTAAACTATTTTGAAATATTTGACAACAAATTATAACGAAAAGCAAAATCCTTAATCGGAATGGCCCGTACCCTGGTAAAACATCCAAACTGGCATATCTCGGGAATAAACAATTATTTTTCGATCAAATTTATGGAAGGTGTTCATTGATGCTGGTTTATTATTTGGACATGTACTTCCGTGTTAGTTCACTTTCGGAAAATCAGACTAACATTCTCCTCTATTGCCTGGGCTTCAACAAAGTTAACACTTCGCTGCTAACGAGCATTACTTTTTACGGGAAGCATTCCAATTTGCTCTAAATCGGAACTATATAGTAATTAGAGCAAATTGAATCGAAATGATAAACATATCCCCCCCACACGCCAGTTTACTACTGGGACGTATTCTCGTGTTGGTTTGTTGTTTGGGCATGTCCACGCAACTGCTTACGTTAGGGCAGCAATAAATACTTACTCGCATAGATCTTTCTTCGGCCTTGCAGACCAGGACTCTGTATTCGTTCCCATTTAAGTAAGGTTAGAAAGAAAAGAGAAAGAAAACGAAGCATTCGTATTGTCATAGGGTGGCTTATTAAACGATGCTGTTCGCGCTCGTTAGTTGGTGCAAAAAATGTTGACAAATATGAGGCAACTAGCGACTAGTTAAATAAAAATGTTTGTACTCATGCGAACATGAAAATATTAGGCATCCGGTAACGAACTATCGATATGTTGACGAAAAGAAGACAAGTCGTCCCATTACCTAATGCGGAAAAGATTTCAAGCATATTCCACGCTTGGCGCCACGAGGTAATCGCAACTCTGCTTGCCAGACCCTGATTGCCCAGAAAGACTGAATTCACAGACGATATGATTGAAATTCAAGGTGTTAAAAACTTGATCAGTGGCGACCAGAGATTTATCTAAGGAGGGGGGGGGGGGGGGGCGAGAGAGATCAAAAGGGAATATCCCCCTCATTTATAGCCTCACCCACCCCCCTCCTATGACGGTATAATAAATGAAAATTGAACCCACATCTTGCTTGTGACGTCACTGGGTTCGCGGATTAACAGATGTCCTTTCATTAATTCCCTTTGAAGGCTGACATTAGGCATGAAGATTAGATTTCCTCGATGAACATTGTACTCGATACGAGACTTTGGATAGGATGTTCCATTTTACATAATATGATACTTAGATATTATCGTTGTTTTTATTCCAGTTTTACTGACGAGTCTCAATATTGAAAAGTCTTTATTTTGTTTTGGTCACAATTGCAGGATGCCGTCGATCACAGGGGCATAACCAAGTTTAAATTACGCTACAGAGAAAAACATCGGGAAAGGGCAAACAATCATGATACGCTTTTGTTGTTTTGATTGGTGTGGATGGGCATTGTACTCCTTCGGAAACAAATGCCATGCCGCTCCCGTGGAAGAATAATCGAACATGGGGAAAGACCACATGCATTTGCAATACATAGGGTGCATAGAGGCTATTATTCCCCATACAATATGTGAGCTGCATTTGAAGAACGTATCCACTCGATTGGAATTATGGGGTTCGAATCGAAGCCCATAAAGGAGAAATAACAAACTGAAAAACAGTCGTTTGGGGCTGTTGCACCGCGGCCTATTCCTTCCCCCTAGTGGCTGCGACCATTGCGTACATAATGCCATAGTTGATGAGTCCTCCACTATAAATCGATCAATGCGATAGAAGTGTTGATTAACATATATTACCATTTTCGACTCAAAACTAATCATTCCCTGTTCGAATCGAACCGAAATCTTTAAGTAAAATAGTGTGATCCATTCTCTATTTGATCCATTCGATTTCTTGCCCGCCGATTACAACTAGTGTGTTGTTGGAGTTGTATTTAGATCAATGATATTATTCCTTCTCGACCCAGACTATCAACCATGAGAACCAGCCAAGTATGCGAAGAAAAAGAAGAGACGTTTAGTGGTAAGTGGCGTCTTGTCCTCAACAGAATGTGCTGTCAATTAGAGATTTGTTATCCCATCGCTTACTCTACATGATCAATTATATCGAATAGGTTTTTGTCGGCATTTTAAGATCTTATTACGGACTTATTTCGGCCCAGGTGTGTGAACGGATGAAATATTCTCGACTTCTTAACTAGCCTAATTATCGAAAACGCTGTAGACTAAACACACACTTGTCTTAGTTAAGTTGACTGACATAAAAATGAACACACAAATGCTTCAAACGAGAACTATCAATCATGGGATCACTCAACAAGAAAAATTAAACCAACCAAATTCAAAGGCAATGACCCCCCCCTCACATTTGAATACCACTACATACACAGACGTAAATAGAAGTAAAGTATTAACTTATATGTTAGCCATATATTTCAACATACAAGACATCTTCTCCAATTAGAGCATATATAACTAGGATAAACTAATCCCATTATGCCCTAATAGGTCTATCGTGTTCTTCACACATGGCCCTTGAACCGGACACATCAAATGAATTATGAAAAATCGGGTATGTATGCATATTATCGACAGGCTAAACCGTTCTTTAGCGAGTGCCACCGTATTATTTCAATGATACCCGAAATTTGAGAAGCATTTCCTCGGAAAACAAAGTTGGGTTTTATCTCTAATGACAACACAAAGCTTTTTTAGTTATGTACGGTGTCTTCGAAAAAAAAAAATACATTGTTGGAAATGGAAGTAGGTAACGTGTGGATTATTGTAATTACAATTTGATTTACCAACATCCGACAATATCTTCAGCTGGTCAGGCGGTGATAGTGTTGATTAAACCACCTGTCCGGGTTAGGAGAATGTTCATCCAAACGTTACCACTTCTCTTTACAACGAAAATAACCGGAGAGTTATATTTACTGTACTCTTGTGATAGCTCCATAGTTTCAAGGCCTTATTCTTCTAGGTTGTCGTGATGATTTGAAAATCAGTGAGCATGTACCAAATTTGTTTCAAACTAGCACAGGAGGAAAGAGAACATATCGAATCCACATACCCCAAAAATTGGAGGTTTTTAGCAGGTTGCTTTCACCAAGTGAAGGCTCGTGCTTGAGTCACGATAACAAAAAATCAAACAGGTGATAACTAGAGAGATTGAGATTATTCCTAAATATTTTGCGGACAATTTGTAGTTTGTTTTTATTATATTCATATTCGGATCCCTCTATGGTTTGTTAGGTGCAAGATTTTCAAAGTTACACTTACACATTGGCATGTATTATAAGGGATCCTGCGGTTGCCCCGTGGATGTCAGAAGGGAAATTTTTCAATAGTGATGTTGCCTAAACGGTACCCTCGAATCGGCTGCTGAATGAAATTCAACCTCGGTGGTTCCGGCTGCCATAATGTGGTAAATGGAAGTATCAAAAGTCCACTCGTATTTACGGGACATTGGCCTTTACAACATCGATTTTAAACGTCTCTTTTACGAATTACTTCCATTTTCAGAATTCTAAATATTTCTTCTTACTACCAAGAACCGCTATATCCGAGGATTGCTGGAGGGAAGTCAACGAACAGATGTGAAGATAACACTGACTCTGGCATTTACACCATACAACCAGAAGGATCTCCGGAACCATTCAAGGTTTACTGAACAAACCATAGACGGAGGCGGATGATGGACCGTACGTTATGTCGTGTTCCCATGGAATTGGCTCAATTCACACTTCGATCCGGTGTTCCTCGGAGTACAACGATGTTTAAGAATACAACGGCAACAATGTGCAATAGTCTGAATTTTGTTAGTGCGTAAATCCAAAACCTCAGAAGAGAAGCATGTACATGTAAAATCTGTCGATTCTGCGACAGAAACGCATCGTACGGAAAAAACTTTTGAAAGCGCAAAATCAATTTAAACGTCTCAATGTTTTGGGTCATTGTCAAAAGGAAGCGAATTGTTGAGTACCACGTGGGCAGCTCCTGCGCGTGAAACTTTCTAAGCTTTTTCTAAGATCTTGCGATTACCGGTCTCACTGCCCTTCATTTGTTAAGGTTGTGTAAAAACACTGTTACTGACTGAAATAGTTGATTTTTATGGAACTTCTATTTAACCTGAATCGGTATTTCAACGGAGAGTGGATGGAAGTGTGGATTTCTATCGGAACTGGGCCGAGATGTAAGGAAGGGTTTCGGCCTACTATCAAACGGAGAGTTCGGGGTCCTGGGTAATGATAAGTCTCCGCGTTACTGACCGTCACAGAAGGACTATCGGAACTTTCGATACGAATAGGACAACCGTAATGGTGTTCCGTACTTCGCTAAATACAACCTCGTTAGACTCAGCGAACGAATGGAAAGTAATTACAGGATGGTCTGGGGCTAGGAGAGAGTGAGTACTTGTCCGAAGTACAGCAAGTAAGGAAAATGGGTTGGAGTTACGCAATCCGGAAGACATGCGTATTGTAGATCTCTCATACATTCCATGATCCTTGGCCATGTGCCGGTGTGAGAGAATGGATGATATATTTTCGTCTGTCTTATCACATTCCGTGATATTAAGGTTACATTCATCGTTCCTGTGGACAGTGTGAAATGAAGGGGAATATTAGGACAATTTGCTGTTATCGAACAAAATAGTCGTCAAAAGTGTCGTCTCGTCTGTCCGTCCGCATCTGGCCTACCCTATCAATATATATTTTCGATGTAACGTTCTATACACAACATGGAAATGTGCTGTGGATCAAACAGACATGACCTTCCTGGCTTCTTGGACACTTGTTTGCGGTTGTTTAATATCAGCTGTACAATTCACCCAGTGATTTCACACCGAGACTATTCTTCATAGTGGGATTAAAATATATAGTATGGTAGGTTGTCATCATGCTTCAGGAAGCTAATTATTTAAGTCAACGGAAATAACGTAGTGTTCATCGAGTTCAAGTGTTGGACTGTAGGATACAAACCGACTGATCTATGACTCGTAGTCAACCCAGTCACGTGTTGTATTAACATTTGAATGCACATGGTCTTACATATGTGGCAATGAATTAATTGTTCAGATCTCGCAATTCAATTCCCGTTATTTTTAGTTTGAACTACATAAGGGCACGCGAACTTTCCAAGTAGCTCTTGGCAAAACTCTTATTCGGACACCGTCAATAGTAATCGTGAGCCCGCAAACTCTCCAAGTCGGCTCTTTGGGCAAAACCTCTTTCTTATAGACACTGTCAAGTAAGTATCCGTGAGCTGCCAGAGGAACAGTGCTCTAGGTACGCCGACTCTGTATGCAGCTTTCTCCGCTATTCCACCACTGCAGGAAGTATTAACTGGAACTCGGCTGCGCACTCAACAATGATTGAGTTGTAATTATATATGAAACACTACTTAGCATATACACATTGATAGCACACGAAGCGAAAAAAATGGAAAATTGCCGTAGAGACAATTGATCCTGACTTGAACGTGATCTTGACTTTCCCCCCCTGCTCAGCGTATTAAACTAATTGTGTTGATATATATTGTATTTGAATTGTGTAAACCGCCATTGGTAGAAGAATATGAGTCGGCTCTTGCTTTCAGTCTCTAAGTACAGTGGTGAGGAATGATTAGTTCGAATTTAGGGTCTATTAAGTGGAGATACTGTAGTAGGGGACTAATTATTTGTAAATGTGTCACAAATGAATATCAGATATAAAACCCAGTGTGGTAACTGTAGTTTTTCGAATTCGTGTCAAAACCCACCATTGGTAAGACGATATGAGTCGTATCTTGCTTTCAGGCTCTAAATTAACCCTAAATATTACAATAGGAGTAATAAATGGTATGTCTATAAGTACCTCGCCAATAATCAGGAAGATACAAGCACTGAAAATGTCATCACAGAAAGCAGGTGTCGTTTGGTGCCACTAAGTACCAAAACGGAAACGGGTGTTGGTTGAACAGACATCAGTGAACAGCGTTGTCCATATATCACCCTCGTTTCCGGACTGTCTTTTTTCGTGTTTTAGTCCCCTCCGCCGTTCCGTGGTACAGCCAGTCAGTAGATGAAGATTGTATGACTTCGTCATCGGCTATACGCAACGAGGGTACTGCGGTAGCATGTGAACGGTAGTGATATTGATCAGGTCTATACTCTCGGGACACGCCGTTCACACGGATAAAAACATAGGGACGTCAGGTAGTACTTTATCATTATCGAGCACGTTGCCCCAAAATCACCCGAAGTATAATGGCATGATCAGTTAACGTGATGTATAACAGATGACTACGTTGCCACCTATCAATATGGCATAGTAAAACCAAGCGAGAGTTGTAATCACTAACCTCGTTGATGTCCATGCTGTATATCGGTGCTTATTCAGAGAATTGACGGAGCGAGCGAGTTAATGGAAAAAAGTTATTACGGGTCCCTCTAGCTATGGTAACTATATATACTAATGCTGGAACCATTTCCAGTGAATGCATAACCTGACGGGACTATTCGAAGGACAATTCGGGTTGTACTGGTATATAAATTGTTTCAATCCGCAAACCAACGGTGTGTTCTGATCTGTTTTTCAGATTTTATAACTCCATGGATTATCTTCGAAACATGTCCTTCAGCACCTTACGACGGGGACAACGATAGGACATAGTAGCATTAACTGCGCTACGCATGTAATATCGGGGCCGCCTGGGGGTGGAAATAATGTATGATCTGCCAAACCCCACGGACTGTTACTTCGCTGCACAGCGTTATCAGAGCTCCAGTGGTATGATCTTCCTGGGGGTCGGTACAACATGAAATACGTGGAAATGAAAGTCGAGCCAGGCGGTGATTATAAGGGATATACACTACGACGGATATATTCCCAAGGGGTCAGCACGGAGTGATGTGTGGAATTGAAACGGATAGGCAGTGGAACAGTGGAAAAGGATTTTCGAATGACGACAACGGACTCCGTACCCACTCCAAAATTTAGAAAATTCTTTATAGCAAGCCGTAGATGCTTTGTGCTGCCTCTCCCTAAACGGATTTGCAGATGTTACCTGAGGACTGTCTTAGGAAGCATATGTGTTCCTTTCATAACGTATTGACGTTTTCCTAGTTGTTCATTAGTTTGCGAACCGCATCCTTGAGTTAAAAATAAAATATATCTCCCGAACGTGCAGCCATGTCTCGTCTTCAGTGTTTTCCTTTTGCTGTGAAGTGTTAGTGTGTGCATGTCTCTTATAGGAATTTTGAGCCAGTGGGGATCTTCTAGTGTTGCGTGTATCCATCCACCCATTCATAACTCACTTCAACATAAAGGAACTATGTCAATGGCCAACATACTTTTGAGTTCCTACAGTTAACACAAAATGCTGCTAACGGTAAACAAATTTCCGGATATTACTATAGCACCTTTTGATGTGTTATTGATAAAAAATGCCGTCGGATATGCATTATAATACATTGATCTAGATTACAAGCTATAATCCTCCCTAATAATCACATGTATAGTCAATTACTGGCCATTAACTCGACAACGTTTCGTGGTGTTTTGAAAACTAGGCTCGCTTGCCTCGCGCAGGTCAGGTTGACTTGCCAACATGTATATGCCTCCTCTATATGTCACTTAGCTTCGTATGTGGAATAATTTCGACTGACATAAAAATATGACATGCACACATCTTAAATTTTTTAGGTAACCAATGAACATTATATGTAAGAAACACAGCTAATAACTCTGATAATTTCGATATTTGCTGCGATTAGCACCCTTCATATTACAAACTATCACTTGGCACACCTATGCCCATGGTAACCTGTGAAATTTCTGAGTGCGATTCTATTCGATTTTTTGATTGGCCCTAAAAAGGGCCGTCTGTTCCCCATGTCCAATCGAATAAGTTTAACAATAGGCAGTTAGAACCACAAAGAACCCCTATCGAAACCAGCTCAAACTGGCCAATAGACTACGGAGTTTTCCTCCCCAATGACGCACGTCTTGTACACCCCATCTGCGTAAACAATTGGTGAAATCTAACCGATTCACTATTGAGAATTCATTCGAAATACTTTTTTTCAGCCGAAAAGCCGTCGTCCTGGGAATATCGTTTGAATTGGGACATGAATGAGAAAGATGGGAATATCTACTTTCATTTATTGATAAACTGGAGTGATAGCTTACGCGCGTTCAGGGTTATTCATTTTAAAGAATATTTGTGCGTAAATAAAGGGGATCACACACTACCATTACTGTTGGTCATAGCCCCTACACAAAAGCGCGGTTAGTTTCCTTATGAGCCGATTCCTTTGCGTCATTCTCGCATGACGTAAGTAAGAATTGATCTCTGACGAGAGATGGAAATAACCTATATGGTCAACCGAGCTAGGGCAGGAACGCAGAAGTACGAGTATTCAATAGATATTATAGAACTAGTCGGAAGGCCGAATATTGTGGGTTAACCATGTTGGGGACCGATGTCCCCACGATGGGTAGAATAATCGCCAGAAGCCAGTGTCTTCATCGACCTAATGGGCATATGGCGTAACATAATTAATAAAGATACTACGCCTGAAGTTTGTCAAAAGGAAGATGGCGAACTCCTCTCCATTAAAAAATAAGTGTATCGCTCAGTTTTTGGCAACATCGGATCCAGAAGTGTGGGCTTACGGATACAAATATTGCACACAAACTGACTCTCTCGTCTGCTCGAATGAACATAGTCAGACCTACGGACCAGACCAGTAGAGGTTTTATTTAGCTTAGCCTTGCGACAGACTCACCAATTTACTTCAACAGAGCGTCGCATTATGACATGCATTTTACCATACCATGACAAGGAACTCGTGGATCAAGCATATCTAGGGCGTGGTGGAAGTGACTAAATGTTCGGGGGGCAGGGCTGAGCTAAGGCTGCTAATTGACTGTTGTGCTTTGGCATTAAAGCGTCCCAGAAAATGCAACCAATAAGTGGAAGCAAAATGGAATCCGCGGGCACACCATCGGTTTACAACAAAAACGTATCAAACTGCTAATTACCGAACCATCTAAAACGGATTGTGTTCACACCCGGCAAGGTGTCATCCTGTACGTGAACATAACAGTTCACGGCAATTACGTGTTCCATTGCACACTGATTACGTGGTAACTTTGCGGGTGAGGGAGAGCAAGCGCCCCAGACGAGGAAATCCTGAGCGGAGTAGAGGACGCCTTTCATTATATAGATTGCAATTGGAGAGGGAGAGAACCGTACTTTGTTGGTACCGTAAAGGTCATCCAAGGTCAGGAGAGGACGAAAACTGCAAAGTATCACTCACCTTCAAGTAGGTTGTAGGTTAGTACGAATTGTGAAAGATATTGTACAATCTGGAACAACTTGGCCAAGAATTTCCCATACCCTTCTGGTCAATTTATTGGTCACAGTAGAAGAACAGTAGAAAACATTTGTGTTTTGCAAGCCAACTGTAGTTTGCCCACTTCTTTTCCCTTTATTCTTCCCTCGATGAAAATAAATGATAAGAAAAGAAACTTGAGAAAAGCCGGAAAGTCAAGTTTATGAATCCCTGAACGCCATTCATCCAAAATATTTTGACGATAGTAAACCCCATCCTCTCCCCGTGAAGGGCTCTGTGTTCTAGAATATGAACTATGGTGCTGATTGGCATATTTGCATATATAATGAGCTTGTTTCAGTTTCGGTCCACCATTTCCGAAAGACTACACATATGAGCAGGATCCCATTTGACAATTTGATTGAGCTATTCCAGTTGATAGGGCACTTGCCAATTCTGATTCATGGAATCATGGGCAAAGGAGGCAACGAGAATACCAGTAAATAAGTGAAGTTTGATGAGATTTACGACCTCAATGCATTGGGGAGGGAATACCTGCCCTCACGATATTGATCCCGCCGGATATTGACGGGCACCAGTTCCCTGACATTTTGCGTCAAATCCTGGAGTCTGGCGACTGAAGCCATATCATGTAATCACTCTCCGGTGTCGTTGCGCGGAGTGATCTCCATGAACATCTTACAGGTAAGCCTCGTTTAATGCTGATTGGAAACTACGGTACAACAATTCCAATAAGGCCCGAGGAGAGGTCGAACGGCTTGGAAGTCGATCGCACAATTGTATTCCTCTCCAATCATAGGACTGTTTACCTCCAAAATTTCATTATACATGTTTGCTTGTCGGTATTTTATCTTCTTTCCTTTTTAAAATCTGGTTGTAGTGATTCCAATATGCAAATAGACTAGTGGAGTCGTAGTGAGCCTATTGGTAACGCCGAAACTGGCCGACGTCAGGTTATCCTATTCAAATCCTTCCAGCACGACAACGCGTGTCGTCTGGCAAAAAGCGCTGTTCAATATAAATCCCAAAATGGACATAGAATGATGTGGGCTGAGAGGATTGTGTACGTCAAGCGTTGCGAGTATTTACACCTCCATTCCGCCTTCCGTAGACATAGCCAGGCTTTTGGAGGCTCCGGACGTGTGATTCCGAGAGGATTTTGTGCTACTTTTGGTTGAGGCTTCCCACAATAAGTATTTCATTACACAGTACAGATAGGAGTCATTGCTGTTTCAAACCTGAGGCACGTGTGTGTTGATAGTCAGTGATAACTTATCGCTTTTGCATGAAGTATTCTTTGAAATGTGGAGTTATTCCGAGATCACTAAGGTGGCTGTGTCACAGTCTATTATAACAAACTTGAGTTGGGGTTCATCGAGTGGCTCAGTACTCAAGTTTGCATGTGCCCCTCCAAAATGAAGGAACTGTATAAATATTCACGTTGTAGTATTTTCGAACCGTTAACATAACATTCTTTGCATTCAACTTGAACGTGAGCCGGAGTTCTAGCATTCACCGCTGCGTTTCTCCCCAGGTGTTTCTACTTGCAGTTGCAATGGCGAGGTCCTGTCTATCCTCCTGGTGCCACGGTAATGCTTTGGACTTTCGGATTTTATGGAGGATGTCTGGGTATTTCCAGTCACGTTCGGCATGACTTTTCTGCTCTTCAGGTCAGGTCAAGGTTCCGAAAAAAGTGGGCGGATCCTGGAGCCACGACCCCTTTCGGGGAGGAAAATATAAAGTGGAACTCGGCGGACGTCGGAAGGTTGAACCCTTCCTCGACGTTTCTGAGCACTAATGGGGAAGGGATGTCGAGTTATCACCTGTGCTAATCCCAAGATGTACTCAGATAGTCAATGTTCTTTGTATCTGTATGTCGGAAACAGTATTGTGATATTTGATTCGAGTTTCGGACGGTCCACTGCTTAGCTCTGTGTAGTATACGGTGGTGGTTGTCGTTGGAATGTGCACTTTGACCTTGTATTTGAACGTCGTCAACTAGACAATTCTAGCTGTTTGATTGCCTGCAGTACAGATTTTCCTTCGGTAGGTAGATATGGGGAGAGATATATATTGTCCCGGGATTGCATTCCAGCCGGCCATGATGTTTTCCTTTTCCCATTATGGGAAACATCCCATTACTCTAAATTCTGAGTCATGGTCATCATTCATATGCCCACATGTTGACCACACTTCACGTTACCCCCTGAATTCTCAAACCCTCTCGGTCCTACGCTCAGCTATATCTAGACCATCCCAAAACGAAAATGGAAGTGCGAGTTATCTATGCGTCAGGTGAGGCAGTTTGTATTCCTATGCAGTGACCCTGGTGTGCATGTAAGGGGTATGCGTGTGTATGTATCGCTCCTCGTGAGCACGATTATCAGAGAACGCAAGCTCAAATTTAAATCAAAATTGAACATGAATGTTACAGTTTCGAGTGGAAAACTTATTGTTTGGGTTTAAGTTTCGAGTCCCTGAGCGCACCGAGTCAATAAAAGCTGATGAGCACAAGTTGAGCAACAAAAATATGACTTATCTTGTCAGGACGGGTCTGTGTGAAGCAGATGATCACCCATCGCGTTTGTGTTAGGCCCAATGTCACAAAAGGCGACAACCATGTGCGCATTATGAATGGTGAGAGAAAATTATGTAGTGTGCTCATACTTAATGAAGGGTTGTTAATACATAGAAATGGTCCATTTTGTTCTTGGGGGGGGGGGTCAGGTCGAGGTCCACCTATAGTCAACATAGGTCAGAGTATAGAAAACAAAGAAAGCACTTTAACGGTATTCACCACCAAACCTGCGCAAAATCCCTTTCCAGGACAGTTGATAGAGGAATAATCACGGCGGCAATTTCGTTGCTACTGTGACAAAGGCACAAAATTTGTATCATGTTGCAAACCTGGGCCGCCAGTTCTTTTTCATTTTACCTTTGTGGGCTTCACATATTCCCTTCACAATAGTTTGGGTTCAGACCGCTTACCTTCTGTTCTCTTCCCAGCCATTATTTTCCATTGCCATGATCCCTTTGAGGAGAATATCCCTAATATCATCACAACTCTTTGACCCAACCCCCCCCCCCCCCGCCGAGGTATCCCTGGTGTTGATTTCTCGGCCGTTCCACAATCGCTGCGTTGGCGGATTCCAATTTTTCTCGCGGATTTCCCAAATATATACCGTGACTTGTTATTTATATGGCCCAGAGGGCCTAACTGGTGTCAGCCCATGGTATGACAAGTGGGATGTGTGAAATGTGGGCCTACTGCTCTGTTCCTTGCGTGATTCCACATCGACAGAGAGTAAGGAAACAAGCCACCTGCCCCCAATTGCGAAACGGCCAAGGGCGGCAAACGGATAACTCTACCAAACGGACCAGAATTTTGAAAACTGAGGCGTGAAACCATAGATACAAGCGAAAACTTTGTAATTATTCTATTTTGCAATCTTCACGATGTTAGTCACACTATTCGTTGGCGTAACTATGTGTCTGTTCGCACTGTTCAAGAGCTCATAAGATCAACTCACCCATATGGTGATCTGCTCAGAATTAAATTTCACAAGGAAATAATCCATGGCCACAAGTTGAATTATCCTGTAGCCAAACATTCAACGGATATGTGACCTCAAGGACATCCTATTGGGCTGAAATAACTAGCCAATAAAACAGTAACTGAGGTCTGAACGTAGATAGATGATTTGTGTAACATTACAGGTTCGCGAATTAGGGGCAGTATCGTGAATCCATTTGGTCAAGTCCAGTTCGTTGCACCTTGCAAAATTTTAATTCATTGAGCAAGCCAAAATACAGGTGTGTTTTGGACTATAAATTTCACATGTAGAAGAATGTCGTTGTTGCAATAATTCACAAGCGTCTATATATGCAGTAACACGTAATAATCTCGATTAGTGCGGGTACTGTCTCATATCCTAGTTGTATGCTCCAAAATTCCTGACCAGGAGCTGGGTGCGACGAGGAAGTTTGATCGTTAGGAGAAAGAGACGACTAATGCTTATAGGATTTTCCGAATCCAGTACCCAAGATAAAAAAGATTCGTTCCTGTCGCAAACAGCCAATTCATCTGGTAGTGGTTTTCTGCGTTGATATCATACCCTCCTCTCCAGCACACAACCATATTCCTCTCACCAAACTATGGGCTGTACGACTAAATGCAGCTTAGTGGAGGAGGAAGCAATTCCTCACCAGTGGTCCCAACCAGCCATCTATCCACTATAGGCTTTCTTGTGCATAACACAACTCATAAAGTATATCACAGCGCAGTATTTTCGGACACTTCAGTCGATTAACTGTTAGAAAGATTCTCCTTCTGTTTGCTCGGCGCAGACTGAGTTAACTAAAACTCCCTGCGGCTTCAACCTTGCATATACATAAAGTTAAGTATTTCGATGTTTCTAAGACGAGGAGTTTTTTCTTTTTTCTTTTATAAAACTCAATACCCAAGCTAAAGAAACGATAAAGGAAGATTTCGTGTTTGTCAGAAGTTGAGAAGTTGAGATTATTTTCATCTATAAAAAATCAATACCAAGATAAAGATTCGTTCCCGCCTCATAAACGCAAAATAGTTCGTTTTCCTGCAATCTGATGGGGTTGTTGTCAATAGGAATCATCCTGTAGTGGTGTTCCGCGTTTCGGATTTTTCAACCCCCCCCTATCCCTTCACGGAACAATCATAATCCATTCCAAGGAAACAATGTGTTTGTACGACTGTAAACAGCTTCGTGAATGAGGAAGCACATTACTACAGTTGGTCTCAACATCTATCACTCTAGCCACCGACCAGCCGACCAACCCCCGTAAAGATGTCACGTTCAGAGTTCGAGGTCATAGGTCTTCTTACGTTCTTAAAGCATCGCACAGACGGCATGTTACAACATATAGTACAGGAACATTGATTATGTTGATGTCGCCAGCTGTGTTTGTGATAATATATTACATATGACGAGGCATGTGGTTTTCTTGTGATGATTGCCTTCCAGTTTATTCGAAGGTTGACGAGGAATATTCCATTCTGTCGCGGGACGCAGACCGATGCTATGCATATCAGAATAATACTCCTCCGTTCTTGCCAGCAAGATGAAGTTAAGTATTTCGTGTTTGTTCCTGTTCGGAATCCCACTTTCCAGCCTTTCAAGTCGACGCTCCTCAGGCAATGGGTGAGTACAATCAGATGAAATTCCTATTTATCAACAGATAGTTTCATAATTATTCTTCTTGTTGCTAAAAACGTTTGTGATAAAGCTATAGAAATTCAATGCACCCAGTCTGATTTAAAATCCATGTACCCTTGTTGGAACAAGCTACCTGTCTCGAATAATAAATGCTCACCCCGCACTATCACTGATATGTATTGAAACATAATAAATCGAATAAACATAGTTGCTGGCGAACAACGTTCTCTGTTTTTCAGGTTTAACTGATATAGATTTCCCTAGTTTCAAGGCCAGTTTGATTGAATAGTGGACTAGCCCCTATTGAATAGTGAAAAAAGTATTGATTCGACAAAATGTCAGTAACATTGTTAGAAATGAAGGCAAAACAAAGTCCTGTCTGCGGCGGAGAACCTAAATGTTGGCATTTTCAGCCATGTTTGTTAGATTAAAAAGGGAAATAATTTCCAAACTAATATAGTAATGATATTTTCGACTCTAACTAGCAAACGTGATCTTGATGTCCGTCGTGTGTATTCGTCGAGTATTATGTAACATTTGTGCCAATCGACGAATTTCCATTCTATACAATTCAAGCCCGAAATATTACAAATATAAGGAATCTCTTGAGCTAATGACAATTTACCTAAAAAACAATGAATTTGTTTTGAGTAAAAATGAAGCCCTTACCAAATAGCAGCGCTTTTGTCCAATGACAACCCATAAACATCTTAATAATACATGATGACAGTTATTGTATGTTAAATTTCGAATCTGAAAAACAATAATTCTGGCGTATCAAAAATAAGTCGTTCAAAACTATGGTAGTGGATAACCGTGCGATCTCATGTGAACGGATATGTGACGAGTAACGGATCCAGTGCGAATAAGTAAAAACATAAACCCAGATAGTAAAATCAATCGCATTGAATGGAAATACCACAGTTTACTTGTGTTGAGAGACACTATAACTTATTTGGTATTGTAAGGAGTACTCATGGAGTTGGGCTGCAGATGCTGCTACCGTCAAGAGAAGGAAAACAGAGAAGGTAGACTATAATCATAAGAGATAACAAAGCTCGAGACCAATGGCCTAGGTAGCAATTATATTGACTTGTTTCGCTAAGAGATGTTACTGTATAATTCATCGCATCTGCTCGATCCTTGCTGGTTAATGTGAAACATGTGCCCATTTTGGAAAATAAACTACATCATTTTACACTAACTCTCCATCTTATTACAACAGGCCGTGGCTCAAGTCGAATAATGCTAAAAATTGGACATTTGAAACTCGAGCCAACGGCCAATAATGAGACAACCACGAAAAGTTCTCTACTTTCCGAACATCTATATACACTGGCAATTAAGTGGTGACGAACTAGAAATTGCTGGGTAATTCGGCTACCACTGAAAGTGAATGTGAGAGGCAGTTTATGTCTTTGTTAGGTTGCTCACGTCTCTTGGTAAATCAGTGGTACCCAGTTCCCGCCCATATTTCAAAGAAACAGGAAGAATTCAACTGTCATTCTATTTTCGGTAAATTATTTCTAATACAGTGTAGTTGAGTCAGAAGCAAGCGTTGAATGTGTAATTGGAAAACAGTCACTCACCTCAAAGTGCTTTACACAAAATTTAGTTCAATCAATCGAGAATAGTATTTACACTTGGATATAGGAAGTTACATATAGGAAGCGCCATGGTTCATGGTAAGCCTAAAATACAATGTATGCCACAGTGTGTGGGATGGATTGAACCTATACAGATCATTGAGAAGAAATGCGTACACGGAACATTCAAAATATCAGAATCATCGTTTGTAAATTATCACAATACTGACTCCCGGCGTGAAATATATACTACTGCTGTACAATCGTAGACTCAAAAGGTCGCAAGTAATTATTTCACGAGAGATTCGTCCACTTCTCTCCATCGCAGCGGGTATATAATTGGCTGTGTTATCCCATATTTGCATTGCAGAAGAAAAAAAACTAACATTCTTAAGTGTTGTCCGCAGTTAAACTGTGGAAATACGGGTAATGCAAAACAAGACGTGGATGGTTTAAAAAATCGAAATAGAAAAAAAAAACAATAATTCAGTCAACTAATTTTGGAACAGAAGGGCACTATTGGGGAATTTTCAACCCAAATAGCAGAAGTTGATTTGCTGTTCTTGTCAAGATTAACACGTCGATAAATCTTTTAGGAGGTCTACTAAGCCGATAAAATGAGACATGGGTGAAATTGAAAAGATCACACATGTTCAGTGAGTGCTCCGATTAGGCAGGACTTGCGGAATGTCCAGGATGGTATATAGAAAGGGTCAGTGAGAATAAGTATGCTCAGCGCAGCTATTCTCTTGTCTAGTTCCCCAATTCGGATCTAGGAGGAGAAAATTGTCTCCAAACTTGCAATCGGGTTAGGAAAATAGGTCAGGTCTCCGCGGATAATGGGACATTTGGGGTAACTTGAATCAGGTTTAGCAGGAAACAAAGGAACCAAAACTGTTCCTTCCAAGAATTTGACTGGACCGGAGTGGCGCGGAGCAGAAAAAAAAACTAAGTGCACTTGCGAATTATCCAATAGCTACAAACACTGATGTTGTTCAGTGCGGACACGTGAAGTGACTTTTTTTTTTTAGCCACAGACTACAATTCCAGCCAGTATCATTGACCTATTATCCAATCAGAAATCCGATCAACAAGCCTCTGGATGTTCGTTGCGATGCAGTCATGTTGAGCGCAGCGAACCTGACTAATGCACATTTCTTTTATGAATAACTCCTGGTTGATGAGACATTACATTGTATTGTTAGTTGTAAATTATAAAATGTGCTTCTAAAACTCTGCACAGTCATAATGATGATCAAACGTTGGAGTGCCTATATATGCAAAATTGACCAATCAAGTTGGGTACGATGAAATTAGTTTATACGGTGACCCAAGAAACATATTTCCATTTCCTTCGGTTGGATTGATGTTGATTACCACCGAGTTCAGAGCCAGAGAGCCAACAGTGGTGAAGTATAAACTACACAGAATTAGGGGAAAATTAAAGATAATCCTCGGTATTAAGAATAAATCACCTACTAGCATGTTACATTAGGAGGTCCATCATCTTTTTTCCTTTCTTTTTGATGTTGGATACACCTATAAATCCCTCGCCTATCTTATATCGAGCACCACTTGTTCGGGCGCTCTCATTTTTTAAAGTTGTTTTAGTTCTATTCTTCGCCAGTTTTGACGTCGGTTGATATGGTGTCAATTGTCCTCCTACTCATCTGCTCCATCAACTCCGGTTAGGTTATTCGTTCATGTAGATTACAAATGTGGGTACTGCAATGGTGACTATTCTAGTTGAATGTTTTGGATTGCCCCCAGACCTTCCTCGTCTAATCATCTCGTCAGTGTAGAACACTCACGTAGTATTGCTAGCATGAAGGACAGTTTCAGTAACAGCAAGCGTCGAAATTGTTAGCGAATGAGTTTATTTAGGAACATGATTCACGGTTCACCAAAAACTTGATTAATGAGTACACAGAATAACTGGTTTTGTGAAGTGTGTAAGGATTCATACTGCAACTCTTCTACGATTGTCATAAATACATTTTTCTTAGCTTTAGCAATACCTATATTTGTAATGATTGAAGATTTTTGTTTCGTTTGCGTGACCGCCCTGTATACTTTTCCAAAAAAATCAAATTCTAAGACAGGCGGAAAGTATTTCTCACTGGCTGGTAGCTTAAGAGTTGTGACTGAATCAGGGGTTGTCTTTGTTGTTGTTGCTGGTAGTATCCGCAGATACTATTGGTGCATAACAACACATCTGAACACTCTTCTATTTGGGGAATGATTTTGTAATTTGACCAGATTCATAGGGGCTACTATAGGATCATTTCAGGGCGGTCGTTGACGTGATATGCTGTCATACAGCACAAATGAATCCGACCCCAGGAAAAAAAAAATCGATTTTTTGATATGTTTTCAGTAGTCGGTAGTGCTAAGGGAAAAAGAGGCGGGTTCTGTACCCTTTGGGTTCGAAATGCCTTTGATGTGCCTCATATTGTAAGTCGGTACGACTGTAGCGACTGCTAATACACAACACTCTATTATTCCATAATGACGCATGAGGGAAAAGTGAAAATGGGTTTTTCCCACTCGAGTAGGAGGCCCCGAAGGACATTTCCTCCTCGCACGCCGGTTTTTTTTTTTCTTTTCCGCGGGGACCGCTACATTTCCTTCTAAGACAAGTACAGGTTTAACGTGCATTCTGTCCGTTCATACCATTCAGAACATCCTACTTATACTACCAAACCCTCAGTATCCGAGAGATTGTGAGGAAGTCTATGACCAATGTGAAGATGTGACAGATTCTGGAATATACACGATAAACACGATGGCTCACCGAGTACTTCAACGTTCTGCCAACAATAGATGATGGGGGCAGATAGGACGGTACCGTAGCTAACATTACACACTCACGTTTGTTGGTCATTGTATTCCTCCAGTTTATAGTGAATTTGTGTCCAGGTGTTCGAGCGGACGGAATTCCTGGACGGTGACCGATCGACCAGCTAATACTATTTTTGCATGGTTAAGGACATTCATTACATTAATCGCATTGCAACTGCTTGCAACTTAATTCGGGAGTTAGTTTTAAAATTACATACGCTTCATAATGCTCTCGGAGAGCATGTGCTACGGTTCTTTAGATTTAATATTAGTAACTCCGTACCAGCAGACTACTTCCTGAATTCGAAATTTCCGCTTAGACTAAAACAGTGTAACGTCCCGAGCTTCAGAGAGGCAGTAGTAACTTTTGCTAGTTTTATACGATCGCTTGCATTATGCCGAATGCAAACCATATGCCCACTTTGAAATTATAGATTCTACCTGATAGTGGTGAAGGACTAGACCTACTCTTATTTCTTTCTATACTCATGTCGGTCGATCGACAACGTGTCATACTTGTACAAGCAGAACAGCTATTATATGTTATGTTGGTAATCTCATTGTTATTTAGGAATCTTCATCCTAAAACTCGTTATTAACACATCCATCTTATGTAATAGCTGTTTGGGCAGGTCTTCCAGCGGAGAGTGGACGGGAGCGTTGACTTTCACCGTAACTGGACTGAGTACAAGGAGGGATTCGGTTTCCTCAACAGAGAGTTCTGGCTTGGAAACAACAACCTTGCCTATCTGACATCACAGGGAAAATACGAGCTTCGCATTGATATGAACAACCGCGACGGAGCGCCTTATTTCGCTAAATACAACCTCTTCAGAATTAGCGACGAAACGAGTAAATACAGACTTTAGATCTAGGGACGTATCTATAGAAGTTAAGCAAGTAAGTATCTACATGACATCAATGCTTCACAGATCTGATCTTAGTCGTATAGATTATATCTTAGTGTGGCTGTTACCTGGTCAGTTTCCATTCACATTTCGATAAATTGCCTATCGACAGCTCAGAAGACTCCGAGATTTGAGTTGACGTGAGTTTTTGGAAGCACATGAGTCATAAGGAGTATTGAAATATGAATGAGTGAAATAAGGATGTTCAGGAATTTTTTCAGGACATAGACCACACTTTTGTATTCAACTTCTAAGGAATCTTGAATAATTGTCTTGAATAACTTGCACCTAGACTGATACTTTTCAGGCTGCATACCCTGCATCCAAACTTAGTGAACTCCGTGGATTTCAGGATTGACAAACAACTGGAAGAATGGTCCATGCGTTTGTTACCTGATTCCTTGACGATTTTAGTAGGCTAAAAGTTCGTCTCCCTGATAATCAATTGTTCAAGTCACAGGAATCGAGAGCGCTGTAGCCAGAATTGTCACGACTGAGGTGAATACGGCTCTCTCACAAGACACCGAGCTTCAGGAATTCTATTTGATAACCTCAAACCGATAAACTCAAAACGCATAAACTATATTTTAATAACTATTATATTATTATTATTATTATTATTATTATTATATTATTATTATATTAATAATACAAAAACTACGAACAGTCATTGTTTCTAGCTAGCTTTTATTATCAAAAAGGCATTATCGTCTTGCGCACTCGGTGAACAATGGACGGTGCCGTTCACCAGATGGAATTGCACTGCAACAACTTTTCATCGTGACGTCATGCAAACGTCGCCGTCCCGTTTCCGTTACCGTAGTTACTAGCAGGGGTCAATGCCTGTCCAGGATTAGGCTCCTCACATCCAGGATGTTTTCTACTTGCTGAACCTTTGAACCATCTCAGTTGTCTCGGCAAAAGGCGAGATCCTGGATGTTTTACTGATGGTTATAATGTTAGGTCAAGGCATTTTAGAGTAGATAAAGCATTTTCCACCTGCATAGGTTCTTTTCCTTCAATGTGGCATATTTCAACCGGAATGCTGACCTGAATGTGAATAATGGAAGATATTGACACTAGGTACTCTTGTGATACAATAAATCACGACGTTATAGTAGGTTGTCGGTAAATTATTTGCACGGTAGAGGATGGATCGTATCATAAAAAGACCTAAGTATGATGCATTCTCGACAGACTGCACAGTCGAGTTGCACAACCGAAAGATAGGGTTCGAAATCCCGTAGCGTGATATTACCAAAATCTTCGAAAATGGTACCTGTTATACCTTCGCGCTGAGCGACAGAGAATGAAACTGCATGTGCATGCAGCACTCGACCAGTCGTCTGACATTAACACAGGTTGGGCTCGGGCAGAGGTGTCTGGACCATTACCCTCCCACAGCTAGGCGCTGCTGACAGTGTATGCTCCAAACTACCCGACAGTTGACGCTTGACGCCCGCGCAGACAGAGAGGTTGGAAAGATTGCTATCGCGACGCAGCCAATTGCGTATTTTTTGACCTCTTAACTTGATTTCGGAAATGAATCGAATGAAATAATAAGGGAATATCAATGACATTAACATGAGAGTGCGTTTCAACAAGTAAATCCATTAATAAATGTTTCTGATCCCACTGAATGTTGGAACTGCCGAGGCATGAACATGTTCTTCGACACCATGTGGACAGACCGTATCATCCCACTTGCTTCAGAATTAACGTCGGATCAGTAAACAGGATGATACGACCAACTGCGATATAAACGCAAGAGTGATGAATTATAGACACATCAAACGAATGTAGCAAAGGTAGTCAAGAGTCGATTATGTCTACCACTATTACCAACTATGTACAATATTCCTTGTTTGTTCCTCAGATTACGATGCTATGGCTTATCACAGGAACATGTCTTTCACCACCTACGACAGGGACAACGACAAGAGAACTACCCACAACTGCGCTACATATGAATGGGGGCGAGGTGGATGGTGGTATAAGAACTGTCATCATGCTAACCTCAAAGGCCTATACTTCGGTTGTACGGACTGTTGAAAGTATTTATTGTATAATCTTCCGGGGAGTCGGTACAACATGAAATACGTGGAAATGAAAATACGAGCAATATGAAGAGAATGGTAACTCATCCAGTACCCATTCAGTTGTCTCATCCTTTTCGCGATTACAGCGCATACATTGGACTGGACAATTCCGTGTCGTTTAATTTATTATTTTTTGTTTATTGAAGCTAGTAGTACAATACGCAGATGACTGATGCTTCAAAACCGTTACATTTAAATGTATAACTACACTTGTTGCAGTGGGAAATGGTTAAATAAAATCATCATAAACGCTCAAAGTTTTGCTTTTTGTGCACGGTTCTTATGATTTTTTTGTGCAGTGAAACTAGCCTTCGATCGTAAGATTAGAAATGCACACACTGAAAGTGAAAAAATATATATCCTAAAATTGTTAATTATAATACAATCGAATAGTGGAAATAAAAACCCAGCAACATTGAGATAGATGTTTGTTGTCATTCCGATGGAACATTGTAATATCATGAATTTATATTTCATCTTCACACCACAATAACATGGAATAATGATTCGGTAAGCAAGGTGTGCATTCAATGTGCAATGCCAAAAGTACTTGTCGACATTTCGATCGCCATTACGACCTGAAGAGAGGGTGCAAGGGTATCTCCCCACATTTCGAAAACACTTCAATTGACTTTCCACACAGTAAATTTTGTGTCAGCCCCTGACTGGTCAAAGAAAAAAACGCATATGTCAGATAGATGGCCATTATTGATAGTGGGTGCCTCATAAGGTACCCACTTCAACACGTGGGTGACGTGAGAACATTTCAAGGGACATGACTTGTCAACAGCACTGCAGAAAGGTCTCGGGCTTCTTTAACTGTGCTCCTCCCGCAATCAATGGTTCTGCACTCTGGAGAGCTCTACCAACTGAGCTCATTCGCCTCCCAAAATATATGTTTCAAAGTTGTAGGAGCTAGACTAACACAAGGCGTTATTGCCATACACCGCCAACGTGTATATCACTGCATTTTAATAGTTAGTGGGAGGGACGTTGTCAGCCTCATTTGCTGTTAGAGCGGTATCCAATCAACTTGTGACCGAAAAAAACTATGACTGCCAGGTGGGGTCCATTTGTCCATTGAAAGAGGGAACTAAATTTGGTCCCCAAGCGATCGCCATGTTTCGAGACGCGTATACGTGTGGAACAATTCTACGAAACTATCCGTAATGACCGCCGAGCGCTGTCTCCTAGATCGAAAATGAAAATTGGTCTTTGCAACAATCTCCTTGTTACGGACCCCAAATGCGCCATAAAAACAGTGCAGGTGTGGCGTGAAGTGAGGTCCCATGAAGCTAAATCTAAGTTGGTAAAAACGATCCCATGTTCAGAAACGCACACTTTTGCAAGAAAACTGTCTCGTCAAGAATGGGCCGACACTTCGCTCTACGGGAGAAGAGAGATCAAACACTCTCATCAAGCCGTCGGAGCAAATCATACCATTACGGTTCAGCTCTGCTCGTTCACTCGTCATACCTGAATCAGGCGTTTGATGTTATTCTCGCTAAATGTCAGCCTCTTCATGCTGTACACAGAAATAACGGAATACTAGTATAAGTCGCCCAAGTCGATGGGGTAATTGCCACGAAGATGAATCCCACCCCTTTTAATTCCTCTTGCATATAATGATAATAATTACCAAATTATATAGCGCTTTTTACGCCAGTATGGCACGTTCAAAAGCGCGTATCGTCAGAATACAAATACTGGCGATCAGTGGCGTAGCCAGAGATTTTGTAGTGGGGGGTTGCCGGGTTCTGGAAGTGGGGGGGGGGGCAGGGCATGTGAGCGTTCATATGTTGGACCATCGAAGCGGAGCGCCACCTGGCGCGGGCGTCACGAAAAGTTTGGTTCAGAGAGACCTCCCAGGTAGCCGTGAAACGGAGAGGGAGGAGAGAGCACAACCGAAAAATTTCTGAAATGAATTGCTACAGTTTGGATTTCAAGAAAACACCAGATGGTCCATTAAGAGTAGCTCTTGTATTGAACCCACTTTGACGTACGGGCTACAGTAAGTGGAAGAAAATTTTGCAAGTAGTAATCCTGATTATACTGTATTTCTGCTGCAAAATAACACTTATATTGGTTATTATGGGACACTGAAGAACTGAGATATATAGTGCACAATTACTACCTCAACAGGCGACAAGACAGCATGCAGTTGTGGACAGACATTGGAAAAGAAAAGAAAATCCTAAAGTTGCCAAGATGCCATTCATGGACAAAGATGTTCCATGTGTGTATGGAAGTGGACCCGTCTCATACATAATCATACTTAATACATGATGAACAATTGTTTGGAGGAATTTGAAGGTCATCTGAGATCACTAGGGGCTAACACTTGCATTAGCGAGTACAGTATCAATTATGCAGATCAAGGCTAAATTGAGTTGTATATAGCTTTCTTAGGGAGTACAAGAACTGCGTTTGGTGGGCTTAAAAAAATAATGGATCATTTTAAAAAAGGAGATTGTGAGAATTTATTTCTCGCAAAAAGCGGATTAGCCCGAAGCTTGTCCCGAACGCCTGACAAGCTTAACTCTTTCATACTGAGTGGACAGGATCATGGAGGTATAATGAGGGTAATTTGTTTTAGAAAATCAGGGCCGTAGCGAGCGGGAGTGTGTGGGGTGTCACGCCCCCAATAATTCGTCGCGTCGGCAAATTTTCGGTCTGTCGTGTCGGCAAAAAGGAGAAGAGGAAGAAAAGAAGATTGAAAAGAGGAGACGAGGTAAGGAAGGAGGGAAGGGAAAAAGCAAAAATAAGGGAAGTAAGGGAGTGAAGGGGAAGACAGGGAAGGGAAGATGGAAAGAAAGAGAAAACGGAAGCCAGATTTTGTTATCGGCGATTTTGACTTTTGGCTCTCACCTAATTGTCCTTTTAGCGTCGGCAAGAGAATGGCAAGCCGGCAAACATATATATATATTGACGGCCAGTCGCCGCCGGTATAAGTGACAAGTCACACGAGTGAACGAGTCTGTCGGCATTTCGGCAAAAGGGGAAAATAAATTAAGGCTTAGCGTTTGAATTTATTTTCATGAGTTCAACCGTTCTTTGACAGTTTTTTGTCTGTCCTATATTCCTGGGATACAACCTTTTTTTCAAACCATTCCGCTGAAAACAACCTAAGTTACTATCGTTTGGTCAAGTGCTGGTTGTGAAACAGAGGTAAACCCTGGTTAGAAAAGGTGTTCTTCAAATCTCCAGTGGGGGGGGGGGGAGCAATAGGGGGGGACCGATTTCATGGGGGGCTTAAGCCCCCTACCCTAGCCCACCCCCTCCAGTCCACCTTAGCTACGCCACTGCTAGCGACTCTGTGGTTAACTTTAGAAAACACCGACTATATGGGAAGTAGCACAACTCTCAAATCCCCAACTTCGCTTTACTAATATGAACCTAATTCGTTTTTATCCCTCAACATATGGTAGGTGTACAACCTTAGTTGAACGACCCGGCGTTTCCTCCCCAACCCTATACCAACAATGACTTTGGTTATTTCATTTTAAACCCACCCATCGGGTCGTACCATCGACTATTTGTCACTAGCCCTCAGACAATCCTATCCTTTACGTTTTTTTGGGTTTTGGAATTATGATCAGATTTATGTCGCCAATTGCCATAGACTTTGACAATTACACTGGGGCATACTTCATTTCTTCCAGATCTTTACAAATAGCCAATATACGTTGATACAAGAAGCTTCAGATGAACATCCTTAGAATGATTCAGATTCCTATAGCGCCGTGCATGTAGGGGCCATATCTCAAAGCGCTTCAAACCATACCTTCATAACTGGTCTTTTCACACCGACGCTATATAGTGACAAAAGTCATTCTATCACATGGACAGGCACACCACTTCATTCGGCCCACTACCACACGTGGCATGACCATTCAGCGCCAAACACTGTGGCTACGTTTATTTCTCTTCTATTAGAAGTGGCAACACTGAGAAATCAAGATAACGCAACTTGCTCCAGGGTACACGTGGACCGAAACTTGTTAGTACCGCGTCGCAGAGACACACCTGTACTACCAAGACACGCCTCGCAAGCACGAGAATTGTTTGATCGGAAGACAGCAGTCGCGTGTTGTCATCTCATCTTTACTCGGAAATTTGTTGTTTTTTCGTCATTTAGTGAATATCACCGTCGCGTTCCACTCTATACCAAGGTTTATTGCTCATGTCAACGGATTCAATATCGGCATATTTGGTAACTATTTCCTGTGCTATTTCCAGTCAAATGCTATTTCAGTCGAGCGGCACTTTTTGAAACCCTTAGGTCCTATCGTCGAACCTATACCATAGCCTAAAACAGACAGTTGTTATGAAGGATTGGATCAACATTATTTATCTGCAACGGAATGGTCTGACATCTCAAGAACTTGTTTCTGCATCCGATATATCAACAGAGACATTATAGGAATAAGCAGTGGAATTTTTTCTCATCTGCCGTTGGATGTTTTATCGTTATGGAATGCGAAACAAAACATACACAATTTAAAATTGGCACCTAAATGCGGGAATTACCAAAGAAGACAAACAACTAGGATTATTGGAAGACCTCACGAGATATAACCTTGACACCGCCGCCGTCCAGAAACAATATTAAAGTCCAGACGTATCAAGTACTAAACAGTACAAGATCAGGCCCATCAATTTCACATATTTTTTCAAAGGGGCCTTAGTAATTCCTACACGGAGTAGGTTTTTGTTAAGAGAGAATTGATGTACTTCAAACTTTCAAAACCCATGCGGGGGGGGGGGGGGGGGACTTGCTCTATTGACAATTACAGAAACTTATCAAAATAAAGTCCATCCTTCACATATTATTATGCAATGACTCAACGTCGGGGTTGAACCACTAATAAATTCCTGAAAAAACAAAAATGTCTATCACAATCTAGAAAATCCAGGAATACATAAACAAAAAAAAGAATGTGTGGTGATTTGAACGCGAAAGTCAGCTCATCAATCCCCTCCATCCAAAACATATCGGAAAATATCCACAGGAAAGCTAAACAAATTGTGTGAATGTTACCAGATCTCATGTGCGAAACACTTACACGAGTAAATTTCAACTAGTAAAACAGAAGAATTCCTATCAGAAGTCAAATTGACTATATGCCATAGCCCCACTAAACTTCAAATCTATTAACTAGGTGATTACTTAGATGCGGATAGACGAGACTCAACCTATACTACTACTAACACTAAGTCGCGTTCTCTCACCTTCTACCTGATGCATATAACAATGAAATTCGCCCTAATGTTGGAGGGGCTCGGGACCCCCGCCCCTATCTTCTCAAATGTGAAATCGTCTATAGCCTCAGTAGGCTGTAGCTATGCAAGTGTCCCATCAAAAACTTCTGTCTTGAAAAAAAAAAAAAATGGAAACTTGCTCGGTAAGCATGGTAGGCTTTCGTATGGATGTCATAGGCAATGAACCTACCATGGAAAGAAGTCAAAGCCACAGTCAGCTAAAGCAACAACCTACAATAAAATGGCTGTAAATGGAACTGATCTATTCAATAAGTTCCGAGGTACTACCGCTACCAAATTCCACGTTCGCGATTCACATAAATGTCGTCTACACCGGCTCTCCATGTATCAGGGTTTTATTGGAGATACTAAATGTAGGCCAAGCGCATTAGATAAAGATGGAATGTCTGGTACCAAGCCCATCTTTCAAATAGGTCAGAATAATGTGTAGATTAACATACTAGAAACTCAAAAAACTTTTTCATTTTTACCGAAAATCCTAGTTGTGGAGACTTTGAAATCCAAGATGGGTCCAAAGTGGCCACCATTTTCACTGTTTTGGCACAACTTTGTTCCAAAGTAACCAAGGAATGAAAATGGTTGTATAATTATAGTTTTGATGCACGAGGAATTTAATTAAACAGTCATTTCAGTAATCCGATGCTTCTAATTACTAAATTCAAGATGGCGCACGGAAATGATTCAAAATGGACTGCCATTTTCAATGTATGCCTTATTTTTCTCGACAGTTTGGCATCGGGAAGTAGAACAGCTTTCTAAATATATGTTTTTGAGGAATGAGGAATTATATTAATATTTTTAGGTACAAGTGTAGTAATCAAATGTGTCTCTAGAGCATTTTAACCAGACGTGCCCAAAAATTCAATCAAATACTGTAGTTAAGTACCTGAAATGTGTGCAATATATTTAGGAGTTCAGCATATCTGTTGTACTGACGAATCAGTTCTCATTCGCCTGTCAAGGCTAATGGTGCATTTGTCATCTTCACCTGGTTCCACGGGATTTGTGTTATAACATAACTGACCACTGCACTTATTGCACATCGAAGTGTTTGGTTGAAGTGTTAGGTTGAAGTTAGGACCGCAAATCATATTGCTGCAATCATCGGATGTGCACTCAACAAAAGTAATACAGTAGCATCAAAGTAGCATAACAATACAGCACAAAAAATCACTATTAAAGTAGTGAAACAGTAGTAAACAGGTGATAAGCATTAGCTCAAAGTTACCATAAAGAGGACAAGTCAAATTTGCATTATCTCATGAGAACTGAAATCTATATTTTTTTTATGAGTGGTTGAGGTAGTGATGCCTCCCTAAAGAACAGTGACTCAAACATAATTATCAAAGGTACAACCTACATGCGTACGAGGCTGAGCTCCAAATTTAGAAGGACAGTGTTGCAACCCACTGTGACAGAACTGCTTGTAGAAGATAACGTTCCTACTAAGCTACTACGGAGGAAAATTGTAAGGCATTTGAGTTGAACGGTGGGAAAGTCATGGGGTCTGTGGCATACACCAGAGATGCTTCTGAGCTGGTGGCCCAGGTCTGTCATCGAGTTGTTGATGGACTCTGTTTGGAACAAACAGAGAGTCCATATAAGCATCTGCTCAGTTTGGAACACTGATTGGAAAAGAGGACTAAACTATTCCATCATTCTGGAAAGGGAAGGGTGATACAGTACTTGGATAGATAGATGAGATACATTTTCCTCTCAATATCTGACAAAGACTTTGCTAGGATCATCCCGAACAACCCGTGTCGGCCTATTGTGCATCAACGTCCGGGTTGCACTCCAAAGACCCACTGTGGATTGCATTTTTGGTTCTCCGTGTCCTTTCTGAGCGGAGTAAATGAATTTCGTAGAGTTTCGTGTGGCCTATAACGATTCCTGTCTGTGTGTAGGGAGGCTCTCTGGAGAATTCTTGAGCAACGTTAGTGTGCCAACCCGTCCTGTTCACCTGATTTCTCTGTATTCATGTATTTTGGAAGTGAGTGTGCTGTTAAGTGTGTGGTGGCGTCTTGAGTTTTTCCCCATTGTCACGGTGCTGTGACAGGGTAGTACATTAGATCCAACAACATTGAATGGACTGGATTTGGAGAGGGTTGTGGAGTTTTCTACCTAAACTTCGCAAATGGTGCTTGCATTACTTGCTGGGTTCATGGATTCTCTTGTTGATGCTCTTGGAACACTTCTGGGCGCCTCTTGGTAATAGGCACGCCTCCCGGCGGACGTCCTGCCCACAGTGTACGGTAGAAAGAGACCCGCGGGTAGGGTTCGAACGGCGTAGATCATGGCTGGCGCAGGCTTCAGGTACCTCAGGGAGTTTGGTAGGGGGAAGGGGGTCGCTAAGCCAAGGAGCCAGGCGATTGGTAGCGGCAGGAGAATGGGGCTAGGTTCCGTCAGGCATGTGTTCCATTAGTGAGTGGGAGATGAGTGATATTCATTCCCACAGCGAATTGTTAGTTTTCTGTTTCTTGTTTCCAGTGGCATAACAAGGGGAGTATGAAGCGGAGCAGGCCCCCAGTGGTGCCCGTGACCAGCCAATGAAATCGCAAAAGAGAACAAATAGTATAGGGATATATATGCAAAATACGATGATTCCGCCCTACTGCCCAAAAAATAGCCCCCCGTACCATCCCGTCCTACGGCCCAACTAAATCGAGAAGACTGGTTATGCCAAGGTTTATATTATATGCACATGTGGGTCATCCACGATCAGTCTGAGAGGAGGGGCCGACGTGCCATCCCAACCTCATGTTTGAGAATCCTGCAGACAAATGGGGGAATCTTCTCAGAGAATGTGGGGGAATAACCCTTTCCTCTTATCCAGGAACGCGAGGAATATTCCATCCCCAGGAATGTGGGTGCCCCCCCCACGACCCCCCCTTCCCAGGATTGATGCCTGTGGTTTCCATTTCAAATTGAATGGTACAACATAGGTCCTACAGGATATTCAATTTATTGACATAGCTTAGGATATACAATCAGTCTGCAACAATGAAACATCTCTCAGAATCGTTGCAACCGCTCTTTTCTGATGTCTCCGTGCAACTACATCGACATATATCATGTCATTGATAAAATCCTCCCCATTATCACAATGTTGCAGGAATGAGGAGGTAGATTATCTGTCAGCGACAATGTTCCTTTTGGAATATCGTGGAGGCTTGATTCCTTCATTTATCATTACTAGGTTGTTGGATCAAATTTAAACGAAAACAACTACATGTAACTAGAACCAAATTTCGGTCAACTGGATCGTTTTATTACTTTATTTTTAACTCCAAGAGGAGAATGATCGTTGGGTTCCACATGCTCCATATCCTAATTAGATGTATAGTTAAGAGAGTTCTAGCAGGACAATCTCTTTTACAGGATTTTGATTTATTCGGGGAGAAGGGGTTGGAATCCATTTTGGTCTAGGCAGCTTGCAAGCTTCCAAATACTAAGATACATATTTCACTTGGATTTGTTGTTCATTAAAACATGGGATTCCACACTTTTTTATACTTTTTACTTTTCATGCTAATCTGGAGGCATATTTATTGCAGAAATCGGGAATGACGGTCATTTTTAATCAAATTTTGAGCGCATTTTGTGTTATGCATATAGGAGGCATTTGATTACTATGATAACTTGTTTAACTTGAATGTCCGCGTGCCTCAAGACATATAACGGACCTCTTTTTTTCATTTCCTGTGATGATTTGAGGACAAAGTTGTGCCAAACAGTGAAAATGGCGGCCATTTTTGAGGCTATCTTGGATAACAAAGTTTCCACAACTGGGATTCACGGGGAGTTTAGTATGTTAACTACAACCTTTTTCTGAACCTAGGCCCCAAAAATCAGCTTGTTACTAGATATGTCCATATTTGGGGTAATATTGAGCAAATGCTCTTGGCCTAATGTGCTGGCTTCCAGGAATATAACCTAGGTAGTGTGAATACATATAATCATTAGGGTGGTTCTGGCTGGTGCTAGTTGCAGCAGGTTAGCGGTTATGGTCTTTTTCTCATCCCGGCACACACAATAGTAGTTTTATTTTTAACAGTACAAATAAGGACAGTTTTTTCTCGCTTCCTCCATTTAGATTTTTCTAATCCTGATTTTGGATATACTTTTAATTTGAATGTGGGCGTCTCTATTTGAAAAATAAACTATATTTTATAATATGTAGATGATAGTTTGATAGAAATCGCGGCGCCAATCTTTCCCCATAATTTTCACAAAGCGCGTTTACTCAAGTTGAACAATGTCAAACATTTACATATGTCTGCTGGAATATGCTCCCTAAAGATCTACATATAATTGATGGGTTAGTTTTGTATCAAGGAAACAAATCCCCCGTGAATGACAGAAGATAATAGTTATGTTACATTTTCATTCAGCTATACCTCTCTATAAATAAATACCAACAGATGCCGTGCTTATTTCAGTTCAGACTCTTAATATTAGTCTACAAAGTTCAACAGAATACGCTCAATTGAACTTGAATGGAGTATACTAACTATTAAGCTAAGTATTTATCATTTATACTTCTTGACATACCAATTGCAATTAAATTATTATTCCTCATAAAAAACTAGAACCATTGCAATGCGCTGATTTCCGGGAGATACTTCTAGTTAACTTGACTCCAATCGCCATCTCAATTTCGATTGCTACCAATGGATACAAACGATCATTATACAATTCATACAGCTAATCACGGCAACTGTGGTCGAATTACTACTATTTGATACCCGGAAAACTGTTGACACCAACCCTCTATTAAATATTTGCTTACTCGGATAGTGTTTCCATCTAAACAACTATTCGTCGCCTCGTCAAAGCTACCCTTAATCAAGAATCTAACGTTGGTAGACAGTGAATGTGTATTGAAGGGGTAATTCGAAATAAAGGGAATCAAACTGAGAAATAGCTAGAATGACATCCTATGATATTATTGTGACTGCAATGGAAGATACGATGACAACAATTTTGCTCCCATCGCAAGAGTGATTTACAATGCATGAAACCATTGCAAAGTCACTACATGCATAACACCACACGTGAAAATGAACATTTTATGATGGAACTACGGACAATAACTGTATAGGAATAAGGGAATACGTTCGAAACTCGAATTGTCTAATCACAAATTATCTATGACCTAAATTAACGTGTAACCGTGATACCAACGGTAACGACTCTGAACTCCGCTGGAGTGGTCATCATTGTCTCTGGCATTTGGAAGCTTCCGTATTCACGTTTGTCTGTTGTTTGGGCTTCCAATGTGTGATTGCTATGTATGATGTAGCTGTTAGCCTGTCTGGCATGTTATGAGATACTTCACTCGTATAACCGGTGTATGTGGTTTCCTAATTCTACCGTATGTATGAACCTCTTACTACTCCGTCTATTTCTACATGTCTAGCTCCGGCTTACAGTTCAACATGTTACTATTATTACACTTGTTTGTCCGTGACGTAATGCACAACTGACAGAGTTTCTTAAATTCACACTATACTATGCGATATAGGAGCTTTACTAACAGTAATCAACAACAAGGATGTGGTGAGTTTATGATGTAGCTGATTCATGTTTTATATAATTGTGATCTGGGCACTGCTTCGAATCGTAGCATCAGGAGGAGACCTGCTATAGTATTTCTACAATCAATGCACGTGTGAATAAATAGCAGACAGATAGACTACCTAATACTGATAATAAAGGAGATGAAATTGAATATTTCTTAAAGTCAGACCCCCCCCCCCCCCTCCTATGCAACCCCATTCATGGGCACGGTTGCGCATACGCACTATGAATATATACAACGGACACACGTGGGATCATCTATTGTAGTGGTATCATTACAACCTTCACCACTCCTTAAAAACCTAGTATGCAAATCCCCCAAATAGCACTCTGTCTTATCGTCATTGAGGGGGCAAATGTTTATGGATGCTTTCAAGTTTTGTTCAGCATTTTTTATCGAGTGACTTTCCAAAGATATTCACCTCACTGCCCGAGTGTGCGTGTGTGACCATTAGTTGGGTATATATTTTTGTATTCCGACCTCCCTATCATCCGAAAGAGACTGTGGAGAATCGTTTCCTGGTGGAAAGTTTCTTTCTATTCAAACTACTGTTTGTTCCCAAATGAAGATATTTCGTATATTCATTCAGGTCTACACGTGGGTTAGTTAACATTATTATAGCATGACTGGAAAAGCATTCAACAATTTATAAAACAGTGAATCCCGGATCATCACGATTACTGTATCCTTGTCGGGCATCAGAAATTTACTTGGTCTCTGGAATAAATAGGCTCAATTACAAACCAAATAATCACCTGATTCAATACTGTGGTATATATTGTATAGTGTTCATCCTGCCATGCAAATACCCATCATAATCATTGTTGCCAGACCATTGTTGCCTAAAACGTACATCAATAGTACAAGTCGCTTTGTGTATCGAGGATGCTAATGTTATACTCGTTATCCGTAACCTACAATACGACAGAGTACCTAAATTTTGCGTTTGTCTTCCACATTAACGGCTTCATTAGGAGAACAGTACTTAAATAAGGAATAAGAAAGAATTATGGCTCTGGTTTGGCAAGTTTACAACTTATATAATGTCCGTCATTATTTTATTTGAATTCTACGTGTCCAGGAAGCCATCAGGCTCATCAGGGCCGATATTTAATATATATATATTATATATATATATATATATTATATATATATATATCTATATATATATATATATATATATATATCTATATATATATATATTATATATATATATATATATATATATATATATATATATTATAATATATATATATGAATATATTATATATAATGTATATCTTTAGTATCAGCACCAATATGTTCTTCTTTTGTGGCCGGATGAAAATCGACATGACCGCCTTCCCTGTTTGCAATGAGGCACCATCGATCCACACTCTACTCCTACTTTTTTTTTATATTTATTCACCCCCCACCGTTATATTCCTGGAAGCCAGCACATTAGGCCAAGGGCATTAGCTAAAAATTACCCCACAGATGTACATGTCCCGGTAACAACTGATTTTTGGGCTAGGTTCAAAAAGTGTGTAGAAATAACATATAAAACTCCACAGAAACCCCAGTTGTGAAAACTTCGTAATCCAAGATGGAGTCCAAAATGGCAGCCATTTTTTCTACCTGTTGGCAACAACCTTTGTCCACTCAAATCATCACCAGGAATGAAACCAAATGTCCATTTATATGTTTGAGGCATGAGGATTCAATTAAACATTTATCCTAGTAATCAAATGCTCTTATGGCATAACCACTATGTTATATTACAACTAGATTTCTGATAGAAATCATCGAAGCCCCAATTATCTTTCCACCATTTTTTCAAAAGAACATTGTCAAACATTTGCATTTGGTCTGCTGAAAATGAAGCGCTAATTTTGGTCTCCAAATAAAAAAACTCGCGCTTTTCGAAGATCTTTCTGCACCTTTTGTCTCTGATCTATCTATCATTTATTATATGATATTATATTATAATCCCTCATTTCTGATCGTACCCCTCGTACAATTGATCATTAAAACCGTGCCAACAGCCACGACAACTTTGGTAAATCATACCAGTTGATATCCGGACAAATGTGACACCAACCTTCATTGCATTTTTCGTTTACTCAAATACAGTTTTCTTCTTCTTCTGATCAGCTATTCTCCGCCTCGTCGAAGCAACCCTCAATCAAATATAAGCGTTATTTTGAGGTTAAATATTCAGGTATGTAGACAGTGAATGTGTAATGCAGAGGTTATTTGAAGAAAATATCACACTGAAAAAAAATGTCCAACCTTCAATTTTTGTGACTGCAATACTGGAAGATACTGTGACCGCCTTGCTCATATCGCAAGAGCGATTTACATGTAGCCATTGCAAAGTCCGCCTGCATGCATGAAATCCACACGTAAGAACATTAACATTTTGATGGAACCACTGGCAGTAACTGTACGTGAATAAGAAACTGTGTTAGGGACCAAATGGCTATCACCGTAGTATTGGCTCTGTAGATCACAGTCATTATCGTGCAGTGCAAATGAGCCACCGTAAGCATTCTTGCCACACTGCCAGACCCCCTACAAATACACCGTATTCCAATTATTTATGTCACTAAAATTGTAATGGACGCGTTATTTCCTTACTTGTTTGTCTGTAACATAAAAAACCTAACGGGTAACCTATAATTTGGCGTTTGGCTTCCCAATGCCTCATTCCCTCATAAATGCCAATATATGTCAAATCATGTTAGAATGGTTGAAAAAAGTACGTACTTTCAAATCTTTTGTATCAACTTAATATCTCGATTTTATCCCCAACATGATGAAATGGAGAAACAAACCAAATTAATTAGCTGCATTCAGCTTTGGCTGTATAAGGGCACTTTGGTATGAATTGATTTGACTTTCAAATTAGCTGCTGTGGCTGAATCGACTGAGGTGATTGATTCTGGCTTTCTCTACCCAAACTGATCATTTTATTGCGCGCGATGGTGCGCGTTTTGCTCTGACATATAAAGCATTGGTTAATCACATGCGGTTAGCTACCCTAAAACCACAACCACCCATAGCAACCGAACACAGAACTCACTCACGAGATTTCCCTCACACTTACTGAAAAACAAGTCGAAGGACTGTTCTTGAAAGGCATTGTTGGAACCAAACAACAATGCAGTGAATCCTTCCTTACGAAAATAAATAATTTCAAATTCTATATAATCTTCAACGTTCACCACGAAGCGTGATATAATGCCTCATTGATGGGTTCAACACTTGGAAAATTCAAAGAGGTTGTTAAAAAGTGATCGAAGCCCTGAACAATTTTTGAAAACCTGAATCAATCACTTTGAAGTCGCCTCGGGTCCACTGAAGCCGACTGAGACGCGCTAATCTTTCCTTTCCTCAAACAGCAAATAAGCAGATAGTGGGGGGGAGTTGATCTCCTACTCTTCCCTTGATCTTTTCTTAATGAGCCGCTTATCCTTCGCGAAAGAGGGATTCTGAATACTCGGATTAGGTCTTACCACCGTTTCAAGAAACTGCAGGTTCAATGAGCCTTAATCCAATTACTTTCCCTAAAGCAGTTTTCTCACCTGTTTGGAAGGTTTCGATGTAAAATCGAAATACACCCCAAGAACACCTGAAGTCCAGAGAATTAATATCAACAGCTTTACCGCTGTCAACAGAACTAGTGATCTCCAATAATTCCGGTGGATTTTCAAGCACGAATTTCTCTGAACCATGCCGTACTCACGAATAAGCTTATAATCACGAAAGAATATTTTCAAACGATCTCTAATAATGATTCCATCCCTTGTGTTCTTGCTTTGGTAGAATACTGGCCAACGCGCCACGAGGAGGCAAGACGAACAAAGGATGGGAACCACACTTGTGAGACCACTGGTCTGTAATTACAAAAATAGAAACGATATCTTTCTGGAGAATCGGGACCATTTGACTTCTCCAATCCTCGGGAATCCACCTTTCTTCTAGAGTTGATTGAAAATGAGAGCTAACGGAACAGACATTGGAACAGTCCAAGGACTTAAAGAGGAATGAGGTAATATCCGTCCAGACCTGTCGCTTTACAGTTCTAAGTTACTGCCAGTTCTTTTTCACCAAATAAGGGCGTACCAACAGGAAAGTCATCGAAGGTATCAAGGGTTGTTTCAATGAAATTGGAGAGTAAGACTGTTGAGAGCTCTGAGCATATTATGACATACAATGATCGACCGCCGTCACTGGATCACAACAATGGATCAATGTTGACTTGACTTTCGGGCTGCCTCGTGAAAAAACGCACAGTGCGTGTTGCAACCGCTCCGGTCAAACGAGGATAGCATGAGGTCAATTTCCGGAGAGAACCTCGATTTGTACACAGAAAATAAATGAAGATCGGGTAATTAGCTGTCCTAAGATTTACAAGATTAATGCTTAGCACTTTGTGGGATAGCTAAACTGGACATATTTGTTTTAATAATTAATAGTTGTATAGCAAAATTACGATTGCTTTAGCAACCTAATAATACAGTTAAACTTGAACGTCTTCAGATCCGATTTTCATCGAAATACCGTAGGAAAAGCCTTTTTACAGTCTTACAAGACGCGATGTCGGGTCAGTCCGGCTGTAGGTGGAGTAGTTGTAGCTGGTCTAATAAACGTTCGATGTTTGCTGGATTGCAAAGTGATTCATCGAGTCTTGAGCAAGACTACTGATAGGAAGAAAGCGGGCCTCAACAGGTGGTTGGAGGTGGGTGCGTGGGCAGGGAATGCAGTTTGTGGACGTGTCGTGTTTTGGGGAGCGAAACTTTTCCCTAAGGATGGCTCCACAGAATGGTGGGGACCTGGGTGTTAGGGAAGTTGGTTAATTCTGTTTGAAAGGGTTGTTAAAAAATCCAGAGTCGGGGGGGGGGTATCAGGTTACAAAAAGGACCGGGTTGTGGAATAGTAGTCTAAGCAGTGGTACTAGGCCGGCAATCTATATATTATTAGCGATTGACATAGTAGTAAGCTTTTTCTGCGCCAAGGTTCGAGGTATCAGGAACAAATTCGATTGAATTCGAATTCGGTCCAGGAACGCAAGCCGGACGTAGTGTAATTACAAAGTTCCTGGCCTAAACCAGTGAAATTTCCTTAGCCGAAGTCACTTCAAAGTTATGTTGCCTATGGGCAAGATCGGACAGATACTCTTCGTGGAATTGGGGGGAGGTATTGTTGCTATGAGGTCTGACTTGAATGCATTGAGAAAAAAGATACTGGTGTTAGTTACGCAATTCATGTTTGGTGTGAAATTCCGCCAAGCGAGATCTGGTATTCCCAGATCCTTCATGTCGTTGTTGTAGTTCGTTCTCCCAATAACTCTGGAAGCAAAACTCGCTCCTCTTCGACATGCTATTCAAAGCTTCAAATAAGCGTAGGGGTATAATGGGTGATTCATCATCCAGTTATGTCTGATAGTAGTAGTGGTAGACAAGGATATGCCTTTTGAATGTCACCCCAAGATGTTTCCTTTCGCATGTTCATTTTCCTACCAAAGAGCCTTTATTTAGTTTCAGTTCTGAGTAGTGATCCTAGGTCGTGGTTAATGTAGATAATTTAGGTGAGATCGGTGCAAAAGTGATCACGATATTATAGCTTCGATGTGCCTGTTCGTCAATATTCCACAGAGCGGCGAGCTCGTTCCTTCGTTACGCGAGGCCGAGTTGGATGGCATTTTCGGTTTCGAGTGGTGGAGATTGGTATGATTCCTAAGGAAGTTGAATGTTGTTGACTCAAGAAAGGGTTCATTGGTAAGTTAACGAGTTAATGAAATTTAGATCGTTTCAAGTTCAGCAGGGATGGTCAAACTTTTGTTTGGTGCTGAACTTGATTCGAGGAGGGGTAAATTGTCTAATATAAAGAATAATACTCGTTCGTTTTTCTTTCATGTGGAGGGGGGAGGGGGAGGGCGCAGGAAGTCAAGGACAGCATTGATCCACTGTCAGTGTTCGATTCAGGTAATAAACCCATAATGCAATATTCAGTGGATGGCTAGGTATCTATAATAAACTTATTTTCGTTCGAGTTTCACTCAAGAGAAAACTGGATTATTACATAATTCCATTTTTAATAGGGCGGTGTGTGATAGAGGAGTAGATGCACACGCTCAAAAGTGTGAAGTCCTGGGTCCGGACGGAGTTTACCTAGAGTATCTTATTTGAAATTCTCTTGCCGATCGGTGTCTGTTTTTTCCATTAGTATTATTTACATGAAAGCTTGCAAGAAGTGTGTTTGTTCCGGTGGTTGGAGGAGAGCAAATGTTTCTCCATTTTAGAGAGCTAATCCAGGTCTGTTCATTGTTGATTTACAGGCCAGTGAGTCTTTTAACAGTGTTGTTGCAAGGTGTTAGAATCCATATTCGGGGATTCATATTGTCGATTTTTTTTTCACTGAATTACTCTTGATACGGGGTTCTCACATGGTTCTCGGAAAAATGTTCGTGGTTGACTAATCTCTTAGATTGTGAAGATGTTACTAGGTGCAGTTGACAATGGGATTGCTGTTAATATAATTTCCCAAACTTCCAAAAGGTTTGGACCAAGCGTTCGGCATTAGCGTCTTGCTAAAATTGAAACGTTTTGGCATTCGTCCTTATTTGAGAATCGTCAGTTGGCTCTCAGTAGGGATCAACGAGGTTGTCATCAAGGGGCTTTAGTCTCATTGGCGACGAAGTCACTAGTGGTGTCTCCAAGGATCGGTTCTTGAGCCTTCACTTTTTCTAGCGTATATTGGACGATCTCGAAAGTGTAGGTGCATTCTAGAGTAGTTAAAAAGTTTGCAGACGACACGAAGTTGTAAGAAGGTTGCTCCGAACGAAACTGTTGCAATCGTCCAAAGGGATCCTGATACGATCTCAAACGGTTGTCGATGGCAAATGTTTTAAATGCCGATAAGCGTTGGCATGGTGGTTCCTTTACAATCGGCTTGTTCAATTTAAATGGGCAAAATAGTTAATAAGGTTGAAATTCAGAAAAAGAAAAAGGTATCGGTGTCTATTCTTATCCTTCTTGAACCTTTCTAAGCAGTGGCTGAGCTGCGAGAAAAAATAATGGGTCTTGCTTGCTTGGACGTCCCTTTTAACCTCATTGGAGTATTTGTCAAGTAGAGATCATATTTCTCGAAAGACAAGCAGGTTAGTTATTGAAAACGTTCAGCGGAGGGCACTAAAATTTATTCACGGTCTAGAGAGAATTACCTCACGGGGAAGATTAAAGCATTCGGTATACTTCAATGAAGCTGAGACGATTTCGAGGTAATTTGATTCAGTTTTTAAAATTGTTCGTGTATCCGATGGGCCCTTTCCTTCCATATTTCTCTTTCCAATTATACCCTAATGAGGGTCATACCTCAAGCTTGCTGTTAATTTGTAGAGTTGGACCTCGGAAATCTTGCTTCTCGCAGAGAGTTATTAATATTGGAATAGCACTTCCTAAATGGTTTTTCTATTAAGAGTGTGAATGCTTCAAACAGTCTTGGGTTTTTTTTTTTCTTTCAAAAGGATCGAATTCTCTAGGCATCTGTTTTTTTTCTTCTCTTTATTGGGATGCTGTAGCGTCAGTGTCTACCTTGAGGATTTTATCACTAAACTAAACATTGTTAAAAGCAAGTCATGCTGTTACATCCCTCTCCAACAACAAATATCCCTATCATGATGGAGGGATAATTATTTTTCTCTTTCAATAGCACTCAGTATGTTGCACGATTAATATAAATATATATAAAATATATTATATATATTTCTATATATATATATAATATATATATATATATAATTTATATATATGTATATATATATATCTATATATATATATAATATATATATATTATATAATATATATATATATATAATATCTTTTTGCGTGTGTGTATATGTGTGTAGTGTATATGCGTGTAGGTATATCTGTATAAGTATATCTATAAATATCATTATTACTATTAATATTATTTTTATATCTATAATTTCTACGCATTATAGACTGACAATAATATGATGTTCGCCCCCCCCCCCCCTCCGGGAATAACCTGGGTTCGAATCCTCCCCGGTCGGGTCATTCCAAAGACGTGTACCTGTTGCTCTCTCGCTGGACACCCAGCACAAGGGATTAGAGTAGGGACAATATGAGGTTGCCGTCTGCGTGTTTTCACCCTACCCCACCAACCCCCTACCCCCCCCCCACATTAGGTACCGGACCAAGAGGATTTGTTACCGTTGCAGGGCTTTGAATATTCTATCCTCTTTCGGCAAGTATACCATGACAGATGAATAAAAAAGTAGGCTCATAGACTATGTGCTATTTGGCACGAAATCATATTACACTGTGATACCATAATGATTAACTTGTAGTACTTGTTCGAAAATGCCTTTATTTGTGCCTTTGGAAACCATCGTTTTCTGCTCAGTACGCTACACGAGTGTCCAGGAAGTTGGTCCTTTTAAGAAAAGTACGTTGGCCAAAAAATGTCGACATGCAGACAGGAGGAGCTGGTCCGAAAAAGAAATGTTTGTTCCGAAAGTGGGGCGCACACATTGTCGACCGAGGCTACGGGCAAAATAATGGGGTTCGGGGTCAACCCTATTAAATTTTCTAGCCTTCGAAGCATATTTCATCTCCCCATTTGCATCTGTGTGCCCCTCCATGATCCGCGTCAGACGAAACTCGCCAGTAATGACAGTAACGCATTTACAAACATAAACGGCCACGGACACGATCAATGAGGCAAACTGCAAGGGCTGAATTGGTCATTTGTACTCACATGTCACTGACTTAGTTTTAGGAACTTGCTGGAAGCAGAGGCATATCCGTAAGTCTCTACTCGCCAAAGTCCTATCCTGGTTCTGGCTACGATCGTAATAACTAGCTTTCAGTATCACTCAGGATGGGCGTGTATGGCTCTTCCCCAACCAATATTCTCGCATCGAGATAGTATGAGGGGAGGTGGTGTGTATTTTGATAAACCGAAAAAAGAGAATAAATTTATCATTCCTCCTGGCTAGTCAATTCCTTAACGTTCGTTCGTTCACGTGGACTTTAATTATTGCAGGTTCTCATCATTCCTTTCAATCTCATCCGTACATATATACATTCGTCCATGCTTTTCTCTCAACATATCTAATTATACTATACTACTGGCACCATAATGCCCGTTATCCTGCTCCTAATGTCTCCCGTGCTCATTATGATAGCATTGTACTAAGATGTTACGAATTCCATTATATACTAGTCCTATCACGTCTTATGATTTGCAGTCCACATTCTAAAAGATAAAATGACCTTTCATCAGTGCAGATGGTACTCCTGTTTTTACCTTAGCATTCCCACATCGACGTTCTAGAACACTGAGCTATATCATATGTTATCATTAATTTCCCAATCTGTCGTTTGACGGGTCGGCTCGGCCACCTGAAAACATATCTTGGAAGAGTACTTCTCTCTCACTTCGCCAGCAAGATAATTGGGCATTCCAAGTTTGTTTGTGTTCGGAATTCTCACTTCGAGCTTTTCACACAAACCAACGTGTCGTCAAGCCAATTGGTGAGTACAGTCTATACCTGTCTTGCTCCTCGATTTTCCTTGACGTCTCTTCTGGTAGTTCTGAAAATTATTACTCTATTTGCATAGACATTCACAAGATTTTTTAATTCTCATACAAATGTGAGCGTCCTCAATACAAAATGACAACTATCTGTAAATCCTTTTACTCATCGCTCGATACAGCATCTTGTTATTATATAATTGACATATTTTTCAATGGAGTAGGTTAAACTTTCAAATAATCTCAGTCATTTGCCAATATGTTGCTGGAATGTAATTTTATTGGAACTATCTATGTACTAGCTGCATAGAAGCAAGAGATACATTCAAGAAAATCATCTGAGCCCTGCTTGAAATTTCAATGTTTCTCATTGCATTTCCTTTTCAGAAAAACTATTTTTGGAGTACCGGTACCAAATGTTTTATAAACAAATCCAGTGAATAGTTCAAGTTTACTAATATTGTTGCCACTATATGCATTCGAGTATGTTAAATAATTATCATAATACTATTTCGATCCTGATCTTTTCATTTGATCAAACGAGCTCGATGAGCCAATGACTTCCACATGATACATCTGCAGTTGGTTAAATATGACTCTAATTCTCACCCAAATCCCCTATCCAACAATGGACACAATCGATTATCTACAAATACAAACAGCCAATCACGTCAGTCGCTGTAAACTCTGCTGATATCTGGTAAAACCTAAACAAATATTGACAGCAATCCTCTGAAATATATCATTGTCCCAGATATAAATTTCCTCTGATCGTTCATTCTAGCTACCTTTCTCCATCCATTAGACTCAAAAAGTAAAGATTCATTTGATTTTTCATCACCTTTGACTTAAATATAACCAAGGTGGTCCTTATATTACTACAGCATTGTGCTGTGGTGACGTCAAATTAAGATATACTAACATCTCTCCACTAGGATATCTCAGAAGAGATCAATGCGATTTTTATGTTATGCTGGTTTTGTGTTGCTGGTAAACTTGATTCGACGCATCAAAAAAATACTGTTATTTATCAACAACTCGGCAATGATTTCGAAATAGTGGGCGAATATATTCACTGCAATAGGCCTGCTCTTAAAACAAATCAGAATCGATTATCAAAAGGTCAATGGGGAGCACTTAAATAGAAAAAAATGTCTTGCTGTTCGTAAAGATGATTACCCAAGAAGGCATGCTGGCCCTATTGCCAAGTGTTGGCTACTCTGAAAGAACAAGGTTTATAATGAGGACCTGGAAAGCTTGATCGAATGTTCGTTTAGCGCCATCAGAACCAGGAGAATTTACATTCGTGCTATGACATAGGAACATTTTTTCGAATCAATATTTTAAGCCCTGAACGAATGTGGAAGAATTGAATGTGTTATTTGATTACGTTTAACGGATCTAAAAGTAGAGACAACACTTTCATTTTCAGAAATATGGCAACATTTTGGCTTGAATTTATCAGTGCAATGTCCTCGCTACAGGAATCAACAGTATTTATTGATCCAATAATTGATTGTTTAAATAGAGACATGGCGTGAAATAAAACAGAAGGGAAATATGTCCACGATAGAGCGGTTGTGCGAAATTAGTCACATAAAATTTTCATCCGATATCTCTTCTTTGGTGCCAATGGGAGGGGGGGGTGTATTTTACTAACCCATTCTCCAAATACCAGTATATCGAATGTTTCATAAACTTGTTGAGCAGGTTTAATCAAACGTAATTTTCACAAACATATGTTTCGTACGATTTCTTGAAATTCGAGAAAAAAGCATGTCTTGCTAAATTTGTGAACATTTGCAAATTCTGTTTGAACGTTCAGCTACTGCAACGGTATTCAAAATATCTTGGATATTGCAGAGACAATAGCGTTAAAAGTAACCGAGGAGTTACAGGAGTGAGTCCCCACCCCCTCCGAAAAATGATTATATCGCACATGTTATGAGACACACGTTTGATGAGCAGTTTATCATTTTTCGACCATTTGAACCTCAAGATTTTTGCAGAATACCACTATAGGGGAAGAGAAGGCAAGAGGGAGCAAGATAGGGAACACTTTTTCAAGTAGACCTCATTACTGTGATCAGTGCGAATTCCGAACAAAAATGTATCATCTTAACGCTAACCTTGATTTCTAACTTATTTTTTAACGCTAGTAAAGAACGCATTCAATTTTATACAAGCAGGTAATAAGGAATTGACAATTTATTTATTTTAATCTCAATTATCTCCATAACTGGCCTTCTAACACCTCGGGGGACCGCCCATAGGATACTCCTGGCTATACAATGGCTATGACATATAAGTACACGCGGTTTCAGGATATGAAAATAGGATAAGAAAACAAGAGGACAAACTCCAAAGTTGCAAGGTCTAATCGGAATCCCGGACAATTTTAAACTACCCAACCATGTAATTTACAAATATCTTGCGAATATTGAAAAATCATCAAATATGGCTGAAGGGAATGAGCTCCACCTCCTAATCGCGAAGAGATTAAAAAAAAATGTTATTTCCACTACAATTGCTTAGGGTGTCGTATTTGTTGGTATTTTTCAATTTTGTTTCGAAATTTGAAATCATTCGATTCTCTTTAGTGGCTCGTAGATTTTACGTGGATGACATATGGGACGACTTGGCCTCGTTTCCAATCAAATTAAGAAGTGAAATGTTACCTAGTTATGGTCATTTAGAAAAACTCTTAGAAAACATGATCTACAATCACAGAGGTAGTATCGGCCCTACCGCTAGTATTACCTCAACTGCTCGCAATACGCACCTCATCAACTTCAAGTGAATCCTTTCGAATTAGCCACCACAGAAGTGTATCAACCCCATGGGCGTCAACAGGTGGGGGACGGGGGGACAGTCCCCCACTTTCAAAAAGTGGGGGTTTATCATATCGTTTGTCCCCCCCCCCACCCCACTTTTCCGGACCATAATAAAAAATAATAGGCACTGTTCCATTTTTGGTATCACCTAACTTATACAATTTTTGTCTAACCAAACTAATCGCGCTGGAGGAAATTGTCCACTAATTCCAGGTGCGACCCCAGGTGAATGATCTGGACCCGACTAGGGCCCGAGTGGAATGATTACTCATGGTTTTCATCATACCAAGTTCTCGAATTTTGAATCGAATAGCCAAAAGTGCCCAATTTTTCAAGTGTTTCGCGGGCACTGGCGTTTTTCTTCCAGGCGTTGTAGGCTAAATATGCGATGTAATGCTTCGAATAATTTTGTTCACTCGATAATTTCAGAAGCCTTGGGGGCAGACTCTCCCCCCCCCCCCCCCTAATCATTCCGAGATGAAAAATTCGGGCGAAAATTCGTGGAAACTTTGGACGGAAAAAAAAAGCAAAGTGAAAAATAAAGGCTGAATTTTTTGCAGACTTTTCCGATGAATACCCGGAAAACATGCAATTTTTTGCCGGTAGTTTCCAATGACTGACTTGTAAAATTCGGGTACAGATTTTCTGCTCCAAATTTGAAGTACGCCTATTGGCTTTTCCCTTCGAATCCCACAAGAGACCGTCGTAGACCCCCCCCCCCTTGGAATCCACCCGCAAACAAGCCTATTATGGAAGGTGATAAAAAAAATACCAAATTGTTTTCCGTTAAATCATCTTAGTAGGCACAATGACAACTTGACCGTTTTTGTTTTTCCTTAATCCGATAATACATCATTATTCAATTCGTAAAACACGAGATCATCCAGGCGTTTTTTTCTCTCATTGGCTAACACTGACTTAAGCATGATGCAACCGCCACCGGTCACCATACTCACATGAACGGTGCAATGCATTTCAGGGCACTGAATGAGGAGCATAGTCTCCATTAAGGTTACGTGGGCTTCAAATCTTCAATTTGAAGCTGTACTTCCTTGAACCGCCTCACCCGCTTCGAACATGTCAAATGCTCGTGAATTCGTAACAAAAATGGTGCTATTAACCGCATTGACGTGATTTTTCTTTTCTGCATGATATCCAGCAGTACAAACGTTTCAATTTATTCGCAGTGCAATCCACTTTTACATTTATAGTGTAATACTGAACGTGTTTGTACAACTTGCCCTTTTGTAAACAATATGCCTCATTTTCAGTCAATTAAATTCGGAACAAAAGCGTTTGCTAGTAAACTCGTGGTTGGAGTGATTTTCCGCATAATATCCAGCAGTATATTGAATTTCGTTGTGGAAAGTATGCCTCATTTTCATTCAGTTAAACTGTTCAGGTATGCATGCTCCCCCACAGTCTCCACTAAACAGCTTCTTTGTTTAAATGAATCAACTCAGTGGGTAAAAAGGATTAATCTCAATTATTTTCATTTGATTCAGACCGATGTCGGTGATATCCACCCGAGTTCCAGAAAACGAAGCACTAGTGGTGAGTAGCATGCCATGCACTACCTTCGTTAGCTGGTTATGTTATAAAATGTCCACATTTTTTCCAACGATTCGTTCACCTCTCTTTTTTTATATAGTTGTTATAATATTGCTGACCTATAATGACATGGCTGTTTTGTCCCACCGTCCCTTCAAATGCCAGGATTTTCATGGTATTCTTTCGTACTCTTCTAGCGGCCCGTGTCAGTTCGCAGACAGGCAATTCCATGCTCTTGCCCATAGTTCCTAACGTGTGCTAACCTCGGGCTCTTTGTATTAATCTTTCCTACTACCACTATACTGCTATAATCATTTTGTTCCAAGGAGTATTGTGATCTTAGAAATAGGGCATGCACTGCATCAACTGTTGCACCTAATTCCTTGAAGTAATACCATACCCTGATGTGTCACCGATACGAACGTCGGGACTCCACATTTGACATGAGCTGATTGTAACGTTTCTTCCCACACTTCCAGTTTGAGAGAACTCTACAACTTACCACCCACTTTCTCGTTGGTAGCTTTAATTTCAAATCGGTCATGAAAACTCTCTTCAGTCTATAACTTAAAAAAATCGTAGTGCAGCCATCGCCTGCGCAATGACAGAGTAAACTGTTACTTTTACAATGCCAATCCTATGAAATACGGCGTCCTGTACTCACTTAAGCACAGGGGGTGATGACATTGTGTTTACATTCTCTATATTCAACCCTAGTCAGTTCTTTTCCTTGCGATATGTAGAACCCAGTGATTCCAGCAGTATAATTTACTACAACATTCTAAGTAATATCACCATCCGTGTGAATATCGTTAGGAGGTAATACCACTTACACAGCCGTGGATTTTCATTAGATTTGATCAGAAGTATATTGTATTGTATTATTAAAGTTCAGTGAACGACGAGTTTTCCCTTAAACATTGGACGTCTGGAATGATGGATGGGTTTATGTTCTCCTATTATTAGACACTTCCTACTTCTACTACCAGAACCGCAATATCCGAGAGACTGTGAGAAGTCTATGAACAATGTGAAGATGAGACGGGATCTGGAATTTACACATACAAACCTGAAGGATCAACCGGAGGCTTTCAAAAGTCTTCTGCAATAATACTATCGATGATGGCAAATGGACGGTACGTAGCAACAATTTCTTTTCTGCGCTTCGAATATATGTGTAAATTGTTTTTGACCGTATTGTATTTAATACTCCCTCGGTTGATAGTTCCCAGTTCTCTGAGGGGACAGCCTGTGCGAGCAAATCAGGGACATACATTCTGTCAGTGTACAATTGCGCCACCCCCAAGGCCGGAAAATGCATTAACACGCAGTGACCCTTTTGCCTTCCCAGAAATTCCTTGGTATACGCCTGCGAGTTTGACGCCAAAATAGGCAATTGCGGGGAATGAGAAGCAAGAAGCATCTACAGGTCCAAATTAACCCCATTTCCAATATACGATATCCCTTTGCGGAGTAGTAGTAAGTATTAACCCCTCATTGTTCCAAAGGAATTCGGGAGAGTCCCCCTATTTTGGAATTAGGCATGATTCTCGAAAGTTTGAACACACCAATAGATTATTCCATGTAATGTTTCATTGTGTTGACATAACTGACAGGTTCCAACCCCCCCCCCCCTCATTTCAATACGATATTCACATGTTGAGTACCGTAATTGACCTCCAAAGTTTGCGTCACTTTGAAGAAAACTTAGGGAGAAATACTGTCTTTCATTAATTGAAAACATTCATCCTACTTCACGTGATATACACTACATCATATGTCCATACCAATATGTTTCGACAGGTCTTCCAGCGAAGAGTGGACGGGAGATAGTAGTGTTAGACTTTTATCGTACCTGGGCTGAGTACAAGAAAGGCTTGGCTTCCTCAACAGAGAGTTCTGGCTTGGAAACGACAACTTGGCCTATCTGACGTCACAGAGAACTACCGAGCTCCGCATCGATATGAACAACGTAAACGGAGTACCTTATTTTTGCTAAATACAACCTCTTCAGGATCAGCGACGAAACGACTAAATACAGACTGGTAGATCTCGGAACGTATCTATCAGAAAGTTCAGCAAGTAAGTAGCGGGACATTTGGACTAATGGAGCTCAGTGCTGGACATGCCGCCCATGCATTAATAACATTCATAGTGCATTTTAGGCTTCTTTGCGTTTACCAGCTAAACACTCAAAATAAATATGCAAATCGCAGAATATCGCAAATGACTTCATTGCTGCGGGCGGCGATGTTTTATTATAGGGAGTGTGAATCACTCTAGATAATGGAACTGAAGCGGAAAATGGTATCGGCAACCAGCTCAGTTCATCCAGTTTCAATAAATATAAGAGGAGCTATATATTTTGTACAGTTATACGTGTGACATAGCAACTGCCGGGGGTGTCCTGCATTGCGGAACTCTGAATTTATATAGGCTTGGGCTGGATAATGTTCTGATATGGGCTGCGTTTAGTATTTATTAGGTTTATCTTCATGTAACCTATCGTGGCAGGTCCAACTGATGAGGATATCCAGAAACTTCAGTGCGGTTCCCTGAATTCTGTGACAGCGTGAACCACATATGTGTTTATGTATCGCCTAATCGATGTATCAAACATCCAATGGTATGACCTTAGTATCGAGCATATTCGACGAGTAAATGAACCAGAAGTGGGAAAAGGAAATTAATGAACACAATACTATCAAATCGTCTTTGTTCTACCGATTATTCTGACCCTCTATTCAAATTGTAGTTGGTACACCGACTACGATACCCAGTTTGATCAATCTATACTAAGCAATCAATATGCAGGCATGGGTAGTATTGCTCTGTTATATCCGCCCGATGAAGTTTATTGTGTCCGGTAACTATTTAGCGGGTAGACTGTCGTAGATGGCATTATCTAGACATACCATAGAGTGTAGTAGACTCTGGTGGATGAACTTGACCGTGAGTGATGCACGAGTGCACTCCCGGAATTGAGTGATTGATCGTTGATTGGGCTACTGCCGGGGCGTCCCTGGTATATGGCTGCATCAATGATCATTTCGAAATTCGAGAGGTGCTGGAGAATATGATTCAATGAGAAATACGTATTCTCGCCCGTAGCAAAAAATAACTTTAGCCAACTTCTAAAACACGAATGTCAAGGCGAACATCTTAAAGTCACAGACGTGAGGCATGTTTTTATTTGAACCAACAAAGTTGCTAAGTGATAAATCCCCAGGAAAAATATTGAAACAAGAAAATATATTACTCGTACCAACAATTGAATAAAAGTAAGAAAAGGAAAAAACGAGGACCAAACAAAAAAACAATACGCAAACAAAAATAAGGAACTTCAGTAGAAAGGTGTAATTCAGTTACTGTTTATCTTCATACATTGGGTAACAAATTGGTATCTACAGTATACACCAGAGGGAGTAGTAGAAGTAGATTGCCATGATAGTGGCATATAACATGAAACCGTCTAGAATACGTTCTCATTCAAATGAATAAGACATGCGTAAGAAAATGGTTTCATTGAAGAATTGCATTGACATAGAAACACATTTACTACACAAGTTAGAAAACGAACTGCATAATCGACTAAAGGTTATAACGGATGGGTAATATAAATCATGTGATCACAGTGTAACGTACAACTGTCTCAACACGAAATTGTCCATGTGATCCTAATGAATGCTTGATTTATATGATCAACGTGAACGTGAAAGAAAATGTGAATGGATGAACATATCATCTGTTACCCAATAACAGACTAGTTAAACAAGAACACGGCGTGGAAGGGAAGGCACAGTGAAAATCGACTATTAGTCGACTATATAGCCGCCACTCTTTGCAATTTATCTAAAATCTTGTCTTTTTCTCAGATTTCGACCGCCATGGTTATCACAGGAATATGTCTTTCACCACCTACGACAGCGACAACGACAGATATAGTTACAACTGTGCCACTCATATTCATGATCGAGGAGCTTGGTGGTACAATACTGCCATCATGCCAACCTGAACGGACTCTACTTCGGCTGCACCAATTGTTACCAAAGCATTCATTGGTATAATCTTCCCGGGAGTTATTACAACCTCAAATACGTCGAAATGAAAATACGAGCAAGATGAGAAAATGGAACAGATCAATTCTGCCCTGATTTCAGTACCTCAAGCGACTTTGTCATTCCCATGCCCCCTAATATACGTACAAACTCTAGGTAGGCCTATGCAGGAGTTCGAATACCATCCCCAGGAATACCAGTCTATCTTTTCTTGATAACTGGGTTGGTATGTGATATGATGTTCAATTAGCGAAGGAAAAGAGTAACCAATTCTTACTGCCATGCTACATTTGTTGTAAATGTTTTTCAGAAAATATACACCTACAAAAAAAGGATTAGTTACCTCATGTGTCTGAAAGGTTTATTGAAACGGATGTCGGCGGGGTTACAAAAAGTATTTGTTCGCAGATATGAAATATTTTTAACTATGTTTCTTTATCTTCTACTCTACAACGATTTGGATCATGTTGGTAGAGCCCGAATGTGTCGACCAGTACAGACGCTCTATGGACAGAATTAATTATTATTATTATTATTATATTATTATTATTATTATTATTATTATTATTATTATTATTATTATTATATTATTATATTATTATTATTATTATTATTATTATTATTATTATATTATTATTATTATATTATTATTATTATTATTAATTATTATTATTATTATTATATTATTATTATTATATTATTATTATTATTATTATTAGTATTATTATAATCCGACTGCGCTGCGCAGTTCAGAGGTAGCAATGACAAATTTGGAGGGTCGTCGTTGGAAAATCCCATATTATACATTAGCTGGACTGTAACGGCTGAAAAATTCTGGAAAACACACCCGTAGTTTTTTTCCCTATGATATACATGCCTCAACTTTGGGATGGGGGTGATCACACCCTGACGGCAACCTGCACGTCCTAACTGTGTCCCTCTCTCGTCGTGTCTCTTGTGCTGAGCGTGCAGCGAAAAAGGCAACAGGTACCGTACCATTTCAGGTTATTGCTCTGACCCCTACTGGGATGCGAGCCACCCGGTTTGTTACCCGGCGTGTTAGCTTGTTCATGACGCGTAGGCCTGATTGGCACTTTCAGGTCCCAGGAATCTTTATAGCAGAGCTTATACAGGCATTCGCACTCCCGGATTAGAAAATCCTGGAGTTCAATCTTCCTAAATATTGCCCGAGGACTCAAACCTATGCCCCATGTATTAGTAACGCTTGATTCGAATGTTCGTTGATGATGTTCATGCCTGTGTTGTACAGTGATCTGGGGGTACAAAGTTACCAAATTTTCTCCGCTGTGCTCAGATCGGTCTGATCGATCGGAGCAAAAAATCAGAGAGCGTAATACCTCTCAGATCCTAGCTTCATAGTGTGTTGCTAGTCACATTTTTGTCTATAAAGTGTCATTCATTTTTTACATTATATTCCCGTGTAGGGTCACCTCTTACCATCTGACAGGTGCTCATTGATTTCGGATTTCTGATCAATTCGACTAATGCCCTTCTTAGATTGTGGGACCAGCCGCCAAACATGAGTGTGGCCCTAAAGTACTAAATAAGATGTACCACCATTCTTGGTCGATGGCCGTCTGGAGGTCCGGACCGTGTGTTAACTGTAATTACGTTGCCGGAAACATGGGATGAACCTACACACAAACCGCAGTTTCGAATATGAAACCCGAAGGTTTTTACATGTAATCCTGACCTTAACACACATTATTATTTCGGATTCACAAATCCTTTCCATAGCAAGTCTCACGATTGGGAACCATGTGGCCAAGAACAGTGGCAGTCATGTTGTGTGTAGTGTGTGTTTGTACGTGATGTTTGGTATAAAAAACGATTCGGGAGAGGTTCTGGAACAAAAGCATTGCAAGTTCGAATTGGACCTGTAGGTTACAGTTTATTAAGAGGAAGCAACCATAAGTCCGAGGGTATCTAAGTTCAGGAGAGGTTCGGAGTCTTGAAAAAGCTCTGTAAGCCAAAATTAACTGTACCAACGAAAACGATGTAAATGTACATCGGAATGATGTAATAAAGTTCAAATTGCCACGAAGGGTTGCCATTTGGAGAAGAGAATCCCTACTGGTTTGGGTTCAAGTGTGGTTAACGTAAGTCAATAGGGGTCAAAGTCTAGCACCATGTGAGCAACGAGAAACTGGCAACCAAAAAAGAGTAGAGAGAGCTCATATTGGGCAGGAAAGGATGCCACGTGGGGTAGATACTCCTCAGGGGGGGGGGGGGGGAGGGGGGTACCTTACCGAAATCAACAGAAGCACTTTAGAGCACAACTTACTGACCAACGAAATGATGTAAAGAAAGTCATAGTCAAGCTCTGACGGGGTGCTATTGAGTAAAGTAAATGTATCCATGTTGTTTCGGGTAAGGACAAAGTCATCGAAGACCAACAGAAGTCAACGTCTGAAACCTTGCACAATGAATAGGTACGAAATAAAGAAGAGCGCTATATTGGCAGAGGGTTGCCATGTGGTCCCCTTGATCTCTGTTGCTCTGGGTGATATCAGGGGCCATGATACCTTTTGCACAAATATCGAAGTAGAGGGCTCTACTTGGCACGAAGGGTTGCCAATTGGAGTGATCCTTGCGTTTGGGTGTTAGGTCGGAGAAACCTGAAGTCTGTCAGGCAAAATCGGAGGGACCTCAAGAAGGCCTGAAAAAAACTTCAGTCATTCGTGGCCAAAAGCAAGCAAACGGGCAGATTTGGTCTGTCCTTGTTCGAACATTGGTCTAGTTTGGTTAGCCTCTTTGATGTAGAGGGAGAGACTGCCCTAATAGATATTCAGGATATATATGATGATGGACGCTAGGACTGGAACAAACTGATCTACTGAGCGTTGTAGTTAGAATTACATCGATAGTGGTTTAATTCTTCTTTCACTACTATATGAAATCACGCAGACATTACCTCTTAATAGTATGGGAACATGCGTTCAAGAAACCATTGGCGAAGTAGTGAAACTGCGAATATTGACTCATCATTCACTACCTGAATCGCCCACAGGTAGGCTGATATGCACTTCTGTTCAACTGCTTTTGAGACGGATTGTTACAACCATGAATTGAAACTATATTATTATTATTAATTATTATTATTATTATTATTATTATATATTATATTATTATTATATTATATTATTATTAATTATTCTGATTATTATTATTATATTATTATTATATTCTTATTATTATTATTATTATTATTATTAGTATTATATCATCATTATATATTATTATGATTATTATTATGTTATATTTCATTATATTATCATTTATTATTTGAAACCCCACCAAAAGCGCGAAAATTTGTGAATTTGTTAATAATGGGGGTTCATCGGATCGTTAACGTGAGTTCTGACAAAGAGTTATGAGATTAACATCGCGGGAGCCGTTGGATGCTCCGTGCACTTGCATCAATCACAAGCCCGCCCCGGGAAACGGCCATTATGAAAGACACAAAAAAAAAATGGCAGTGTTTAAATTGTAATTAGCCCGATTCAATGATTGCTAAAAATCGGGGAATGGGCTAAAGTTCCGCAGCTGAAGGAAGGCGAATATGCGAAAAACCATGCCTAAAAGTACTTGTGGTACTCCTTTTCGGTTACTGAATCAGGTCGGCTAACAAACAATCGTTTGCATGGTTCATTGACGAAGGTAGAAAATCGGGAATTTACTCGTTGAAATGTAAAATGTCACGTGTCAATGCACTAACGGCGTATGTGCATCGAGAACACCATAGCCCTATTTCGCGAAAATCGACTACTCTACTGCGTAAGTTCGTTAGACTTAGCAAGACCTCCCAGTTTAGGTCGACTGAGATCGACCGATAGTAAAACAACTTCACAAGCGTTGTGTTTGGCAAATCGCTGAGTGAGTATAAGTCATAGCTGTGTACAGCGTGGAAACGCTGATGCGGGAGCGGAAAAAATCAGACGCATATATCAGCAGTACCATAAGAGATTGATTCTATAGCCTGAAACATCCTTGAATATCTGTTTCAGTCAATCCCCTGCTAATAATTCAGAATATTGTGATAATAAGTTAAGTAGATAAAGTAAAACAAAAGTAAAAGGAAATATGCAAACCGAATCATTCGAAAGTGAGGCATTTCCAGGCTCACATAAAATATGGACGATTGCGATTATAGCATCACACTCGATACATCACGCGACGTAACGTGTGATAGGACCAAGAGATTCACCAGTTATACTGTTCCTTGAGTGCGGGCAACTGGTACCCCGGGCAAGTTACAGGTGTGTGGGGGTAGGGAGGTTGGGGTTGGAAGCGAGATTGGGACAGTGAGCATAGTACGAGAACGAAATAAGTAAGAAAAAAATGGCACGACTTCCCCCAAGTACACGGATTTTACACGTTTATATTGCCCAATCTTCTGACCACTCCCTTCCCACTCCCCCAACTCACTCTGAACTGGAAGGTGTCATGCGCAGTGGTCCGATCGGGAAAAATGACGATCTAAATATCGACTATAAAGTTATGAGGAAGGCCTTCATATATTCTATGAGCGACCATGTCATAACCGGAAATATTATCTGAGGTATTATACCGGCGGTGAGGGAAAAAGTCGGCTAGAATAGTTAGTCCGTGGAACCGGATCAGCGCAGTTGGTCCTGAGGTACACTCACAACTGTTTATGATGAAAAACGCGGCGCAATGTATATTAAACGCACGCAATTTTACACGTTCGAGTCCGTAGGCTCTTCATGTTCCTGTGAGTATCGCTGGTACTAGGCCTCATGATATATATTACTCAATCTTCTACAGAATTTCTAAATGTGCTGTCTGCCACGACTTGTTCATTTATGATATATTCCACATTCTATAACAAGATTATCAGGTCGAAGGTGATGATGACAGTATATGTCGGCCGTATTTGTGAAAGTATAATCTTGGCAGTTAATGGGTGGATCATTGTTATGTGTGAAAAATCACCATTTCCGTACTGTGTGCCAACTTAGTTCACTTCGAATAATGATTTTGAAAGTTTCCTCGTCGTAACCCGCTGCAGAATTCAAGATGAAGTTGATTAGTGTTGACATTAACAGGCAATTTAGATGTGCATGAATCCGCCGTATTGTAGATATTGAAGCAAGTGCTTTTTAAGAAATCGGAAACCGACCCCGGTCAACAATTTTGAATTCCTATGGATCTATGTCAACCACATGGAGTATATCAGGTACCATTGTAATGAGGTGGAAAACTAGCACAAATATGTACAGTGCGGAGAGGGAATAAAAAGTGTATAAAAATGTTACCACGGATTTAGGGTAGAATTTAGAGGCAGATGATTGCCCAATTCGATCGAACAATTTTAAAAGCTATAGTGAGTGATAAGTTAAAAAAAAAAAAAACAGCTAGGAACAACAAAGGATAGTTAGTCAAAATTTCTTACTAGTGTGCGAAATAATTACCCTTCATTCTCTACTAGGTATTGAGAACCGACAAATTATAATTGATTATAAATTATTTATCTGATATTCCATATCACCGTTATTTCAAGAAAATGGGGAACTATAAGTTGTGGGGGGTAATTTTTCTCAATTCAAAATACAGGAATGTAAGGAGTGATAAAAAACCTCAAGCAGAAGATTGTGACAGCTACCTTGTAACAACATGAAAACAACTACTAAGGAGTTCATACGGACTGGCCGGGATAAGACGATTAGGCCTCGTACCCTGTGAAATCATACAATGGTACGAGTATTATTAGAAATTCCAGCCCCTTGAACGGTGGACAAGTGAATGGCCGACTTCGGCCGGTCAGGACTTAAAAATCAAGCCGCTTCTCCCCAAAGGGAAGCATCTCCTTGGACCGTTGGTATTTGACCTTGAAGTAGTTCAATTGTACGGGAACGGATTGTTGGAACGTGAAACTCGAAACATCGACGGTTGGAGAGGCTAATACTTGACAAAATGAAATGTATGGAGGAAATGTTATGTGATACATATATTTTTCTCGGAAGGGAAAATTCCACAGGAAAAGTAAAATACGGGGCATCGGCGACAACGAAAATATTCCAGCGATCCACTTTTCGAACTTTGAACGAATTTCATATAATCTTTGAGTCTATCGTTTTCAGTCGAAAATTGAACAGATTTTGATCATTGAACACGTATTCAGTCTACTATTTGCCCAGCGAATCCGAATTCGACAATGAAAACGACGAGAATTGAATAAGTCAATCATTTCATTTTGATTTAAAATACATTCCCAGCCGCAAGTAGAAACCACAAGAAGGTGGCATCGTCGTTAAGGAGGGTCATTAGCTATGTCATCGGTTTTCAAGGGGCGAGTTCTGTAATGTTGGCCGAAAAACACGTCTTTCTAATTGCAGCTTATTGGTTGCAGTGGGCCTTGAAATCAAATATCCAATGTTCAGGATAACCGATACAATTGTTTTCACTCAGGTGATGTCGATACATAAATCATCGAGATCAAGGACAAAGGAGGAGCAACAGTTGTGCGAATATATGTGCATGCGGTACGGTATGGGTGTGAAGATGGACATATTTACGAAAATGAACGTTTGTTCAGAAGAAGTCGCATAACAATATAAGCTTATGTGATAAGGAGCCAATTAAAAATGCAGCCAGCTCCTGCATATTGTCGTGGGTGGATTTTTTAGGAAGTATTCCATAAAAATAAATTCGGGTGGATACGAATCGGCTACGCATTGGTACATGTGCCTTTTTGCCTAGGTCGTTGTCGGGTGCTCTCATTATATATTAGTTTTTGCCTCTGTGAAACAAATATATCTTTTAAACTAATATCACTTTACGTGATCGGGATTTTTCACATGCGTACTGGGACCGCATACGCAACAATGAAGCTTAGCCTGAGTGTGGATTCTCAGACATTTTCTTCTTGATGGATTGATACACATGATGCTTCTATTGTTGTATTACTGCTGTAGTCGTGTCACTCCTAGCCAGAGAGTATTAACGGAGTGGAAAGTAGCCTCCCTGAAGATGTGTTCTGACCCTAAGAGTGCGGATACGTTCAAGAACAGTCTTGTTTTATTTTTCTAGAATTGTGGCGCGAATTCTTTAGGATCTGGGTTATTCTTTCTTCTAGGATGTTCGTGGCTTCCGGGTCTTCATGAGGAATGGTACTTCCTGACCTTTTTCACTTAAACAAAACTGAACAAATTAACTGAAACTAAACTAAACTGAACTAAACTAAATATCTTATATTGTTTACGCGCCATCGAGGCTGTTGATGGCATTGTTCGTGCGATATGTCAATGCCCCACGTTGTTGCGTAGTCTCTTTCTATCAGTCTCATCATTTATTTTTATTTTTGTTAACAAGGAATCGTTTCTAGTCATTGTGAGCTAAGAATGTAGTCCAAGTACTGCATTTTTGTACTTAATCCTTCGAATTATTATTTTACTTGATGAACTTTGCCAGATTTTTCAAACAAGTATTGAATGTGAAATTCAACATTGAAAATATATCTATTGTATTATGTATATACTAATAACGTTAACTAATAATTACTATTCTCTCGTAGCGTAGAGTTGGGAGTATACAGAAACTCATTATTCTTTCTCGTGTTGTACAATATTTTTCCTACTAGTCATATAAACTCCGCCTAAACAATTAGGAATTCCAAATCTATGATAATAATTTGTTTGTTTTCTCTAATAAAATAAAGTATGAGTAGTGTGTGTGAGTTGCAGATTTGCTTACAATAAGTGCCCTGAATACATACTTATGAGCGGTATTCCGCAATACAAGTATTCGCAGTTGTTACATATGTCAGTTTGAAAGCACACCCGGCACAGTGTGCAGCACACAACAGACAACCTCAGTGCATTCGAACATAATTCAATCCTAGGATATGTACGATTTATGTCAATCCAAGGCACGGCAATCGTCTGCCGGAAGAGTGTGACCTCATATTGTAATGACACATTATTTTTTTTTATTATCATACCTAAACTATACTAAGTTAACCCATCATTTCTACCGTTCTCATATTCAGACACATCGTACTTCAACGACCAAGACCCCCAGTATCCGAGAGCTGTGAAGAAGTCTACGAACAATGCGAAGATGAACGGAATCTGGAATTACACCATACAACCCCGGGGGTCACTGGAGCCTTGAAAGTCTTACTGTAACAATAATGTTGATGGGGACAATGGACGGTACGTAGACCAACATACCTTTTTTATGGTATTACATGCCGAGCAGAGGACCGTTCTATCAAGGCTCAGCAGGATGCACCACCTGGATACTGCACCTATGGTCAGCTGCGAATTCCATCACAGGTAAAAAACACGGAATAAGGCAATGTTGCCTCTTTGGCAGTACTTAATGTGGGGGGGTGGGGGTATGCTGCTCAATCCCTTGTGCTGAGCCTTCAGCAAGAAATCAACAGGTACCATTTTAAAGTTTTGTATGACCGGCCGGAATATCGGTCGATTAGCCGATCAGGTAATATCGAAGCAAGGAGTGGTAGGAGGGTACCACATTCCAAACCAGCTTTCCGGGACAGCCATGTTGCCCATTTACATCCTTCTCCGAAGGACGATCAGTGGACCCCCATGATCCGACCACTGTCTTGGAAACTGGAAGGGCGGAGGATTCATGTCCAAACGACCGTCACAGACAGTAAGGGAGATCTCCTGTTTTCGGGAGAATACCATATTCTCTGTTGGGGAGAATTTGACATCGGGATTCTTGAATTCTACCCACAAACGCAACGTTTCATATCAGGAGGACATAGGTTCAAATGGTTATAACCGTCTTGAAAACCCATTTACGTAGAAGACACCCAGTTGAAAAACCCCCCTATACCAATATGGTTGGTCATTAAAATAGGATACAAAAAAGCTTGGTATGAAACTTAGTTCACAATGTCGTTCGGAGAAAACTAGAGAATTGTAATGATCTTAATTACCGTAGAGCGGGCAAGGCGTTGGCAAATTCTAACCGTTGCCAGTTGCGTGGGTTCCACATAGCTCGACGCTCTCACAGCAGCGGTACACAATGGACCGTTGTCGGGCAATTACACTGAGCGCGGCAGATTCAAACGGTAGTAATTAAATTCAAAAGGTCTGACAGTGCGTTGTGGTGATGCAAAACGGCAACTAATGGTTGCTTGTTATGAAGGGGCCGTAGCCGAAGGTTGTATTTGTTACAGCTCTTAGCAAACCTGTGAATCGAACTCGTGAAGGCGTGAGGCCTTTCAAGAAGGGTAGCCTACATATAAACCCGTAGGTGAAGTCTACTTGTAATGCAATTATTCTACAGCAGCCTAATAGCGAAAAGTATCTGGGCTGACTCGCTTTCCGCTGGGTTTGTTATGTTCCTTAAACACGGGCAAGACCGCTGTCGGAAACGCTGGCAGGATTCTATCAGCTGCGTGTTCTTCATGTGGGATACAGATTCTCCTGTTAGGGAGAAAAAATTAGATTCTTCCCGTTTGGGAGAACGACGACACACGCGCACTGGACAGACGTCGCAGACCGACGAACCGAGACTCGTTGCAAATATACCGAAACGAACTCCTGTCCTCTGCATCACAGCGGAAACCCTAAATGAAGACCGCGACCTCGCCCATCGCAACTGCGAGGCACAAGCCACATAGGGAAAGTTGGTGTTCTGGTGCCTGATTGAATTCGAACATTGAAGATTTGCTTGCAAAGCCGTCACTGGACACCACGCTGCCATTGTGCCGCATTTGATTTGAAACGAAAAAACTATACAGATGAAATTATTACAAATCGAAGGGATGACTCCCTTTAGAAATTTTCGAACTGCCAAAAAACAACAGTTAGCAGGCCATTGTGTGGAAAATTTGTTATTTCTGTAGATGAGTCGAATGTTCATTCCTCGCTAACCGAAGTCGATTTGTATTTATAGGGCAAGATGGTCTTGACGCACAAAATCTCCTTAAGCAATCTATTTAAAACAAGCATGTTCTGCTGACAACTCCGCAGTTAATAATCCGATCATCATTATTGCCCAACGTTTGACATTTATTTCGCGCGATTTGTCCGTTTTCATCCGTCGTGTAGTCATGTCATTCATTTTATGATCCTATTCGTATACTAATCAGTCCGAGTCAGTATTTGGAAATCGGGGCCATGGTTGTATACTGCATTTTCATGCCACTTCGTCGTTTATACAGAATTATTTTATGGAACCTCCGCTAGTTTTGTGCCTGTCCCCCACCATACTTTTTCAATCAGTGTTTTAGTTTCATTGTTGTAAGCAGTTCTGCGCACGTAACATCAAATATATTTCCTACTGTTGTGTTCCGGCAGGTTTTCCAGAGAAAGAGTTACAGGAGAGAGAGTGTGGACTTTTATCGTAACTGGGCGAAATACCAGAAAGCTTCGGTTTCCTAAACAGAGAGTTCTGGCTTGGTAACGACAACATTTGATTACTTGACATCACAAAAAGAACTACGAGCTTCGTATCGATAGAACAACGTCAACGGAGCGCCGTATTTCGATACATACGACATCTTCCGAATCAACGATTGAAGGAGTAAAATACAGGCTGGTTAGATCTCTATCACACGTACAGCAAGTAAAGTAGTAACATGTGATTCATCATATTGCAGCTGCATATTGCATGCGCCGTATAGTAGTAGAGCAGTTACTCGCATAAATTGAAAAATGATATGCAAAGAAAACAGAAATAGCCAAGTTTATTAGATGACCAAGTTCTATAGGTCATACAGGCCGCGAGTTTTATTAGAGGGAGTGAGGTTTGGGGCATAACAGCAATATGGTGTTATTGACGGATATAATTCCCAATAATTTCCATTTTAGTGACCTAATGTTGAAGGTACTCTAGGAGATACGAAATAACATCGGAAAAAAGCTACGCTAAAAACGAGAAGAAGAAGAAACGGAAGGAAATCTGAATTGCCGGCGCGGGTCACCTTCTCCATCTAGCCCGTATATTATGAGTGACCTCATTCTATTTGTAAGAATATAGGCATAACGAAACTGCGGGCGGGTACGAATCCATACATGAATTCGCAAAACCCAAATTGTGATTAGAACGCTGATGTGAGCTAGATTTATGGGATTATCTTTATTGCGGATGGAAAAAAAAAAATATGAGTAACAAGAACGGAACGGATTAACATTTGAACGTTGTGTGGAGATATCGATGATTTGCCCTTAGTCGACTAATTATGATAACCCCACAAGATTGTTTTTTTTTTTCACAGAGACATTTACAATATTCGAAATATTATTTGTGCGGCCAAAAGTAATGAATGATTACAAACTTCACTATATGATTAACCTTGTTTCTCCGTTTTCTCGACAAAAGTACTATACCACGCAGGAAATCGATTACATTATATACATTTGCGAAGCCAGTTGTGAAGCCAATGTGGTAGATGTGGTGAAACTCCCAGTTGACTGCCGGCTGTGCTAGACCGTCTATGAACAATTGCCTCAAGATTGACAGTGACAAACCGGCAGAGAATAAATAGGGTCACAGCACCACTGTGGTAGGAATGGGGGCAGTGGTAGGGCGCCTCCACAGTGACGTGTGGCAATCTTGCAGTGATTAAATTAAATCTTACGGCATATTTTGATCGACTATCAGGAATGTACTCTAAATAGATTTTGCCAGCCTATGGCTGCCATCAGTGCATGATCATCGTGCGGTATTATTGGTAAGAGCTCTGGATCTGTAGCTACGGACCAAAACTGTAAATGCAAACAAAGACGTTTTGATTAATTCACCGAAAAACTTGACTATACTCTCACGCAATAAAAATCGTTGATGTAAAATGGACTATACCCCTCCTTCCAAACGGACCAATATGAATTTAATATATTGCGTATACACTTATGTTCGGATTTTGGAAATCAAGGGAGGAATCACAAAAACGCAACTCCTGAATCGAAACAAAAATGAAAAATACAATAATATTCACACTTAACAAGAGGAAGGGAACACGAAAAAACGATGGGAACATAATCATGCTTGAAGCGAGAACATCTGGCTGAGAATTTCGGCCATCTCCCAGAGAAGTTAAAAGGAAACTTCACAGAGGAATCTATCGAGGGTGAATGACGGAAGGCCCCTTTCTTGTGTAGACTGTCAAAAAATAAGGAGTATTAGCGTGGGCTTTTGGAGAACATCTTATAGTTGTGCAAGAAGAATACACATTACTCACATGTAAATAGAACAACGTCGAATTGTGAAGTAGATTTGCAATGCTACTTTTTATGATAATCTCGAAATCTCGCCTGCCACATGTTTGACAGGTAGGAAATAAGATCTATGATACGAAAAAAAATAGTTAATAAAATAATCCCGAAGAATGAAACATGAAATTTGCCGACGTGGACTACGTGGGATATTCATCTTGTGAAAAGAAACATGAATTATCATCCGATAAGAATTTATTGACTACAAATACAATCACACAAAAATCGAACTAATTTTATTAAAGACGCGAGGTAGAAAGGAAGAAATAGGTCGACTATCAACTCACCACATGTTGTGCTATAGTTATGTGATACTTTAGTGTTTCTTTCCTCAAGATACGATGCGCTGGCTCAAACAGAAACAGAAACATGTCATTCAGGCCCTACGACAGGGACAACGACAGAAGTGTTAAAAACTGTGCTGTTACATTCATGGCGAGGCGCCTGGTGGTACTATAATTGCTATAATTCCAACCTCAACGGACTCTACTTCGGCTGCACCAACTGTACCAGAGCATTCATTGGTATAATCTTCCCGGGAGTTATTACAACCTCAAAATACCGTCGAAAGAAAAAAACGAGCAAGATGAGAAAAAAAAAGAACTATATGATTGCCCCAACGTCAGCACCATTCCGAGACAGATCAGTTATACTTGTGAAGTATGACACATTCCAGGATTATGGTATCTGAATGTTATTACGTAGAGACTGAATTAAAATTTTTCAATTCCTTCGCCAATTGCCCTTCTCCGGCTCGGGATAATCAATTCGTGCGTTTGGAGATGCTCACGAGAGAAATTGGAACCAATAATGTCATCTTTAGTGATGTATCCAAAACGTCAGATACGAACAAAACAGAAAGATAAACTTTCAAAATCGTGTATATTCATTCACTGCATTTATTGTAATGACCTAAAGATAATATTACAGGTGGGGTACGCGGACCAAACGCCCCGAAATAACAAAAAAAAAACACAAGAAGGTCGGGTACGGACGGCGTCAGCCGAGCCGAGGGGAGGGGATCCCTAAATATACAGGAGGGGTGGCTGGCCAAACAAAGACACGGAAAGACCAGAAACACAGAATATATAATGGGGCACTGGTCCAATAACGGAAAAAAAAACCCAGGCGTAACAGTAGATGGATAGATAAATAGATTGATAGATAGATGATTAGCTAGATAGATAACTAGATAGAATAGATAGATAGATAGATAGATAGATAGATAGATAGATAGAAGATAGATAGATAGGATAGATAGATGACTTCAGAACACAAATAAGAAACTGAGCGGAACGCAACTGAGAAATGCCTGAAAAAAATACGTTTGAGTTTTCCCCTGGAAAGTAGTTGAGAGTGTTCTTTGAATTACGTGGACCAGCCACATAGAAGGCACGATCGCCATACCTTTCGTCCCCGTTTAGGTACTGTGAAGTGGGTACAGACATGATGAAGAGTACTACCAAAATACTAGAGAGCCGTGCTATTACAATTATTAGAGGCAGGACAAAGCGCTTCCACAACAATTTCTGTTAAGTTATGAGCTTGGCAGCATAATTCTGAAATCTTTCCACCTACAAAGAGAACAATCAGGTAGGCCGTAGAGTACTGTACCGCAATAGTCGAGGCATGACAAGAGAGTGAGCAAACTGTTCCACGGATTTCCTATCCAAATAGGAAACACCCCCCCCCCCGGGGGCCCGGACCCGATGAGGTTGGACATAGCCATCCACATTTGTGAAATGAAAAAGACGGTTTCATTTTAACGTCTGATTCAGTGCCAACTTTGATGTATTCAGTTTGGAAACTGTTCAGTTCAAATGTTCTGTTCCACCAGGCTTCAATGTAGTTGTTCAAGAGCCCTGATAAACTGCCTATTCGTTCTCCGGGTGTTTGGTTTTTTTTTTTTAAAGGAGCTTTGTAGTGCGAGTGATCATCCCCACACCCGGTAGGTGGATGGTGTCTCTCCCTCTGATAGTGTAAGGCCATTGAAGCTGCTCTTGATTGGTCAGTCTGCAAGAGCAAGTTTATGGGCTATGCAAATGCTCTGTAAGCACTGACCGTAACTCGGTAATGAGTTCTCCTGGGTAACGTGTGATCGTTTTAGTCGATCAAGCATCGCTTTTTTTCTCCACGATTTTGAACAGGGACAGGAGCGGTGAGTTGCTCACAGGTCTGCCGGGACTATATTCCAGGCCGTGTTTTCTTCCAGGAGCGGGTAGACACTTGAAAGTTTTCCATATGGATGGAAAAGGTTAAGTGGTCCAGTGAATTTTTCACATTCTCGTCCAGAGCAGAATGAGGACAGGGTATTAGGTTGGGGCGACTTGCGGGAAATGACCTGTGGAGCAGAAGGCTGGCGTTTACTCATTTAATGAGCCGTGTGACGTAAGACATCCCTTTGCTGTCTGAAAGGAAGACAGCAATGTTTCGATCGACCCATGGCGGGGCTGGCAAACATGGCGGGGCCCGGGTCAAACCAACGGTCCACTCAGAGATTGTATCTGATAACTTGGATTGTTTTGATGGGGTATCCACAGAGGTATTGGCCGAGGAAAATTGCTCTCACTCTCTGTTTTCTTCCATTTGTTTCACTGACTTTTTAAGAGTTTCACCTCTGCCTTGCACATTTCTTGATATCGATTGATTGATACCGTTCCATTGTGCCTGTTTCACGTTTCATTTCAAACTTATTTGCGACTCACGGTCCAATGGTGATACGGTCATTTTGTCTGTGTCACTGGCCTCACGTCGTCACTTGGTGTTTTGGCATTTGGCGGACCTGTAATTTTGAAGGAAACGACGTCATTAGTCAACCCACTCAGTTTTGTTGTTTTTTTAACAGTCATACGCATTACGCACCAAGGAGCATAATTGTCTAGCACAGAGGCAATTTCCTCAGTGTAATCAGCGTTGAGTTCACAATTACGATAGGTTTCAAATCAGAATACAAGTGCACATGATCCACCACCTTCAAATTCCTGTATTGGAATTCAAATTATTGGTATGATCTGTCTTGTACTGACAGGTTATGAGATATCAGGGAAGAAAAGTAACTGCCGTGGTCAGAGAGATCGGGAAAGCATTTTCAGGATCTGCTCAGGAGATATCTTAACTCCTCCTTCTTTTTTACAAAATCTAGAGTATGATGGAGGCGTGTGTAGCACAGTTTACACGTGAAAAGGCTAAAACGGATAATTAGGATCCTGAAGGCCCGTTGAGCACTTGCATTGCCATCCCAATAACTGTTAAAGTCACCGCGTATGAATGACGGGTATAGTCCCTCAAAAAGTATCAGGCAGTGTTATTTACGACGCGGACCAGAAACCATATTCAAAGACAGTAATTCCCAGATAAGTTCAGTGCTACCTGGTCCATTGTTATTAAGGCAATATACGTAGCTCAAATGTCTGACAACCACGTTTCATACAACCGTCCTCCAATGTCAATTTCCATCACAGACACAGCGAGAAAGACCTTCGTCAAGTTTATATTGGTAATTTAATGTACGTTTATCAAGCAAAAGTTTCGATCATCTTGAGAAATGATCTTCCTCAATGTATAGGTTCTTGTATAAGTTCCATCTTGACTGGCAAAATTAGTTTGGTGTTGCAAAATTGGGTGATGGGTCCATGGACATTTGAAGTTCTTGCTCCGAACTCCCAGGATCTCATGTTTTGACTACTTGGTAATGTTCGTCGCTATCGATGATAATAGATTCATTCCATAATGAGACTTTCTTAGAGTGGACCTTTCAACGAGGTAAGAGCTCAGATAAGCGTTTCCTCCTTTCCCAGGACATGTAAAGGCAATGGGATGTAACAAAACTCTGAATGAATGATATCTAGATAGACGGATCACGGATGCCGTTTATATTGCTGCCGGGCTCACTTGCATCACGTACAACCCGCCTGGGTGACAGTCCTACAGTCATTTTGCATCCAATAGTTAACTCGTCATACTGATTTTCTAGAATGGGAGGGATTGGAGATGCCTAGAATTGTAAAAGATAGATTCCAGCTGATAAAAATCGCTATCATAGTAGGCTAAACTTCATCCTGCTAATATAAACACATCTGCGGGGTCAGGTAACGCAGGTAGAAAAAACGGGGATTCTCCTCATTGTACGTATTATCACGTAGCTGTCAATCAGTTGAATAGCGCTGCTGCATTGGAGAAAATTGGACAATATTCCTATTTGGCGAGATCGCTAATCTAATGTGTCATTGTACGTTAGGCTCGGCCAAAGTAATGGACTACCCAATAGATGTCGCATTGACCGTGAGTAAAACGGACTCTCGCAGGCGTTTGTTCTGGCAAACCGCCGATTACATCACTCCTGTGTACGGCGATGAAACGGCTGATACGAAGCGGGCGAGGAAGAAATCATCAAACCGCATGATCAACAGGCTCGCTGCTGAACGTGTGTTGAGGAATAAGCGAGAACAGCTCTGAGGAAGAGCATAAGGCTGATTTATAGCATAGGATTACTTTCAATAATCTATTATATCGATTATTGTTGAATTCATGCTCTAAAAATAATAATGATTAAAATCAGACATCAGAAGTCATCATTCATATTTACGACGAGTTGGGCCAAATGGGCCTCGGGTCAGTACAGGCATGCGTGGTGTGGGGAGGGGGGCTAAAAAAATAATAATAAAAAATACGGATATTTCGATCTAGGCGAATTCAAACTTCCAACCACTCTCTCTCTCCCCACATCACTCTAAACGGGGAGAGGTTTCTGTGTGTATGGTCCAATGGAACAAAAGGCCACCGAAAAATATCCTATAAAAATAACTTGCTTGGTAGGCTCTCCATATACATTTTAATGGAGCGACCATAGTTCATAACCCGAAGAATTCACTATCTAAATAGTTCAAGCCAGCGTCCATAGAAATGTTAGGCAGAAAATTGAATGTACTAGAGCAGTGGAACGGTTATCCGTTCAGCTGGTCCTGACCTGAGGTATCCACTACCTAGCTGTATGCTGAAATGCGCCCTGCTATGTTTAGTTTGAAGCTCAATTTACATATGTTCGTTCTATGCTCTCCATGTTCCTGTCATAACATAACTAATCTACACAGAATTTAAAATCGATATGTCACGACTATTTTTCGGTGATTACAATCCACATCAGCTAACAAGTAACATGGTTTGATGGTGGGAGGCAGTACATGTTGCAATAGTTTAATCATAGTTCGCTGGCAACTACAGTTCATGGGATAATGTCATAATATGTGAGAGAACAACATTCTGTTAGCTTGGCGCCAACTGGTAAACTTCAAATAGCATCTTCAAATAGCCACCGAAGCCTTCGTACAACCCGCTAGCAGGACTGCGAATGAGTTCAATGTTATGCTATTCCTGTTCGGAATTTCCACCTCGAGCATTTTACTCAAGTGTCTTCGAGACCAGTTGGTGAGTGACAAAATTGATGTTTTACTATCTCTTTCACTCTTCCTATCCAATTAAATATCACTTAAATGACTTATAATAAATAATAAAATTATATTCTTTGCTCTTACCAAAACTTGTTTGTATATACATTTCATAATTATCGAATCATCCCATGGAAAACGACTCCTCGAAAGAAATAGTCGAAAACATGTACATATCTCCCCAAGTTTGAAATCCAATTGTTGGGAGGATGAAAAAAAGGTGTCTTCTACTACACAATTTTCATTTTAATGTTCGTTTCAAAACAATCCCTGCATGCAACACACGTGGTAATTTTTCAACAGTATGATAAAAACAATTCACTTGTTTATGCAAGTGATATATCAACGCAACTTTGTTCCTCATTCCGTGTGTTATACGTCACTTTTTTCAACTGACTTTTCATTTCAACTGACGTTGAACTACGTCTTGAACAAGTTTACTGGCGTTGTAGTTGTAATTGTGTGTCTGTATTCATCATGCGTTTGGAAGCTGGAGCCGTGTCCTAAGGCCTTGGAACTGATAAGAGCGTCGCGCCAGAACTCAGGTTTTTCAGTTATGGTTGAACGTACCTAATTCCGATCCAAGTCCGTTACCCTACTACAATAACATAATTTCTTGCGTTATTTGGCTGAAAAAATAGAATCACGATCTCTTGTGAGTTAAAAAAAGTATATATACTTGAAAATATATGTTTGAATATACCCGTATTAGCTCTATGATAATATTCTATGGAGTCTGGGGACCCTTAATAATATGATTGTCTTAAGCAGTAGGGATAAGCTAAGAATTGAACCAATCTAACTATTTCAATATATATTTTCGTTCGCTACAATAGATTTCTCCGTCTTCATGTTAATAAACATATAATAAATCACTTTAAATTGCAAGTTGCGTTTGTACGAATCAATACGCGTGACACCCATATAGCCTTGAATTAAGTTGACCCATTTGCCAATCGGGTTACAGCGGCCTCGTACTAATATCCCTGATAAAAAAAAACAAGTATCGACAGTCTTTCTCTCAGCATAAACACTGGACAAGTCTACATCCAACACAAAAATTGAATGCAATTTCTATCAAAACAAGACATGCGAAAAGCAAATTATAGCAGAAATAGATCAATGAATCAATTTTCCAGAGAAGTGTGAGCGGAAACAAGAGTGCTTGCGATCATCGACTGACGGGATGGGGTTTGTGGCTAGTCAAAATCCGCTTGACGACAGAATAATTGAATGAGTTGTATGTTGCCTTGAGGGTAGCTTCCATATTTGAAGGTGTTACTGTGTGTTAATACGCAGACTTGAAAAACGAATGTCGCAGTGGCTGTTATCCCCGATTTAATGGAAGAACGCATGACCCGTTTACTGTCAAATACTTACTATGAACTTATTGCGTATGGTGCATGTGGTTATAGACAGGGCCTAAACAACCAATTTTAACGTGCCCATTTCAATACACGGTATTGTCGAGTTGAAATGGCATTAAAAGTCGATGTTTAGTTATGATATTCTAAAATAGTACAGAAAGTGCAGGTGGGGGTTGTGTTCCATATTTGAATAAAGCATGGTGGGTGCAACTCTTAGAAAAAGATAAACTGACCACTGGAAGGATTACCAAATACGTCCGCAGTGTAATCAAACAAGTGACTACTGGTGCTGTTTTACAAGCCAATTCCAGCCTGTGTTGTATGTTTTGCCCTCCTATAACACTACTTTCGCGTTGCCATTCGTGTAAAGTGCGAAGTAGGAATCATCCTGATTGTTTTTAATCACATAATATTCTCAGAAATGCCTCTATCAATTGAGACGGTATTGTTTCACAGGGTGATTTGCATATTTTGTTTATCGGGATTGATTGATGGAAACTGATAGTAACGCTTGTCTGTTTTGGATAGTTGCCATAGTGACACAATGTGTGGTCACAGCCAGGTTTTTATATTTTACGCCATCGTGGTCACAATTGTGTGGTCAAATCCCTATTGAAGTCCGTTACGCACCAATACAACTGATGAAACTGGGGAAAACGTGATAGAATTGATTGGAATTCAACTGAGTAACGACGAGCGAAAGGTATTCGGCTAAATTTTGAGTCAAGACTGTTCATGACATGGTAGAAGGAAGACAAGTGCCACCCATGAAAAACATGAAACCATATAGAGGTACTCCAAAGCAGACAGGCGGACACCCGCTTTTCCCAAGCTTCAGGTGACGTCGTTATCGATCTTAACATCGGGCAAATTTTTTTTGTTTTTTTTTTTTCGGGGATTCTCGTATTTATCCATAATCAAAACGGAGCCTATTACAGCGCCCTTCTTCACAGGAGGCAACGAAAGCGCTCACAAACACCAAACCTTGGCAAAAAAGCGCCTCACAAATATTCATCAAAAATATATTTATTAGAGTAACTATTTGACAGCGCTTTGATTTTTCAAGGAAAGGGGGGTATATTTTTTTTCAAAATGGTCAAACATAGTTAAATTGAATCCGATGGAAAGGGCAATCTTGCAGTTCTATATCATATTGCCTATATTATTTGATCTGGCTACCTACGGTAACTTAAACTATTAGTTGTAGACGATGCCGCGTTCCCGGAAACCTATACATTCAAACGCTTTTACGACCGAACATTTTATATTATTCCACGGAACAGAATAATTTGTATAAACATTTAAAGAAATCAACATGGGAACCTGTGTCTCCGCCTTTAAGGCGAATATAAGAAATTTAAACAGGGTCCAAAGAGTTTGGAATTCAAGCAAGCTCGTTTATAGCAATTGTCTTTGTTCTGAAGAGTAATAGTTCTGGCAAATTAGGACAACATAAACTAACACTCAAAACAAGTTATAGAACCAAAGGAGGAAGCAAATGAGAACGAAAATGTTTGCCAGTACATGTTAGTACGTCGATCGTTTGGAAATAATCCCACCTCCCTCTTCAAGTACAGAATTACGACAATTAGCCTCTTGAGTCTCTGAACTTCTTGATATTAAAGAGATTCTGATTTCATTTCAAAATCTGTGTCACACTGGCGGGCTAAATTGTACTAAGGTGCAGTCACGCAGTCTGCACACTTGTTCATGTGATCATAGGATATAGCACTAGCAGTTCTGCCCCGGACATGTGTCAGTGACTCTGATAGCCAAGTGTCTTTTAGTCTTACAGTGTGAGTGCGGTCTTATCACAAAAACTTCAAAGGGATATAAATCTTAGCTTTCCGGGGCCTAGGAGTCCTGTCTTTCAATGAGCACATTGATCCACTCATGACACTGAAAAACAACACAGCACTTTTTACTGACAGTGGCTTGGTCAAGGCTTTTTTAGAATCCCCAGAAACATGACCGTGGACAGGAATATCATCACCAGTCTTAGTCATTATCATCATCCTGATCCTCCCTCTTGAAATTGAAACTTGCTATTGAGGAATTTGTTACACATTCATCAAAATCTCTAATAGGATAACCATTCTGAGCGAAGATCCATTTTAGTATAGATATTTCATCATGAGATAGAGACCATTTTTTTTTTCTCTTTGCAAACAACAAGCGCACGGTTAAGAAGGTAATTGATTAATCCAATATTCCCTCTCCATGGGAACAAGCATGAAAATTAGGGATTAACTTAGTGTTAGTAGGTTTGGTCAACTTCATCTGTAAGCCTCATTCACGGCTCGATGTCAATCTACAGAAAAGCGATGCATATGGAAACCAATTAATGTGTGAATTCAGGCTTCAGGTTATTTTAATTTATCTAGTGTTTAGAGTTATCGTAATTATTTGGGAAAAAGGGTTATAAGAATTAAAAAATCGATCCCAGTCAACGAGTTCAATTCCCATGGATATTCACACAGAGGAGTTCGTCTAAATTTGCATTGGGTTGGCAAACTATAGGCGGAACGGTTACAGTACCAAAGAAACCAAAACCGTTATCCCGGAATTGAAGGGTAGATGTCAGGATCCCAATAGTTTAAGGCGGATGTATCTCCCACCCAGGCCAGATGTAAGTGTTAATTTTGTAGAGCCTGATTGAACAAGTGAAATTCATTAATAATGCATCAGGAAATAGTAAGCTCGCACCAAGCAAAACACTATTTGTTGAAGCCACCCTTAGTTAAAGGTTGCTCGCCTCTCTCTCTGTTGAATTGGCCTCGACGTTAATATTCAATGTTCAGGATACACCGATGTTTTTTTTTTTTTTTTTTCACTCAGGTGCTGATGTCGATAGTAATCATCTGCAGTCAAGGACCAAGAAGGGAGCACCAGCGGTGAGTAGTAACACTGAATTCAGCGTTGTAGGGTTGTAGAAGTGCTAGACGTTTTTTCTTTCTTTTTGCAGAAGGATCGGTAAAACATGCGCTTTCTCATATATTGGGCCTCATTATCGTAGCCACCACCATACATTGTTCCTTCTCTCGAAGCTGTTAAAGCCACTGTGATTCCCATTCCCATGCCCCAACAGTCAGTCCGTGCGAATAAGTCTATGTCCACTGGTTGCGTGTCGTTCTCTTTTCTTTGTCACTTTCTGCACTTGTACTTCCGCACAAGAGCAGTGTGATCTAAACGTAGTCAATGTACTGCATTTGCTAACTTGACCTCTTTTTTTCTGTTTCTTTTATTAACTCCCCAAATTGTAACAGGTGATGAATATTTAAAACCACATTCGAAATGTTTCCATGGATGTGTAGCTAATAGGTAATATTTACCACCTTTCCGTCTACCCAAAGGTTATGACCTCATATTATGTCCCATTCGCTGTAAGGACACAGTATTCCAAGCCTCCTGGGTCTTGTAATATTCACAAAGTGCGCACGCAACAATCTCTGCGACTTGAAGACAGAGTTTACCCCCGATAGGATTCCATGCCTAATACGGTTTGAACTCGTACAACGTTGATTCCAATCGTTTCGCTATTCAGACACATCGTTACTTATATACCAAGGACCCACAGATCCGAGAGAGGGACTGTGAGGAGGTCTACGAACAATGTGAAGATGAGGACGGATTCTGAATGACACAATTACAACCGGATAGGGATCACCCGAGCCTTTCAAAGTCTTTTGTAAAATACCATTGGGGGGCAAATGGACGGTACGTAGATCGGAATACTACTCACTTTAGTCAATGACTGTTCTCAAGTGTCCGATATCAACAGGGGCAGTTGAGGGGCAATTTGATTTTTAAGGGTTCAGGAAGCTAATTAAGGCGCATCAAGGAACTCTGGCCCTATTGATCGTGATGAGCACTGGCATAATCAACGATTCTTCTACTCGACTTTGTCATATAACAGCCGAGACAGGAATGTACCCACCCGGACCTGCTCCTCGGGACAGCCCATTCCTCCCCTCTCCAAGGACGATCAGTGAAACCCGGCATCCGACCACATTTTAGAACCTGGAATAGCGGAAGATTCATGTCAAATGTGAATGCTCGCAGAGCCCCACGACGAGCTTACTGGAAATATCCCGACGAACCAAAATTCAGGAACCAAGCACAACCAACCAAGCACAACCCACTGCATTACCATGCGATACCAGGATTGACCTCGCCCACTCAACCACATAGGGAAAAACGTTCTGTGCCTGCTGGAATTCGGACCCGGAATGTTTGCTTGCAAAAACGTAACTGATACCTGTCTGCAATTCCCCGCTTATGTTGATTGATTGACAAGGGATTGAAACAACCAGTCATTCAAAATGAAATCATATAAAAATTTCAAATGGGATGGATCACTCAAGTAAACTGTTGAACTTGGAATATAAATTCTTTATGGAGCATTTTGGGGAGCTCTGAAAAATTGTTGAACTTGAGCCGATGTTCATTGCTTGCAACCAAGGTCGATGTGGATTTATAAACGGATTTGCTGGAACAGGATGTCTTGCTGACAACTCCTCAGTTTATGATCCGATCATTACTTGATTACTCCGTTTGTGTGTTCGTTTTCACCCGTAATTGTATTTATCGTCATTCAATATGATTCCTTTCGTATTACTAGCCAGATCAGAGTCAGTATTGAAATCGGCTCACCGTTCAATCCGTAATTCTTATACCAGGTACTTCGTTCATACCAGAAGAATTTACGAACCTCACGGGGTTTTTTTCGGTCCCAAATACGTCTGAATCAGATTATCCCGCCATTTTGATCCCTCTCATATGACTTTTTCAGGCTCAATAAAAAGGTGGACATTTGCTATATTGTTGTATCTTTCCATTTTGGCCGTTTCATTTGTTGTGAGCAGTTCTACGCACGTATACCACATCCTAGTTTCTACCGTTGTGTTTGGGCAGGTTTTCAGCGAAGAAGTTGACGGAGGTAGACTTCTATTTAGTAACTGGACCGCCGAGTACAAAGAAGGCTTCGTGTCCTAAACGAGAGGTCTGGACTGGTAACGACAACCTGCTCATTGACATCACCAACGAACTAGAACTTCGATCGATATGAACAATGCACGGAGCACCTATTTCCCCCCGCTAAATACAACCTCTTCAGAATCAGCGACGAAATCAGTAAATACAGACTGGTAGATCTCGGAAGTATGTATCACAAAAGTACACAGCAAGTAAGTGAGTAGTAACGTGTGATTGTTCATACAAAACTGCATCGTCCATGCATCGTTTTTGATTGATATTTTATAGTAGAGCAGTTACACGCCAAAAAATGACAAAATAATATGCAAAGAACGGAAAATATTCCAATTTAGGAATAATGATCAGTTGATGGGCTATAACTGTGCGAGTTTGTAATGTAGGAAATGAGGTATTAGGCATAACAGCAAGTGATGTTAGTGGATGGATATACCGGGGCTTGGCAGAGAGAAATGCTCTCCATTTCCGTAACCTGATCGTTGAAAAAATATCAAAGGAATCTGAAACGATGAAGGGTAGTAGTGAGGTCGGAAATGACATTGAAGCAAAAAGTACCAAAAAAAAACGATAGGAACACGGAAGTTGAAATCGAGTTTTTCCCGCTGGTACTCTCCTCCATAGCATAACGAACTGTCAGGAGAGTACTGAAATACACTACAGGAATTCCTCACAACCTAAACGAATACACTGATGTGAGCTTTTTTGTTCTATTTATCTTTATTTCAATCCAAATAAAAAAAGGAGGAAACCACAACCCTGACGGGTTCAATGCGCTATGGGCAACAAGTGAGTTCACTTGAACCCTCAGAGGTACAGGAAGACCTATAACACGAAACAGTTCTGAAAGATTTCAGAGCCGCACAAGACTCTGTAACCCGCGTGCGTGGAGTATCGTTCGAAGTTGGTGGAGCGATAATTATTTTGCACTGGTCGACCAATTTATATCAATTATCACACCGGCGAGGATTTTTTTTTTTCTAGTAGAGAATTAACCGCATGTCAATTACTATTCGTGGCAGGAGTTGCGTACGCTTACAAAAATTTGTCAATATATGAATCTCGCTCCGTTTTCCCTATTATTCCAACTGTTCATAAACAAAACATTATACTCTGCGGGGCGGTTGGAACTGCCTCCAAAGCACAAGGTGTAACCTGGCGGTGAACAAATCGCCGCCGTAGAGCTTACTGTGATAGGTTGTCATCAAATGGATGCTATCCAGCGGACTGGGGAGATTCGGTGAAATAGTCAACAAAAGATGACAGTGGCAACAGGCAGTGAAAAAGTGCCGCCAATGCACAGCTGGTAGGCGTGTCGGGAACTAAATTGATCCACATCGGGCTGGGATAGACTGTCGGTGAATAAATTTGCCTCCACCAAGAGATTTTGGTTATCTTTCGGTGAAATTTGATTACCTCTACGGTATATTTTTGGATTGGACTGTCAGTGGGAATTGTACTGGTAGAGGCACAGAAATATGACAGTCTGACCAGTGAGTGCTCATGTGACGTTATTATGTTAGAGCTCTGGAACATAAATGCAAACAAGGCGACGTTTTGATTAGATCCATCAAAACCTTGAACATGACTCTCACGGAAAAAAAAATAGTTTTTGAATGTAATGACATGGCTCCCTTCCAACGAACCAGTAGGGGGTTATATATGCGTGCCCCTAATATTAGAGATTTTGGAAAAGGGAATTCAACAAGGCCACACTCCTGAAATTAAAATACGAAGCGAAATACAAAATAAATAGTAACACTACAAACGAGAATAGGAACAAGAGGATGAGGAAAACGGAAGCGAAAACATCGAAGAGGATTTGGAATATATAATCTAGGCCTAGATGTTCACGATATAGTCGTATTTTTGCTAGGTGCTTCCGTCATTCACATGCTATAGATGTTCTCTGTGAATTTTAACTTTGGAAGGCCTGGCCAAAATTCTCTTCATCTTATATATATATATATATATATATATATATATATATAATTATGTGATTAATAGATAGTATACTTATTCTATATATATATATATATATATAGATATAATATATTATATATATATATATATATATATTATATATAGATATAGATATATATATATATAATATATATTATATATTAGACAGGGAGATGACACGGAGTCAGGATACAAAGTGAGCATATACATTAATGCAAACCCATCAACTTGTCCTTGATTAATGGAAGCAGAAAATGTACTGACCATAAAATAAAAAAAAGGGAATTTTTTTTTTATGACATTATGTGAAAAGGAACATGAATTATTCATCTGAGAGGAATTTAACGCCAAAATGTTGAGACCAAACAATCACAACAAAATCAATAATTTATGACAGAAACAGTAAGGAAAAGGATAATAGGTCGACGATAATCACCACTGTTATACCGTATTTATGTCCTCTTCTTGTTTATTCGTCAGATACCGATGCGCTGCTAATCACATGAATATGTCATTTACCACCTACGACATGGACAACTACCAGGACATAGTAGTAAACTGTGCTACTCATATAAATGGTCGGAGCTTGGTGTATGATAATTGCCATCATTCCAACCTCACGACCTCTACTTTGGCTGCACCAACGTTATCAGAGCAGTTATTGGTATAATCTTCCAGGAAGTTATTACAGCATCAATACGTTGAAAATAAAAATACGGCAATATAAGAATTGAAAGCGAAGAATTTCTTCCTAATTCAGCACCTAACCGCCTTAGTCATTCCCATGCCATCATCATCCCACGTACATACTGTGTTTTCCGCGTTATGTCATAAGGCGATATATTCCTATATTCGACTACCATTGTGAAGGGTCTGGTTGCTAATAACCCTTGAATGATATGCGAGATATTATCTATTCTCGTTAATCATAACAATCGAAAATGTTGAATATTTCACCTCATTCATATGAAATGTAATCGCAGGTGTCGGACGCATGAAAATAACCTTGGCGCTGATAATGTTTCATTCTTATCCGTATTGTTAAGATATTATTATTACTCACGATTACTTCGGTTCCTCCGGCTGTCATCAAAGTGTCAAGTGGATAATCTCCTGGAAGTTATTACACAGACCCAAGACGTGGAAATAAATACGAGCAAATGAAACAGATGAATTCATATAATTGACCCCAACGTCAGCACCATTTTGAGACCATCTTTAGTTTCATCCAGTGCAGTATACCTATAAAGTATGCACAACCAGGTTGTGGATAACGACATCGGTACCTCACGTGAAACACCTGAGTACAAGTTCTTCTTTCACTCCCTTGCTCAGTTTGGCCTTCGCTCGGATAATCCAACCGTGCGTTTAATAACCCACGAAATGAAACTTGAAGCAATAAGTCATTTCCATGATGTAATCCCGGAATGTCATTGCAGGTATCGCAAACATGAAATATAGAATCCAGCAACGTTGATACGACTTTTTAATGCATTTCTCTTTCATGCCCTAATGATATAGTCGTGTTGGTTAGTCGGAGTGTCTCATAGTTCAACTATGTGCGATAGTATTTTTGAATAGGAGGCAGATAATAAGTGCTTATATAGCGCTTTTCCCCACAGGCTCAAAGCCCTCACGGATATTACCCCCTGATCATTCGTGACTTGTCACACCTACTATATAGCACGCATATTCTGGCTTCGGCTTTTTCGCTCCCCACCGTCCATTTCAGTACTCTTTCATCGTGTCCCCCGGGGATTCCAAAGGGCAGCCCATACGCCACATAACTCTTCACAAGTCACTCACAAGGTACCCACTTTACACGTGGGTGCGTGGGACAGTTTCATGAGACATGCCTGTCCAACAGCACTGCGGAAAGTCCTCTGGCTTCCAATGGGCCTGAACTCGTATTCAATTAGTTTGCAGTCTGGAGCTCTACCTACCGACTGAGCTAATCCGCTCCCAAAATTAGAAATAGATGGCGCCAGTGGGAACCATTGACTTTTACCCAAACAACCATAGACAAGCATGAGTGTGTCATCCACCATGTGGGTCAAGTTATCGTGGTTACAAGCTAGGTTGGGCCGCTTGTTAAACAATTTGTCATTTTCCCCCCGAAAAATTACCCCGGTTTTGAACCGAAAACGACAAAGTTTATGTACTTATGTAAAAGAAACTGCAAACCGGAATTTCAGCTTTATCGGACAGGCTACTTGTCTTAACCGTGTTGGACACATTTGAGACTCAATCTGAGCTCAGTCTACCTTTAACCTGAACCACAAAACAATAGTGGTCATGTACGTATTATGACGAATCCATATATGAAATATGAGCTCCATCCATCTAGTTAGCATCGTTTACGTGTAAAAATACTAGCCGGTTAATGGTTAATTATTTTAGAGTGTACTGATATCAACTCTGAGAGACCGCCAAACAGACATTTTCGAGAAACGACTGCTCAAACGCAATGGCTAATAATGACCATTAATCAGTTGAATAAACACCGAACCATGAATAATCATAATTGGATTTTCGACCATTAGTTCAGTCATTCGACTGACTCATGGTTCGGTTGCATAGTTAACAATTGGATGGTCAATATCGACCCTGTGTTTCTGGAAGTATCAAAAGGATGCAGACAGACGATGTGCGTAGAACACGCAAAAAGTTCCACAATAAAGACCATTAGAGTCGATTTCCTATCATACAGAAACTCTCCCAACTGGTTTATATTGGACTAACGAGACTGCGGGCTCTATTAGACTTGAATTCGTGTTGCAAATGCATAGAGACGAATCAACATCTGGAGACATTGTAAATGCGTCGAGATACACCAATCAACTGATCCATTTCTCCCTCCTCGTTAAATGTTAAAGGGGTTGGCCAACGATATATGTATACATAATCTGATAAATCATATCCACTTTAGTTGCGTGGACAGAACCGATGATAACATTTATTGATGCCTATCATGTAGTAACCGTGATAGCGGACATTTAACGGCATCATGAAACAGTCACACAGTTCGAGAAAACGACTCTCGACCATCCTTGGATATTGTCAACGGATACTTCCAACGTAAATCTAACCCCACGGGTCACCGCATTGCGAATCTTCTGAACACAACACATCGCTATCATCCTAGAGGTATAGTCGTCACCTTACCTAGACTAAACCCAGATATCCTCATGTTTCGTACCTTCGGAACAATGTATAGGTATTTGTGCTCCAGGCCTCAGCCCGACGATAACAAGCAATGGAAAGAAGTACCAATGGCCACAAATGGCTCGTTATTTATTCCTAGGGTTGAATTTGATGTCAAGGTTTCCGTCATAATTTGAAATGGTATTCATCAGGATCTCAACGTATGAGAACTTCAAAATTGGAGGGGGCTGTACAGAATTAGAGTTCTCCGTCAAGGCATGACCTATTAAAATTGACTCCATGGATGACTTTGACTTTAATTCTATTGGTCAAATGATGATACTGCCCAAACTGTGTTCAATGGGATATTTTGTAAGATGTTAAGCCGATTGACCATTTCAACAAAATTCCTGGAATACCCCTAGATGATCTTTGGAACTCGAATTCGTGAACACACAAAATCACATGGGTCAAATTGATAATATTTACAAACTCATGATCATACAATCCATTATGTAGAATGAGATGCCACTTGGTCGTTCAAACACAATAGCTCAAATTAAGCCCCAGATGTAAATCAATTCCATTGCCCGATCTATTTATTATGTGGGAGAAGTAGCGCCTGGCCATTCAAATAAAGTGGTCCTAACTTACCTTTGACCTCACATACCAGACCGTCGGTTGTAGCATGGTCCATGTATCACCGAGCCAACGTTCACCAATCTTTACTTAAATTGTCCATGAGGAGGGAGCTCATTCCGCTATTTTACCCAAATGGATGAAATTGAGCCTATACTACCCTTTGACCCCAGTTTTTCAACACCCGAGATGACTCTGTTACGTTAGTCAGACGTTTGGCCAAGTGCCATCATGAGGAGTTGTGGAGGCTCATCCTAAGATAAATGCAATCATATAATACGCGAGAGGGTTGCAAACATTCCCAGTAGCGACACAACTTCTGAAGAGCCTGGGAGTTCGGGGACAAAACAATGCGATATTTCCATGAAAACCTTAGCAGCTGCCCTACAAAGAAAGGTAAGAGTTATCACAATATCGATGAGACGTTGGTACTCAGTGCGATTGCAGGGGTCTTCAATGAGGTTTTGATATAGGCGGATGGCAACCAACAACAGTTAAAACTCATGCTATCTGGCTAATAAGCCTAACTGGAACACACCTAATCCATTGAAATTGATTTGCCTAACTCCAGAAAGTTACCGAATTCATTGATGTATCTGTACGCAAAATGGCTACTGCGCGCAAAATATGTTTTCAGGTATTCGATGAAACTTCACACTGATAGCGATAGGAACCCCCGGAATGGGAATCTCTCAGCCGAATTCACTCAATTTGTATCCAAATTGTCTATGCTTTCTGCCGAAATTCTCAAGTTCACATCGTAACGACGTCTTTTAAACTAACGAAACCAGAAATGTTGACATCTCCTTAAAATGATGACACATCCACAAAGAAAACGAATAAATGAATATATATTATTATAATACTATAATTTCGTGTTGCTGAAAGCAGAAATAAGAAATACTGGCTTGCTCATGAATGACAAATTACGAACATAACCAACCTACTTTCAATAATAATAATAATAATACTAATAATAATAATTTTAATAAAAAAACATCATAATAATAATAATAATATAATATTAATAATATAATAAACATAAAATAATACTCCTTTATATATATTTGCAAGAAGATCTGGTAGGTTGAAGCAAGCAAGTAAGCAATCAGCATGTACAATCCCTCCGATAATGGAATGACATATAATAACATGGACTACAAAGTGACACACTAAACAACACTATCTGTGTAGTGCTTATCAAAACCCACATCGAACCCAGAAAGCCGGCCATGAAATGGTTTTTTTCCCAAATTTAAATATCATATTATCTATGTGACTATTCCAGTTGAAGCGAATTGCAAAAGTAAGCAGCCAAGACCTATTTATTTCACTAACCTCATCGCAGTTATCTTCAAATTGAAATTGGATCATCACTCTGTTCTCTACAAAAAATAAGAATCAATTCATTGAACTAGGGTCCTTAGGCAAAATTATTGTACCAACCCTGTGATTCATGATAGCGCAATACTAAAATATTATCCACCACAAGGTTCTGCAACGTGTGTAAAATTTGTTCGTGTAAGATTAGTTAGGCTAGTTTCTTGTTTTCACTATTTCACGTCCCCGCGCATCAAGGTTATAATAAAGTTATCTGAGACCCTTGAAATAACTATGTGCCTAGAGGCTTGTAGGCCTAGGGCCGTAATTGTACTTTGTATCTGAGGTACAACTAACAAGACACTGAGGTAGCCTTATGGGCCCCAATCAACGTTAAAAAGTATGTGGGCCAGGCCTACAAAGAGAACGCGTATTTCGCTGGTGTCTTCCTTCCACACACCATGTTAGGCTAAGCCCTAGAAGTACGTTAAGGGATTGCCTTACTCTGACTGAATCCAAGGGACCCGGGACTCATGTTTTGTTTGTTTTTTGCCGCAGTCAGCCAGGAGTCAGGTAGTGTAACGTTACTGTGTAGACTAGTTAGGCTAGTCTTTTCTAATATCACTCTGCCGGCATCACGTTATAATAAGTTATACCCCGAACTCATCGTGATATTTATGTAGCCTAGGTAGTAGGCTAGGGCCGTAATATGTACTCATATACTACACCTGGAGGTACAACTAACACTAAGACTAACAGAGCATTGTGGGCCCTATCAACAGCGTGGGCCGAGAAAGCGTATGTTGCCGGTGTCTTCACACACCATTTAGGCTAAGCCTGGGGAGTAACGTTAGAGATTGCCTTACTCCGACTATGACTGAGTCCAAGGGACCCGGGACTCTTGTTTGACTTTTGTGTTCGCTATTTCCATTTGTTTTAATATTTGAAGCCTAAGTGTCCCTGGGCAGTATTCAGGACCCGGACTCTTAAGCTGCTCTTACTAGGGCACGCGAGTGCGCGAAATGCGAGTGTAGTTTTTGGCTCCTGTGTTATTCCTAAAAGTCCGTTCACTTTCCACGCAAATTGATACGCGATTCGGCGAACCGCTTCCCCGTGGGGTGGCGAAAATCTGAATTCTCGGATGACAATTAAATTCGCGTGTCGAGCACGAGATCTCGCGTATAAATGATTTTATGGAATACTCTCTCCGTATTTCAAACAGTCAACTGGTGGAAGAGCACTACTGAAAAAATGCGTACCTTTGGGGTATTTGATTGAAAATGTGGGCCAATCAGCATGATTCAAGCCTCCCTTGGCACATTTGCCACATATTTGAATTTTTCAAAGAATAACTTTGATTTGTGCAAAATGTTGTTATCCTTTACGATATTCAATTCATATTGCAACAGCCAAAAAGTGTTTCTGTCTTGAATTTCAGTATGTTATTTAAGAACGTTTCACAATATTTCATCTTATCCGTGCGGGCGCCGTGCATGCCCGTGTTTTGGAATATTCTTCTGTCCATCTGGATATCCGTAATAATGCCTAACCGAATAAGGGGATCGAAACTAATGCTCAGATACAAACCCAGGCAGATCACACTTTAACATTCACCCTTAGAAGGCACAATTTTTTGTTTCATTATCAGTACCCACTGACAACCAACTATAACCTACCCGCTGTAACATCTGGCCCCGCCCATGCAGTTTAGCTTGAAGCGGCGGTCGCACTTGCAGCTGAATTTAGCAATGATGACTAAAGTGTCCACATGAACATCTTTCTCCATTTCCATCATCGCGAGGACAACAGTTGTTTCTGACATATGGCATTTCTCAAGAAGGTTTTCAGTCTTCTTTTAGGAAGTATCCAATAGGCATGTGCAAGGTAGGGAACATATCTCTCATTCGTTCTGATCGGAATTGGGCAGTTATCCTGTTCATTGTTATTCGATTTGTCTTCCTTACTGGCTGTTTGCTGGGGCCACTGTCACTTGTCAGCTGTAACCACATCGCCCTTTCTCTTTAAAAAATATCCTTTGAATGAAGTTGTTTACCATACTCACAGACCCGGCGTATACGGTCATGCTTTTTTCATGTGAAGTTTGAATTTGTCCAAAATAAAATTTGAATGAATATGGCTGACAAAATAACTTGAAGCCAGTTTTACAGAACATTCAACTGCTCGTTGTCTACTATAATATTAAAGGTCCGAACAGAAAGAGTGTTAAATTCGATTAGTAATTGTTCTCTTGTAAGGAAGGACAAAATCCTCATAAGACGACCCGAAACATAGCCGTCCAATCCTGGGCGACCGGGGACGCCCCCTCCACATTTTAGAGGGGGAAAATAATAGCAAATCCCCTACAACGTTTTGGCGCATGAGGAACTAAGGTCGCAGGACATTGCCTCTGGTTTTCGTTATAATCCATTTAGTCAAAAGAATTTGCGCGCCTCGCGCGCCATTTGCTCGAGTGTGCATTAGTTTTCGACTTTTTTGAAATTTTTTGCGAATATGCTTCTCCCCCAATGCTTACTTACGTTCGTGAACTTCGGAAATCATCATGATTCCTTAATCTGCGAATTGAAAATCGGCATAGGCATCTACAGTAGCTGAAAATGCCCAGGGGACTCCCCAATTAGCGGCTCATTGACTCGACTCCACACTAATTACTTCCCTTTAAAAGTTCACTCCAATTTCATGGTACCTTTACCCGCTCAGATTCGCACTGTGTTGCAGTGATGCAAACATCTAGGAATGTTTTTTTTTTTTTTCTTTTTTGTTTTTCTTTTTTTCATTTGATGAACTCAATGAATTCGGGAACTACTTCCGTGATTTCGGGCGATCTTTTTTTTTAAGACTTACATCGGAAGAAACAGGAACGTGGGCGAAGAGATCTATACCCTGGTCATCCAGACTGGACTAACCGGAGGACTTACACTTACTGCCCTTGTGCTCAACGCATTTTGGCAGGAAACATCACAATATTCCAAAGCAACAATCGCATCTAAGGACATTTGAAAAAGCAAATTATTGATCACGAGAGGGGGGGGGTGTAAAATTTGGGGCAGCGAAAAGGCAACAGTAAACATAACTTTCCGCGCGGTAACAGTCTTCCGGTAAACGCACTCAATTTCGAGCAAAATTTGTCGGCCCCCTAATTAGGATGGTCCCGTATGCTATGTTGGCGATCCGGTGTAAGGTGGGAAGAAGAGCCTATATACTGCCCTGGAGCTCAGTACATTTGGCAGAAAAATCACAAGATCCTGAGTAGCACCACATCTAAGGACTGAAATTGCACATCCTTTCTTCTGCACTAAGTGAGTGTTTAGGAGGGTCCCTAATGCATCATATTTCATTTAAGGCCACTTGAAATGCAAAAATTAAAGAGAAAGGCACAAGATTCATAACAGCAAGTCTTTAAGGACATGTGGAAAGGCGAATTTATGTCTGGGATGAGGTGAGTGTTTTTGGAGTTGTTTAATGAGCCAAATTGCATCTATAACGTAGGCTATCGGAAGCTGCAAATTTTTTAGAATCCCCTCTCCAGATCCGTCATCAAACTTCAGCCCGCACTCAAAATTACGTTCTTACGCCACTGGCTTTTATTACCCCCCCCCCCCCATCCAATCCGCCTTGCCATATCGGCTGGAACTTCAGATAGTCCGAAGAGTAACATTAACCGCTTTGCTCTATTGAAATTCATTTTCTCTGTTTTTGACTCGGGCGGGCGGGACGCTCATGATTGTAGAAGACCTTATGATCGTGTGACGGTGTGCTTGACCCAACGAGTTTCTTGTCTGATGTTTTTGGCCTTACGCAGACTTAAATTTTCGCCCTTACTGGTACAACCGGCATAGCAGCAGTCTGCTATCTTGTCAACTTTTCGAATATCTTAATTAAAAAAGGGTTAATTTTTTCCCTGAATTGGGTCAAAGTCCCTCCCATAGAGTCAGGACAGTATGTCAGGTGACTGGAACCACGTTAGGGTAAACATCATCAGCAGGCACCTAGTCAGTCATTAATTAAGTTGAGATCGACTCGAAACTCGAGTAGTGCACGTGCACCCTAATTCGGCCGAAGAATGGAGATTCGAGCATGGTGAAGAAAACTGAATGTTTCACCCGAATTAATTACTGAGTGGCCCAATTTTCATTGAATTCCCTCAAAATGTAACAAAAGTTGGAGTCTGTAGGTGCCTACATGAACTTCAAAAATCTAGGCAACTTCTGAGATTTGGGTAATCTAAATTGAATAATATACAACTTGCAGGAGCCCACAATCCGAGTGCACTGCGCCTCCATATAATACCATGGCCGCGCCGCTGCATAAGCCCGTAAAATAGGTCAGGAAGGGGACCGGGGAGTGCTGGCATCCAGTATGCTTATTTCTCAATATTCGCGGGACGCGTGTACGCTCGGCGTGAACCGATGCTGGGGGGCCTCCCTCCGCTTCAGATGTGACGATGGAAGAACACCTAAAAATATTCCACACCACCCCCCCCCCCCAAAATCCCAGGGGGGTGTTGCCCGCTGGAAGAATTCCTAGCTACGCCACTGTATTCAACTTTCGTGTACCGTAAGTACCGTTTTCTTCTGCACGATCTGAGGGACCAAAAATATGTAATCATCAAAATTTTCCAATAATAATTCCAAGCTCCCCAATTTTAACCTGCTGTGGGTTCTTGGGATTATTTGGTTTGTAATCAATTGATGACATTCGCTTCACAAAGAAAATACGAGGTCGTAGATGCGTGCAACTCACCATTTTCATTTCATTCACTAAATTGCACATCAGATCTTCGCAATGAGGCCACAGGCAAGTAACCCTTTCCGCGATATGAGAAGGTAATAAAAAAACAACCGAAAATTCATCGGAACGATACGCGCCAACCAATGGTGGCGCTCCGCTTGGATAGTGTATCGCAGTCACGGCCTCGCCCCCCACACTTTTCGGAACGTATTGACGCCCCTGCCCGAAACAGTTTCTCCTTACAAAATCGCACAATCAATATCAGCATTAGGAACTACCTAAATAGAAAAACACTCCAGATTCTAAAGAATTAGCCCACAATTCTTGAAGGTGATTAAGGCTGTTCCTGAACGTATCCACACTCTAAAACCAGACAACTCTTCCGAAACGCTATCCACTCATTCTCTGTGATAGGAAAATTTACAAATGTTCACTCTACAGCGTTTTCATCAATAAGCTTGATTCAATGACCCTCATTGGTGGTAACATCGGAAAAACTGAAAACAAATAAAATAGGAGGCTCTCGAATGCCATGAACAATTTTGAAAACCTGAATCAAATCACCTTGATTCGTCTCAGCTCGAGTTAGACCGAGAGGCCCCAATCATTCTCCGTTAGATAGAATGATCTGCAAGACAGTGAATTATTCAACTGTACCACGTTGAAAAAAAAGAGTTATACATGGCCTTGAAACCACTCCCACAAATACTTGGACACCGGTAAGTGTTATACCAAAGTCAACGCTTTGGTTTAAACCAGATGGAATAAGGGCATAAATCAAGGGAGGAAGTGGGATGGATTGTTTCAAAATGGAACAGACCAATGAGGATGCAGTGTATGGGCTTTCATCCACTCAAATCTCTCATTGGACTCTCGAAAGGGTTATTGGGGAAAAGATGGTGGACACCACCACCCTTGCACTAAGGACAGCCGCACTGCTAGTTTTAGAAATCATCACAGGACAATACAGCTTATAATTTAAATGGGTTCGTGCTTGAAGTGGAATTTGATAAACGACGTCGATTTTGCCCATTATTTGACAGGAATTACATTCACTCAAAATGAACACTAACAAGCGATTATACGGCTGCATCATAAAAACAGAATGCTACGCCACTCGTCCTCCGAGAAATAGTGAATCATATAAGGGATAGTCGATTTTGGAAGGGTGTCACGTGAGTAATGCCGTGGCAGTGGAGAGAGTTTCGACTTTGAGGTGAGGTGACCTTAATACAAAGACCCTGAAGTAATAAGGATTGGTGATAGCGTTACTAGGACTTTTCGCTATTTAATGAGCAAGAAGGTCCATTTTGTTCCTCTACACCACCACTTTGATATTTCTGTTAAAGCTCTTTCAATCTTGAGAAATGCGGATTGAATTGAAGTTGTTGATTTAAGAACGAAGAAATGGAACAAGCAGCGGAAATGGAGGGGCGTGCCCGTGCCTTAGGTCAAAACGTGACAGGTCGTGGTGCAGACTACGCAACGCCTCTTTGTAGCAGGTCACAAAACGTACGCGCCCCGTACTATGCAAAAATTCTAACATAAAAAGGATTTAAAAAACGTCCGGGTAAATAATTGACCATGAGGCCGAACTGAGGGCAAAAAATCCTAAAAAACAGCTAATAAAAAAAACAGGTCGGCGGGAATCTCGAAACCGGGACGCGAACGTCAGCGCTTGAGAAGGGCACAAATACACTAAGGGAATGACACGGAAGTGATAGTCTTGTTGTTTTGGTTTAAGTAGGCCTTCTGTGGCCCTTACAAAAACCGAGTGGCTGCATGTCATTTTATTTGCAATTTGGTAACCATATATTACAGCAACAGTGGACTTAAACGTTGCAGATTAAAAGACGTTTACATCACAGAGTAAATCGTTGGAAAGCTAGCTGTCTAACCACGCAATATTGTCGCAGGGCAAGCATGCAGCGGCAGCTGAAGGCTTCGCTTCGGTTAACCTCACAGGGGCGGTAACGTTATCAAATGTGATATACGTGTGTATAGACAGCGTTTGTCACCTCGTAATAATATAAAAATATTATGTAGTAAAAGTTTAAATTTAGTATTAACACATTGGAAGAGAAAATATAAACTCCATAATGACGTGACTAAAATACCAAACTTCGAGAGGGCATAATTTTTCAAGATTTTAGGACCTCGGAACACACAAAGCCACTTAGCAACTTGAAACACTACACACAATGGCAAAAAAACTAAAGTGGGGACCAGGCATGTCGGAGAAAAGATCAACGTAACTTCGTCGGAATAAAAAACTAATGTTGATAGAGAGGAAACACTAGAAAAAGGTTCTGTTTGATTGCAATAAACATTATAATTGTTCGAAAACATATTGAACGACAGACTATTGAATAAATTGTACAGACTACTAAAATCACAGACGAGTAAAATGCAGCGATTTCATCGCTAGTAAGTAAAAATCCAAATCAGAGGGCAGAAAGAAAGGGTTGCAGTTAAATAAAGGTTAATGGCCTCCAATCCCGCCTATGACATTTACATATGACAAAAAGCGTTGGAATATTATATAAAATTCTAACGTCGCTTATGCACACAAGCTGTCATGTAGCAAGAAAAGGACCCAAAAATATTTAGATCAAATGTCATTACATCAAGTGAAATGGCAATATGATCATCACGGCAGGAATGTACTTGTGAGATAAAGAAACAATTACAAAATACAGGATTGGAATCGCCTATGAAGCGACTGCGTCAAAGACTACAGAAATGTAACCATCGCCACTCAAACGACTACAATGACAAACGCATTCATCGCTCGTAATAAGAAAACCTGAGAAAAACCGTCATTGGCAGTACGAGGCGAGGGAGGCAGGAGCAGACCTGACCCTTCCAAAAAAAAAAAATCTGCGATTGAAACTGGGGAGAAATTCTGTGCAAATAGGGCAAAAGTTTAAGGTGATGTCGAAAAATACATAGCGGACGGCCCACATTTCAGATAAAAGCCCAAAAAGTAAGACTCTTCGCGCGGTAATGACTCTTCCACCATGTGATGTGAAAGTCGGGCAGGAATTTCCCTAGCGGAGTCATTATGACGCGGCTCTTCGCGGCGCGCAACACGCGAATTTAATTGTCATCCGAGAATTCAGATTTTTTTGCGACCCCACCGGAAAACGTTCGCGAATCCCGAATACGAATAGCGTATTCGTCAATTTTGTGTGCAAGGGAAGACTTTAAGACTAACACGGAGCCAAAAATCACTCTATTTCACTGACTCGCCGTCTTTACGCGCACGCGCTAGTAAAAAAAGCTATGGGTCCAGACCTGCGATACTGCCGGAACTGAGTATCAAATCAGACAAATTGGGAGGAATAACACACACACAAACAAACAAGAGTCCGGGTCCCTTGGACTCAGTCAGAGTCGGAGTAAAGCGATCGCTAACGTTACTCCCCAGGCTTATCCTAGAATGGTGTGTGGAATGACCCGGCAAAATACGCTTTCTTTTGTATAGCCCTGCTACGCTACAGTGTCTAAATGCTTATTGGGCCAATGATGCTGTGCTATGTTAGTTGTACATTCAGGCTACAAAGTACACATTACGGCCATAGCCTACTACTAGGTACATTAACATTAAATTACCATTATAACCTTGATGCGGCAGGAAAATATTGAAAACAAAAAAAACTGCCTAACTCGTATACACAGTAACGTTACACTACCTGACCCCTGGCTGACTGCAGTCTCGGCTACAAGAAAGGGGACAGGAAGCCTTCCGAGGACCCGTCTTCTTCAACAACAACGGTCTCCTAACCACTCACGGAACGGAAGCATACAGATTATAATCTGGGTACTGACTGGCGGCGCGTACCGTAGGCCTACTTGCATGCAGTGCGCATGCTGCTACGGACAATTGCTTGTGTCCGTCAGTGGCGAAGCTACGGGGGCGTTGGAACGCCCCCCTCTAATGGAAGTCGTCGCCCACCCCCACCACCCCCCCCCACCCACCCCACTGAGTATGTGTGTCTGTGTGGTTGTTTTTAGGTGTGAAAACAAGCACGAATCCTCTCACAAAACGGTTCTGCGACGCATGTAAACACGGAAGAGAACATGAGGGTTCATAATTTGGAAATTAGTATTCTGAAAAAAATCCTACGCGCGCAATAAGGTATGTGTTTCTGTCTAAGGTTGTTGCATCATAAGTCATAGCTGAATGGGCTAGCAATTTTAAAGTTTTCAACAGTTTGCGTGCAGGAGGGATCGAAGAAGTTAAGTGTGCCTAATCGAGGTTCATGTTACTGAATATTTCAATTTCAGCCAAAAAGCTACTGATCTCCATGATCACACCCATCATAACTAACGAGGAGAATAATGACACCATGATATGATACTAACTGATTTCAAACACGGACCATAGCTAACGTATATGAAATAGCACGTGTTACCCAATTAAATTGCTGGTTAACTATTCCTCACTTATTCGCGATATGATTACGCAGTTTACCGACTACATTAGGTCAGAGCCGACCCTCAAGTAATCATTACTAGATCATGGGGGAGCGTTGCTTCTGTTATGGACGTCTGAGACAACTGTATTCGTTATAGATGAGACTGCGGTAACAGATTTGCTCCAATATGGAACACTGTGTTGGACTGTCGGTGTATTGTATTGAGTGAAGTATTGAGCACCCCAGTTACCGTGTGAGGTTGAGTAGGTATAGTGTTACTGATAAATCGCAGTCACATTTATAACGCCGATCGTCAAAAGTTTCTTGAGGAATACGAAAGTTATGGAAATTGACGAAAAATGGTACGAAACGCATGACCAGTTTAAAAAAATATGAGTGTAACAATGACCAATTCAAACGGCGGCAATTTCAGAATGACATTCAATATGAATATGAAGATACGGTTCACGTTATTCTCTTCGAGTAACGCTAAACAATGTAGCAGACTAGTAGGAGTCCAAATAGATTGAGGCGTGTTACGAATCTACCACATTCGGCGAGCGGTCCTGCGAACCGACATATTTCACAATGTAATAACCATGTAGCCGCACCGTATCTGATCGTAATTAAACGCAGATGGTTGAGAAGAGAGAGCATATTGCAAATGCCAAACTTGATCGGAAATCTAGAAAATCATTCATTAGATTGTACAGGAACAGAATACTGACCACTGTTTTTAGGTAATTCATACATCAACCTTGTCTCATTCCACAGGACTAAGGCCGTCTGGTCCAATCCTGGAAAATGTCAATTGACCAATACGACAGCAACAATGACAGGACATAGTAGTAACTGTGCCAAATCATATTAGAGGCGAGTTGCGGTTGTACAATAAGTTGTCATTATTCTAACCTCAACGGACTCTACTCCGGTTGCCAAAGCATCAGCGGTTATAATCTTCGGGGTAGACAGTTAAACCTTAAGACGTGGAAATGGAAATACGAGCGAAACGAGGATGTGGAACCAACACTGTGGAATGTCCTGTTTATGGGGTTCTCCCATACCGAATTATGTGCATACCTCCCATTGGACTTTACAAATATACACATGTCAAGGGAGTGACGTGGGTGGGTTGGTGGTGTTGTAGTTAGAGATACACAAATTCGTACAAGCGTTGAGATTGGAAACGTGACATCAGAATTGAAAAACGATCTCGAAGCAATGTGAAAAGTTCGAAAGGCATATGGTAAGCACGTGGAATTGATGATTGCCATGATTTGCAGGGAACAAATAGCGAGCGAACTGGGATGTGGAACCAACACTGTGGAATGTCGCTGTTATGGGGTCTCTTTCCATTACCGACTTATTGGCATACCTCCCATTGACTCTACAATATTACACATGTAAAGGGAGTGAGCGTGGTGGGTGTTGGTGGTGTGTTTTCATGTAGAGATACAAAAATTCGTCCACCAACGTGAGTTGGAACGTATCTCAATGCAGAATTGAAACGAATCTCGAGCATGCTGTAAAAGTCTAAAAGTGTCATTTATGGTAATGGCATGTTGAATTTAATGTATTGCCCATGATTTTGCAGGAACTATTTATTAGACAAACGGGTAATCACTACAAGAATATTTAACGTACTATTACACTATTATTAAGGGTTTCGTAAGGTGACAAGTTGTCATATTCCGTACTTTGCTTGGCTCAGTGTAGTAATCCTTCTATACGGACGGGCATGTAACGGAGGCGAGAAATGCTTTTCTCTGCGTTGGTTATTATCGAAATTCGGAATTCAAAGCTTACGTGTAAGGCAAATAACACACCTGATATCAAGCACGATATGGTGTAACACCGAAAGCGTTCCGGAACAAAACTCAAGTAAAACACACAGGGGACATACGTTTGAATTTATAGTGAATTGAAATCTCTCAACACGGCAACATGCCCGAATCCTATTTTTTTTTTATGTCGGTTCGGAAAAAATGTTGCAGCATCCGTTTTGGGGTATCCAGGGGTATTTTTTCACTGCAGGATACGTTCATACTTCATATCCCTCAATATATTATGTATTGTCAAATGTGGTTGAGAATGATGGGAAGTGAGACAAAGTCTCAGCCTATTGATATCAATCTTCATTCTCCGTTGTGGCGGTAGAATAGGCCCAGGCCAATTTGTGATCTGTACTAGAGTACAGCAATGCGTATTGTCTTCCACTGTTGTTATATGGACACTGCGATAATATTCCCCGTGTTATGCCATACCACGTCACATTAAATCAAAAGCCGCTCGAAATTTCAAAACGATCACGATGCATGGAAAATCCCACCAATTCCCGGAACTTGGTTTAAGCATTAGGTGTGCCATATTCATAACACCATACAAATAAAAAATGTGATGTTGCATTGTGATGTTTGGTGTTCAAATGACTGGTGTTGCTTTTTCGAGTGCTATACTATTCAATCAATACTCTCTTCCGACCTCCGATGCAGTTTTTGGTGTTCCTCCTAGGCGACATTGATAAAATGGAGCACATTTGCATTGCGCAAAATGTTGTGACATGAGAACGATACTGGACGTGTCTAAAACATCACTGATGATATGTTGGTTTTATTTTTGTTTTCCAAAATATTACTACATTTTCGTTACGTATAATAATAAGAGGGTGTGGTACTATGAATCCTGAGGTCAACAGGTGTTGCGTGAGCATCATACTGCATTTTTCGAGAGATTTCCCAACACGTAAACATAATATTCTCTATTCGTAATATTCCTCTAATCATCCTTATCAAGTCTTTCGCAACTGTCCCATTAGCAGCTACATTACACTGGGTTAGTGGGAGTACATTAGCTCAGATCGGATTAGCTCAGTCGGAGAGCTTAGGACTATGTGATCACGAAAAGTTCCGAGTTCAAATCCCCGGTTGGCCTTTCTGGTGCACATCCTTGGACAAGGCGCTTTATTTCCTGTTGCTTCTCTTGCGTCGTCCTACCCAAGCTTTCTTGGGAATCCTTTGAGAGGTTCTTGTAATCACACAAAGGCGCTGATTACGGCAGCCATGTATGAAATTTCCCCGGGACATGTTGTTGGGGGGGCAACCATTGGCGGTTGCCAGGGTGTATAGCTCGATGTGTGCACTATAGGTTCGGGCCGAATAAGTTCCATGGACCAGGGGGATGGCCGTTCAGCGCTTGAGACCTTAGTCACGGTTATAAACGCCATATAAGAACAGTTACATTATTATTAGTATTATTATTATTATTATTATTATTATTATTATTATTATTATTAATTATTATACATAGGAAATGAGCACTATCATACGGTATAGTATTTACTTATCTAAACGAGCGAGTGCTACGCATAAGTACTGTGTGTTGATTTAGAGTCTACACAGTATCCAGTACATCACAACCATTTTGTCAATCATGTTGTACGCATGTTTTGGCTTCAGCTCCAATGGCCTACCACGCTCACTGATTGGTTAGCAACATCTCTCCATCCGGTGTGGGGGGGGGGGGGAAGTCGATCACTGGCAGTGAGTCATAAAACGAGTACGAAATAGTAAGAGAAAACAAGTTGACGACTTGTCCACTGATTACACGGATCTGTACCTTTATTGCCCAACCCCCACATACCTCCCCACTCCCCCCACTTTATTCTGACCTGAATGTTCTGCGCATATGGACCGTCGGAAAATGGTTCACCTAAATATCTCCTATATGTTTGCTGTGAAGGCTCTTCATATATTTTTTTTGACTGAGCGACATTGTTCATAACCCTAATCCTATCTATAAATATTTACGTGTGGGTTTAAATGAAGGCAACGTAAGGCTAGAATAGTTATTAGGTAAGTGGAACCGTATCCGATCAGTTGGTCCTGAGGGTATCACTACTACAGCTGTAAGCCGTAATAACGCCCTGCCATGTATATTTGACGCTCGAAATTAACAATAATTTCGTCCATAGGGCTCTTCATGACTCTTGTAATTATCAGTGGGCATATCGTCCCGTGAAATGTGTTGTCTCTCACGACTTGTTTTCTTCCGTCAAACCAAGTCCGCATCATATAACAAGTATCATGGTTCGATGGTGCAGATGGTAGTACATGTCTGCCGGATTTTGTAAAAATCTCAGCTTGGGGCTTGGGACAATTACAGGCATGGGATCATTGTCATATGTTGTGAGAGATATCAATTCGTAGCTTGGAACCACTGGGTACCTTCAAATTTTAGCTTCAAAATAGCATCCTCGTCGTAACCACGCTAGCAAGACTGCGAGATGAAGTTCAATATTTCATTCTTATTAATGTCGGCATCCTCCTTCGAGGCATTTTAGTCAATGTGTCTTCAGACCAGTTGGTGAGTACTTCGTCTGATTTCTGTCTCCTTCTTTCCTACCCATTCAAGTCAATACTAAATATTTCCCTCTGCCTCTTGCCGTTCATATTATATTCACTACTTACCTTAACCAAAGGAGTGAAAAGGAGTGAAAAAATTGGGGATTGTTTTAAAAATTACATATGTGTTAATAAGATTTCATCACCTGTCTATCCAATTCAATTACACAAATATAACATAATACGAAATATTTACACTGCTCGTTACTAAACTGTTTTGTATATACAATTTTAATAATAATCGAACCATATCCCTGAAAAAGATCATTCGAAAAAGAAATACTCCACAATCACATATACATATCCCAATGTTTCACATCTAACGTTTGGAGGGTGTGAAAGAGTGTCTGTATTACTAAACTAAACAGTACTGAATAACAACAATTTACTTGGTTTATGCTAAATGATATTCCCACGCAACTTGTTCCTTATTCAACTTCATTCGATTCCTTTCCCTTTTTCGTTTGTATACATTACGTTCATTGTGAGCGACATAGCCAAAATAAACTATATGGTTTAGTTCTACTATTTCCAATGAGAAGCAACTAAACAATATATTTCCAATAAATCCTCAAGAAGGGTTTTATTCCAAGTTAATAAATGTTAAACATTTGTTTACGTTGCCTGGAATTTTCGTCATGAAAGTATCTTAAATGCTTCATAGGCAGGTGGTAAATTGTTCCACCCCGAAGAACACAATCCTTTACGACTGAATGTGAACGTTAATTCTTAAGACGCATTATATTTGCATTCCAGGATGTAGCCCATGTAGATTTTGTCTTGGAACGAGTAGTAAGGGGAAGAGGTTATTGAAAAATATCAGACAAAAATTATTTCAACGTGACTTGAACAATCGTCTTGAACAAGTTTTACTGGCGTTGTCGTTAATTGGGTCTGTATCATAATGATACAATTTCGAAGTGCAACTGGAGTGGTGTCCTCATCCTTGGCAACGGATCGGAGCGTCGCGCCAGAACTCAGGTTTTTCAGTTATGGTTGAACGTACCTAATTCCGATCCAAGTCCGTAACCCTACTTAGATTATTATAATTTATTGCAATATGATGAATACGCAATGCGATATCCCTTTGAAAAAAAAAATGTTAGAAACCTAGGCAAAATATGGGGATAAAATCATCGAATACATATTTTGTCACATCATTTTCTTGATATCCCTTTTCCGCTCCATCTCAAAAACAACATGTGACATGTGATTTTCCATTAGCACAGCATTTGCAACAGCCAGAGTTATAGCAGAAGGAGATAATAAACCAAGTTTCCGGCGGTTTGAGGCGTACAAGCAGTGCTTCCAACCCTCAGTTCGGATTGGGTCAGTCGCTAGTCAAAGTACGCTTGACGACAGATGATCATGAGCTGAATGTTGCCTTCAGGTTGTTCGATATTTGAGGTTTACTTTGTTGTTAATACGCAGATTGAACAACGACTGACCGCGGTGGTGTTTTATCCCCATTAGTGGAAGAAAGCATAGCCCAGTTTACGTCAGATCCTTACTATGAACTATGGGTATGGTGCCGGGTTATAGAAACGCCTAACAACATATTGTAACGCGCCATATTACACGGTATGTCGAGTTAAATAAATTGCAAGCCTCAACAACGAGTTGTAATACTCTTAAAATAGTACAGAACGTACACGGTGTGGGGTGTTCCATATTTGAAGAAGCATGGTTGGATAAATCTCAAAAAAGATAATTGACCCTGGAAGAATTCCAAATAGTCAGCAGTTGTTAATCCAATAATCGGCCTACTGTGAGGAAAACAAAAAGAAAACGATCGAAAAATCGACTTACTTGAGGGGGAACCTTGGATTAGAGGCCTAACTGAGATGGTTTTCAAGAATGAATGTCTATCATACAAATATGGAACCACACGAATATTTTTTGTTTGGCGTTTATCAAGCTAATTCCTAGCCTGTGTTGTATGTTGTGTTAATATCATCCAAATACTTTCCGTTGTCCATTCGTTGCAGGTTGCGAAGTAGACAGGAGCCAAATCTTCCTGAGTGTTTTATAATAATACAATATTTTCAGAAATGCTCTTTCAATTGAGCTCGTATTGAATTCCAGGGTGATTTTGCTATTTTGTTATCGGAATTGATTGCTCGGAATCTGATAGTTTCAGCAATTGTCGTTTTTAGATAGTTGCCATAGTGTCACAATGCTTTGGTCACAACAGCCAGTCTTTTATCCTTACGCCATAGTGTCACATCTGTGGTCAAATCCAGCTATTTGCAGTCCTACGCACCAATACACTGATTAAACTGGGAAACGCTGAATAGAATTGATTGAATTCAGACTGATTACGACGAGCGAAAGGTATTCGGCTGAATTTTGAGTCAATACTGTTCATGACATGTATTGAAGACAAGTGAAGACAAGCTTGTATATTCCACAGATAACTGCAAATATACTCTATAGGCCCTGGAGAACTCGATTAAAGTTCATACCAGCCCATTGATATGGATCAAGCGTAGGCGTTTTCTCCGAAGATATCCGTATATAGCTGTAGACACTGGAAATACTGCCTGAATTGCATACACGTGAGTGCGTTGTTGTTCTCATTAATTCAGTGAAATTGTGTTTTCTCCGAGCCGATTTGTATGCTGGTGTGTAGTCATTGCTGATTTGAAATTAATGCACGCACAGTATGATCATTTGATATTGCAGCTATAAATTTTTGGCGAAAACCTATTTGTTTGTTCTTTGATAAGAATTTTGAAGATATTTTGTATTTTTCATCTCTGTTGAAAAGATTTTCGGCTTGAAATTATCAATAAGGATAAATCACGGTATGGTCTCAACTTTGATTGGGAACTCTCTGATGACGGCTGACGGCCTCGGTTTTTCTCAGCTTCTAGGATGACGTCTTCATCGATCTTAACAAACATCACCTCGGGATTCCACGTATTTATCCCATATTCATAAATGGAGCCTATACAGCGCTATTCTTCACATGACAAACAACTAATGCGCTTCGCAACAACCAAACCTTGGCGAAAAGCCGCCTCACCAAATATATCAAAAATTATATATACAGTAACTCTAATGACAGCGCTTTGTTTTTCAAAGGAAGGGTAAGATATTGTTTTCTAAAAATGGTCCAACGTTAGTTTAAATTCAATCCGCGAAAAGGCAATTTCCGCAGTTCTATATCATATTGCCTATTTTATTTGATCTGGCTACCTACGTAACTTAAAACTCCTTAGTTGATCGACGATGGCCTGCGTTCCTGAACCTAACATCAAACGCCTTTTAACGACCTATAAAATATTCCACCGGAACCAAATTGTTTTGTCCTTATATTAAAAAGATCACAGAAACCTATGTCGCCTGACCTCTGTCTTTTAGGCCGAATATAAGGAATGTAAACGGGTTCCAATATTTGGAATTCAAGCGAACTCGTTATAGTTCATTGTCTTGTTCTAAAGATGTCCATTTTCTGGCAATTGGCGAAAACATAAACTAACACTCAACAAGTTATAGAACCAAATGGAGGAGCAAATTAAACCAAAATGTTTTGAAAGTAACTGTTTTAATTACGTCGATCGTTTGATAATTCCACCCCCTCTTCAAGTACAACATTGTCGATTAGTCTCTTGGTCTCTTGAGTCTCTGAACTTCTTTTGATAAAACAGCTTCTTCAATTTTCGATTTCAAAATCTGTGTTACCCCTGGCTAGAATGCGAAAATTGTCTAAGTTGCAGTCTATTGCAGTCTTCACACTTGATTTGATCATGATAGCACTGGGCGTTCTGCCGACATGTGCTCATTGTACTCTGTACACTTCGCTTAAGCCTCATCACACTCGATTTTACTATCCAGACAATTTATTTTGGAAAAATGGCTTTAAAGAATTCAAATCGCATCCAGTCAACGAGTTCAAATTCCCATTGATTATTCACACACATGGATTTTCAAATGTGCTCATTTGGGTGGCAAACTATAGCGGAAACATGTACAGTAAAGAAGAAAATGTTTATCAGCGAATTGAAGGGTAGATGTCAGGATCCCAATAGTTCAAGGCGGATGTATCTCCCACCCCCCAGATGTAAGTGTTGAATTGTTATATGCCTGATCAAACAATAGAATGTCATAACTGGCTATCAGGAAATAAACAAAAAGAAACATTATCCTATGAAGAAACACGCATAATTTAGTCACATTGTTTATCTGCACAAAAAACAAGTACTCTATATTATTATAAGGATCAGTTAAAGCATGGGGAACGAAACAAATTAGAAGGAATTATAGAATTCGTCCATGCAGCTACTTATTGGAAATCTCCATCTTACCATATTCCAAGCGAATATGGTACCGTTTTTTATGTAATTTTCCAATCTAGAAGTCGAGAAGGTTAAAAGAAATCAGGTGAGATGAAACTATCGAAAGTAGTTTTTGTTGGTGGAAAGACGATTAAGCCCCGTACCAGGCAAAACCATGTTCGTTGAGAAAACACCCGTTCGTTAAAATTGCTAGCTCTCTCTCTCGTTGAAACTGGCCTCAAAATAAATGATTCATGTCAGGATCCACCGATACAAATTGTTTTCACTCAGGTGATTCGAACTATCATCTGAGATCAAGAACAAGAAGGAGCACCAAGCGGTGCGTAGTATACCTGCAAAACAGGCGTAGGTCAGGTGTTTGTAGGTTTGTCCATTTTTTTAAGGATCGTTAAATTGCTGTTGAAATCATGGTGACTCCCATTCTCATGGGCCCGCAACATCATGTCCGTGCGATAAATCTGCAAAACGTGTTGCGTAGTCGTTCTCTTTTACTCATCACTTTGTTCACTTCACGCTACAAGGAATCGTTTCTAGTCATCGTGATCCAGGACGCGGTCCATGGACTGCAAATTGGGCCACTTGATCTTCCGGAATAATACTTATTTTTTATGAATCCTCAAATTTGGTGATTTGGATTAATCTGTTGTGTCGCATTGTGTAGCTCCATTAGATTTACAATATAGCCGACGCGAAGAGATGGGAGGTAAGAAACAGAATAATCGCAGTTTTTCTTGTTGTAACAATTAATTTCCACTAGTCATATATACTCCCTCCTTAAACTATGGAAAAAAAAGCTATAATAAAAACTATGCTTCCTTCAATGGAGATAAATTGTTTACATTCTGATGCAGATTATTCCATAATGAGCGCCTTTGAGCGCCACGCAAACCAAGTATAGGATTACAAGAGCATGCTAAAAAGGACACAGGGGCGTCACAAAACATGATTTTGTCGTGTATTTCGAAACAATATTTAAACGCTGAACATGAACGTTGATTGATCCCAGCACCGCAATTCGTCTGTCGAAAGGTTATGACCTCATATTGAATTTCCATACGTGTAAGGACACATTATTCCAGCGACCTTGGCCAGTGCCATATCCAAAACGTTTCGCAACAATTTCTGTAGACTTAAAGTATGTTTACCTGATATATACCAGCCTAAGACGTGTATAACTAGTGTTTTGACGTGCATCCATTCGATTTCACTACTACAGACACATCGTACTTCTACTACAAGACCATAAGGATCCGAGAGAGCGAGAACTGTGAAAGACGGTCTAGAACAATGTGAGATGAGACGGATTCTGGATTACACCACATACAACCTGAAGGATACCGGAAAACGTTCAAAGTCTTCTGTAACACTACGATTGATGGGGCAAATGGACGGTGAGTTAGATTTACAATACAAAATCAGTTGTAGCAAATGATTGTATCGCTGTGTATGATATCACCAAGTGGCCGATTTGACTTGATTTCTAGCTGGTTTCCGACCATATTGTCTTGGATGAGAAACAGACGATAACTCGCGTGACAGATAATATCGAGGCAGAGGTGTATCTCCCAACCCGTCTTTATTGGCAACTGAAAGAGCGGAAGATTCATGTCCAACCGAGACTAAACTTTTTTCAAAACAAAAAAAAAGGGGCCGACCGGACAAGACTCATTGTAAATATCCGACGAAACAAAACTCCAGGAGCCCCCCAACAAAATCCACGACATCGCAGCCGGGATACATGAGTGAAGACTAATACCTCAATATCGAAGAGCACAGCCCCTAGGGAAAAACGTCCGGTGTGATGGAACTCGAGCACTGAATTTTTGCTCGCGAAGCGTCATTGATATCACTTCCGCTCATTCGATTGGTTGACCGAACAAACCATTCAAACCAACTATTCGGAATTCAAGGGATGGTCCTTTTCGGACACTACGAGTTTCAGATATAAATTCTTCAGTGGTAGCATTGTGTGGCCTGCGCATTTTGACAGATGAGTCGAATGTTCATTTTTCGCTAAACGAGGTCGATGTAGGTTTATAACTGAATGTCTTGCTGACAAATCCGCCTTTTAAAAATTAAGTTGGTTGCTCGATTTCAATATTTGGGAAATCGGCCACCGTTCATCTGATATTAGGCCACTTCAGTCGTTGATACAGAATAATTTCATGAACCTCCGATTTTTCTGTCGCGCCATACTTCCTAATTGGATCATCACCCATATATGCCTCTTAACGCATGGTCTTCTTGATAGCTCACTCAAACAAACGTGTTACTTTTGATATATTGTTGATAGCTTTCAGTTCTACAAGTTTCATTGCTGTGAAGCAGTTCGATCCTCACGTTATCATCACATCCTATTCTCTACTGTTGTGTTTGGGCAGGTTTTTCAACGAAGAGTTTGCCGGAGTGTAATTTTATCGTACTGGTCCGAGTCCAAGAGTCTTCGGCTTCCTCAACAGCCAAGTCTGGCTTGGTAACGACAACTGGCTTATTTGACCTCACAAAAGAACTACAGCTCGTATCGATATGACAACGTCAACGGAGCACCTTATTTCGCAAATACAACCTCTTCAAATCGCGCTGAAACAGTAAATCTGACTGGTTGATCTCGGGACGTATCTATCACAAAGTACGGCAAGTACGTCACATGCCATCATTTAGTTATATTTTGTATTGGAGGAGTACTCGCCAAAACCTTGAAGAATATTAGCAAAAAAATTGGGACTATCAAATTTAAGTAGATCGACTAGTTTTGATGCCTCAATAAATGTGCGAGTTTTAATAAAGGGCATAACAGCAATGTGATGTTATTGCACGGAGTATTTATACCGGGTTGAGGGAATATATCATTTTAGTACCTCTGCTCGTTGAAGAATGTCAAAGGAATCTAAAACGCTGAAGGTCGTAGTGAGGTACGGAACATAACATTGAAAAGAACCAATAAGAAAAGGGAGAAACATAAAGCGAATTCTGAGTTGCCGGCAGTCTTCTCCATAGCAAACGAACGACGGGAGCGTACTGAAATCCGCAACATGAATTCTTCACAGCCCGAATCTGAGATAGCATCTACTCATGTAAGCAATATTTTTTCTGGTGATCTGTCTTATATTTCAATCTAAAAAACGGTTCAATGCGACCTAGGTTAACAAGGAGTTCACTGAGACCTCCAGAGGTGTATGTTACTTTTAACAACCAAAAAAATCTGAAAAGATTTCAAAAGATTGTCTTACAAGACAATGCGACCATTGTTGTAAGGGTGTATCGTTTGAGCATTGTGTGAAGTGAGTAATGCTCGTATTTATAGGGGGACATGCACAGCATTCCAAATTAATATTTTGTGGGCAAAAGTATGAGTATGCCTACAAACTCCTCACTATATACCTTTTTCCCCCGATTTTTAACTGTTTATACAATATTATACCACGCAGTGAATCGATTACATTATTATACATCTCAGCAGTTTTATGGGTCGAAGGAGACTGCCAGTGGTTACTGCCTTCGATCCACATCACATTATGGTAGACTGTCGGTTAAAAAATTAACTCAACTAGTCTGTGGTAACCTGGTGGTGAACAAATAGCCGCCAAAGCACACTGTGATCAGTCGTCGATGAATAAATTTACCTCCAAAGTAGAAAATAAATTGCCGCCATCGCACATACACTGTAATAGGATGTCGGGTTATGGTAGGTTACCGGTGAATAAATTGCCACAGTGGATTGTGGCAATGTTTCAGTGAATAAACTAAAAAAAACCTCAAACTAACTGAATGTTGATATACGTTGAATAGATCACAGGACATGTAAAACGGAATGCAGTGATTGATCATCATGTCGGTTATTATTGTTCATTTGCTCTGAACTAATATAATATACTAAACTAAATATCCTAACTTGCGATACTACTATATATATATATATATATATATATATAGATATATATATATATAGATAATATATATATATATATATAGATATATATATATATATATAATATATATATATAGATATATATATATATATATATATATATATAGATATATAATATATGAATGAAAGCAAGGATACGCTTTGATTTGTTCCACCAAACCCTTTAAATATAATTCGACGAATACCACTTTTGAACGTAACTGACTATGTGCCTCACTTCCAACGGAGCCCCCCCAATGGAACGAAAAATATAATTCACTGAAAGCGAAAAAAAAAATATCTGGCCTCTGCGAGCTTTTGAAATTAAAAAAAAAAAACACGTCTATGCAGAGTCACCTCCTTGTATTGACTAGCGAACATGTCGATTATGGCGAAGCATTCAGGTACATCTTATAAGGTTGCTAAAAATAAAAAATACAACCAGGCTGACATGTGTAATCGAGAAACGTCATGAATGTCAAGTAAAACTGGAAATGCTACTTTTCACAATAATAACTTCGAATCTCGCCAGCCACATTTCCTGTCAGGTAGATGAATCGAGCAATGATACGAATAGTGTGCAGTAACGCAAACTATTTCCATCTTGTCTTGATAAATGAAAACAGAAAATGTACTGACATTACGACTTTTGGATAACTTGATGTGAAAAGGAACATGGAAAAAATAATAAAAACGTAAAAATATCCAGATCAGACTGAAAGCGAAAGCGAAAGGAACTCGGAATTATTCATCTGTAAGAACAAACGTAAAATGTCGACTACGAACAATCACACAGAATGTAACATTACCTATGAAGACCATTGAAAAAGGTAGAAAGGGGCGAATAGGTCGAATATAATCACCACTTATGCAAAATGGATTACCTTTACTTGCTCATTCCTCAGATACGGAGCTTGGCGAATCACAGGAATATGTCATTCACCACCTACGACAGGGACAAACGACAGATATAGTAGTTACAACTGTGCTACTTATATTCATGGTCGAGGAGCTTGGTGGTATTATAATTGCCATTATTCCAACCTTAACGGGCTCTACTTCGGTTGCTCGGGCTGTCATCAAAGTGTTAAGTGGTAGAATCTCCCTGGAAGTTATTACAACCTCAAGTACGTGGAAATGACGATACGAGCAAAGATCATGAGAGGAATGGAACTAGATGGTCGGGCTCCCAAGTCGGCTCCATTGCCGAACCGACTTGTAATTCTAGTTAGTAATGAGTCTATTATGTGCCAGAGAAGAAGGGGCATTGTTGTAAATAACTAGGTGGTGTTATAACAAGTGAGCAATGATTTTAACTTGTTCACTTCCTTTGCCCAATTTTTCATTCGCTCGGGATGAAGATACCTACGAGATGATGTTATTCTTTAGTTGATATCCGGAATGTCCAGATCGCGAAACATGATAATAAATTCTCAAAACGTTGATATGACTCTTACAGAACTTCTTTCATACCCCGATGGTATATTCATGTTGGGTAATCAGGGGTCCTGTATAGTACGTACTACAGAGTGTTATGAACTAACTTCCTTATTGAACGGACAGATAGATAGATAGATAGATAGATTAGATAGATAGATAGATGATAGATAGATAGATGATAGATAGATGATAGATAGATAGATAGATAGATAGATACTCTCGATCCACTTCGAAAACAATACGATACATGTACTCCCTCCCCATAAGTGAGCAGAATACTAAGTTTCAACTGATCAAACTGGGCATTCTGAGTTTATCGTATTACCAATATTTTCCCCTCCGGAAATCTTGGAAATCCAGAACTCCGGATTTACTGATACAGCTACAGATTACAGGATACTGCTATCAGTTGAAGACCATAAACTCCTTACGAGGACCATTTTACCCCTTATGATAACCATAGCGAATAATGATCTTCAACCAACCACCACCAAACTAGGCGCCGCACACACACACACATACACACACACGCACCCCCCCCCCCCCCCACACACACACACACGAACACACACTGTCGTGGCTGCAATAAAATTCTCTGACTTCGTCAACATATGGAAGAACGGCCCCTGGTTTATTCAAAATATGTCCAAAATGGGTCCTCTAGAATGCACTAAATGCACTTTACTACCAGGGCTACCGTGGTCCATACGAATCCCTTTTGCCCCGTAACCGTTATTTCCTATTAGAGTGAATTGATCTCAATCCTTGTGATGCAAGACAAACTCAATTCATAAACGCTGCGTATCACTCTAACAAGCGCAGTTGGAACTCTGATAGCTGCGGACGGCAAAATTCCTGTGGCGAATACACTGCATAGTTGTTCACCAATCCCCACATTTATTTTTGTTTCCATTCATGACCTTTCTTGACCTGTCATAACCTTGGAATGGCGTCGAACATGTCTATACTACAGTAGCCTAATAATGCTATCAGTGCTCAGCCAAGTTACCCAACTAACTCATTCCTAGGCCTGTTAAATTAGCTATATGGTACCCAACACAACTTTACGTGTACCCATCACAACTCCTAGGCCTGTAGCAATGGACAGTGGAAATCCCCCATTCCCTGTATTCCAGCCATTTCTGTGCTGACAGACAAATTAAACAGTCCCCACAATTCCAGCAGTCATGCCTGCAGCTCGAGGGATAATGTAAACACACCACTCTCACCCATTCCCTGTATTCCAGCCACCTCATTGCTGACAGACAATTGAACAGTCCCCCCCAATTCCAGCAGTCATGCCTGCAGGTCGAGGGAAAATTTAACACGCACTCTCACATAGATTCCATGGAGGGCGTGGTAGACACTTAGAGTGATACTTGTATTTAAAATTGAAATCTAATCACACTATGCAACAAAAATGTTACACAACCTAGCCTGTGGCATGCTTCATCCACTCACCAAGGTTCAACCTGACCGCATGTACGGTTCATAAGTTACGAATGAACGTGACGAAAAGAATGGACGAACGAAACGAACGGACGAACAAACGAACGGACGGAGAGACCTGATGACTTGTAGAGCTGCTTACGCGCAGCTAAAAACACAAAGGCCAGTATGACATTAATTGGTCAACTATACCTGAACCCTAAGTGGTCAAATTCACTTTAATACACAAAAAGAGTTTCACAACTTACAGACCATTTTAGACTTATCATACATGAACATCGCCACAACTATTTTTTTTTTGGACTCATCGTAGACTTCTCAATCCGTTAGACTTGCATTAGTATGAAATGACATGAAAGCTGATCACATCCCGGAGCATTGTAATGCTCGAAATATATTCCTAAACCTTCATCCACCTCTCCCTCCCTCGTTCAACATATATAATGTCTAACGGTATAGGATATAACATACTCTGATAGATTTCATTTTCTTTACTAGACAAGCCAGATGAAATATTGACTGCTATCATGTATTTACCCGTCATGTCCTGTCCTATTTCCAAGCCCCATGAACAGCCCCACAGCTCGATACATCGATTCTCGACATCCTTGGCTATTATAACGTATTACATGAAATCTACCCACGAGTTCTCCTGCATTTGCCAATATTCGGAACACACACAGCGCTAATCTCACTAGAGTATTATTCCTCACCCCAACAATAAGCTAACCCATGCTATTCTAATAGTCTTATCGTTTTCGTACCCTGCGTACGCTTCGAAACAATGCAACGGGAGCATTCTTGTAATAGGTATTTGTGCTCCGGGCCTCGGCTCGCGATAGACGAGAATGGAACAAGTGTGCCAATGGCACAATAGCTCGTCAATTCAGTTCTGTGGTTGATATGATGTAAAGGTTCCTGTCAATTTGTTTGAAATGATCTCTCGGATTCTTAACAAGTATGAGGCAACTTTTAAATTTTGCAATGGTTATACAAAATTATTATTCCTCGTCGAGACATGACTAATAAAATTGACTCTTGATGACCTTTGACCTCTAATATCTTCGGGCTAGATAATACTGCCCCACCTTATTTTATTGAATATTTCGGGGAAGCTGTTTGAACCATTCAAAAAAAAAATACCGAATGATGACTATTGACCTAAATTTCCTGAACACCCCATATGTACCATAGGCCAATATAATAGTTATACCTTCCATGATCATACAATTTATATGTAGAAATAGAGGCCGCTTGTTCGTTCAAACAAAATACTCAAACACCCCAATGTAAATTTATTCCATCGCCCCATTTAGTATGTGGGAGAAGTAGCCGCTTGGTCATTCAAGCTAAGTGCACGGTCTGGATTGCCTTTGACCTCACTCCTCTGAGCGCACTGTATGTAGCATAGGTCCATGATTTCACTGACCAACTTTCATTAACAATTCCTAAACTTTTGGAGTAGGAAATTTCCGTATTTATAGGAAGTGGCTGAAATTGAGCCCTATCTACTTTGACCTCAGTTTTTAACACCAAAGATGACTCTTTACTTGCATCAGTTTGGCCAAGTGCCATAAAAAAGATAGACACGGTGATCACAATAGCTCACCCAGCCATGTGGAGGGGGGAGGGGGGTATAACGAGTGGCCGACAGTCGTGCCACTTTTTCTCAACACATTCGACAGTAAACAATCTCTGCATGTTCGTCCTGTGTGACTCATCAGTAATTGAAGGAAAAAACAGAACACAACAATGAGTAGCATTCAATCCCTTATCATTTCCCCAGAAAATTTCAGATGTCCAGGGACCATGTACCAAATGCCAAGTAACCTCACTCTAGCATTCAGCAACTGCCATATTTACAACATCTGCAGAATTTGATCTCTGTTGACCTCACGTGACCGTGTGTCAGACTCAAGAAACAATATGGATCATGCACTCCATATAACCCTACAGACTCAGGTATCAGGGTTTCCGTTAACCCCATAATTGAGTATCCAGCCCTGGGACCCCACAGTGCCGGGACCGTGAGTTCTTGGAGTAAGTACATAATTAAATTTCATTCATTTCTATACTTAAGCAGAACATTACAAAGACATGAGTTACAGATATAGTATGCACGGGACACTATAGAGAAACACATGTGTATCGAGTGCTATAGTGAACCCAGACACGTAAGTATATGACGACACAAAAAATTAGGAGCAGAAAGTGACTGGAACTAGCTCTGAAGTCAATTCCGAGAATTAGCCAAGTAGATTACATTTTATCTATTTTTGAATAAAACGAAGTGATTTGCAAAGTGTTTATATATTGGCAGTTGATTCAAGGTTTCATAGCCAGTAACTATTTCAAAAGGAGTTTGCGTGTTTATGTGGGTCGGATTACAGTGAAGAAGACTTTCTTCTCGTATGATTAAGAACTGGCAACGGAAATTCCCGGGGGGGTTAAGATTGTCGTGGAAAAAGAGTGGGTAGTGAAACGATTCGCATACGTGGAAAGGAGATACACATCTTATAGATAGGAAGACACTAATCTCAAGTAGCCCCAAATTTGCGTAGAGGACATTAGTGAGTGACGACGGTCATGAAATGAAATTAACTGAGAAGTCGGTTTTGTGGACTTGAATAACGTTCAATCGGTAGCAAAACCTACACCGTAAACTATACCAACAAGATACGCGAATGAATAAGGCCTGCTCTGATGCGAGAGAAGATACTAGTTTACTTGATTTGGCAGAGGTATCAATTTAGATTTTATTGATTTAGCTGGTCGTCAATGAAGAGACATAAGTACATAGTGCTAGCTGCTCTACAAATTCATAATATCAACATGAAATGATAGGACAGGCATGTACAGTAACTATCCTTTGAGATGGAAGATGGAAAAAAATGTTTTCCCCAGATAGAGTGTTAAGTTTTTTAGCATTGGACTAATAATTGAGCGGACTAGGAACACTCTTAGCTTCAGAGAAATTAGATTGATAACAGTTGTGTCGGTGAGCAAAAAACATGAGTGTAATCGGCAAGAAGTTATTGGAAATTATAGGAACCACATTGTTAATACTAATGAATATAAACAGAAGTAGTTGTCTAATACAGAATAACCTGGGGAACACTAGTATTAATGTTAAACCGAATTCTACATGACGCCATTGATCAACTCGTTTGATTTCTGTCGGATAAGTAACTGGAAACTAGATCGTGTGCTTTGCCACAAATACCATAATGATACAATTTGCTTAGAGTACTTTATGGTCAAAAGTGTCGAAAGCCTTCTTTAATCAAGGTATCAAGGTATGTACGAACAGAATTCATTGTTTCTAGACGAGCGTGGGTAATATCGTGACCTTTTCTAAATCCAAATTGGAACTCGAAGAAATGTTCAAGAAATGTTTTGTTTTTTCAATCAATCTTTCAATAATGTATTAACACTATAGCACGATAACACACAAATGAGAGTCTGGGGCCCTAGGTCCGGTCCAGTATAGCCTGCTAAGCAGACGATAGGAGAAGCCGTTCCTAAAATGGAGAGGGCTATGACTCTTCAGTATATACCACGGCACGGTCGAATATTACCAACATATTGTTTGCAGGACTTCGTTTGACAAATCCAAAACAGATTGGGATTTTGTTCATACGATTCAGGTGACGTAGGTGTCAGTCATCAGTAGCACACGAGCGTTGTATGGATGGGAGCAACCATGAATAGATTCTGCGAAAGATCGCCCCATATTTTGGTCATTAATTAATATTTACAAAGACTCTTCAATAATTTACATACTGAAACTGAGAGTTATCAAAGAATTATGCATTTGAAGCCTATAATGAACCGAAGCAACTGTTTTAACTCTGCGCAGGCGTGTTGCGGCTTGTTTGGTATCGCCGCATGAGTTCGAAAAATATTCATCCTTCAAAGGGAGTATTAAAAAAGAAAATCCATCTAACGTATGCAACGAGGTTGGAGGTGTCTAAACAATCCAAATCAGATCATTAGAGTAATTTTCCGAGAATGTCCGATTGCGCAATCAATGTTCAGACGTCGACCGCCCACTAGTCCCGCCATGATTCAGCTCGACAGCCGAGCGGAAGAGGGGTCGCTCAGGCGTTATTGTTTAGGCAAATCAACAATTGGTTAAAGGGTCACCCTACACTATTGAGTGAATGAGGCTGATACGAGGGGAATAAAGTCGCAAAACACTGTGGTAGTTATGGGCCCAATGGGAAAGGGCTGACCTATGTCGACCACCTAATTTAAAGTTACACAAAAGATAACACATTAACAAAACAAATCAACAGATCCTTAGGTATTATTTCGAAAACTCTGGGTATAAACCCTCAAACGGTTTACATTAAACAGTTCGTTCAACATTTGTGTTACAAGTGGTTTCGTAGCACACAAAAGACACACCATCGCAAAGTTGTTGGCCTATGGCAAGGAATCCAAAATTGGTCTGTCAGCATTTTGTAGAAAGAAAGATGAAGGCAATGATCAATTATTACAAAAAGGTAAACAGACACTTTCGCAAGCAATATGTGCATGTACCACAGAAATGATCATCTCTAATCCCTCAACAAAGTTGGTCCTTCAACTTGTGGCAACATCTTTGTTAATTTTAAACTCTAAATCTGATTTTTTAAAATGCATTGCCTTGTCGGACATCGGATTGCTGCCACCCTCTGCGAGGTTAAAAACTGGGCACAGATCTCCCAAATGTGAACAAATGGAAATTTATGGCTGGACAGATGCCACTTGTGATACCGGCGTTCAGGTGAGAAGAGTTTTTTTTCTCTTAATGTTTAGACTATAACGTTAAACCTTGAAGAATCAGCCTATGGTAGCTTAGGGTTTTGGCCCGCACACGTTTCTAACGTCCCAGTGTTATAAACTAGCCCTGATATAGTAACGGATACTATGACATTAAGCGTTGGGGGGGAAACGATTATGCTTGGCCTAACATGAGACTTGCTTGCACTAGTTGTAACTGATATTAATGGGAGCCATGGGCCACCCCGGCCTCTCAAATGTCATTCCAGTCAAGCGATACATCCCTGGTAGGTCTATAATAATGATATCTGTGAACGTTGTGGGGGCCTGTGGTGGTGCATGGACTGAACTACACCTGGCCTACCACATACCAGTAACAGATTTGTTGTAGGCCTAGTCAATTTCGGTTTAGACCTAGGCTGTAATATGTATGGCTGTAACTAAACTGTGCGATGGCATACTGAACGTCAGCAAACTTTGCGAATCGGACAGTTCTCTATTCTTTGTTTCAAAAATGTTTTTTTTTTTTTTAACAACCGTTTCACATGTATGATGTTTTCATTACTTTGGGCCTCTAATTGCATATAAGGAAGATATTTTGCGCATTCATATTCGGGCATATCACCTACAGACAAAAGTCAACGACTGAAATACAATTTTAGATGACAAATGTCATTGACTTATCTTTATGATAACTCAATCAGAACATTGGCTTGTGAACAATCAGCCTTTAAACGTATGTATGTAAACATTTACGGGCCCATCCCCAGTTTGAAGGAAATTAGGTGATTCACAAGACACTGTGAAACACATAGGTCTTGAGTTGTTTGAGCAAGGGTACACCGGCATACACTACCAAAAAAAGAGTACCGATGTAAGCGGTATTCAACATTTTGCGTGCAGAAGGACGAAGAGGTTTAAGTGTGCCTAAGGAGGTGCATTTTACTGAATATTTCAATCCTCCATCCGAAAAGCTACTGATAATTTTCCACTGATCACGTCCATCACTACCTAACGAGAAGAATTATGACACCATAAATGATACTAACTGATCTATAACACTGACCATAGCTAACGTATATGAAATATCACGTGTTTACTCAATAGATGATGCGTTTATTATTCCTATGCATAATATCGGATGATCACCAGTTTACCGACTACTTTAAGTTAGAGCCGACCCTCAAGTATTCATTACCGGATCATGGGGAGCGTTGCTCTGTTATGGGCATGTGACAACGTTATTCGTATAATAGACTGTCGGTAACGGATTTGCTCCTACTTATATGGTACACTGTGTTGGACATCGGTGGTATTGTATTGTAGTGAATGTATGAATGCACACCAGCTACCGTGTGTCTGTTGAGTAGGTACTAGTGTTAACCTGTCATTTAAATCACTTATACGTCGAACGTCAAGCAGTTCTTGAGTAATACGAGTTAGTGAATTAAATCCGACGAAAGGAGTACAAAACGTTTTGGCCAGCTTCCAAAATGTGAGAGTGACTATACCAATTCAACGGAACATATTTCAAATGTGACATTCAAATCTGGAATAATGAAGAAATGTAGCACCATATCAAGGATCACTGTTAATCTATCACAAGTACCGCTAAACAATTGTCGCAGAATAGTAGCGAGTGCAACTAGATTGAGGTCGCGTTCGAAATACTACCACATTTCCTGACGAGCGGTTTATGCGAACCGATATATAAACATGTAATACCATGTAGCCGCAAAGTTATCTGATCCTAATTGGAATCAGGGTGGTTGAGAAGAGAGAGCATATTTCAAATGACAAAATATGATCGGAATCTAGATTACCCATTCATTAGATTGTACGGAAACCTAACACTGACCACTATTCTTTGGTAATTCATGCATCATTCATGACAATGATAGACATAGTAGTTATAACTGTGCTACTCATATGAGTGGTCGGAGTGGTACAATACTTGCTATTGTTCTACCCTCAACGGACTCTACTTCGATTGCTCGTGCAGCTATCAAAGCATCAGGTGGTATAATCTTCAGGGTAGCCAGTAAACATCAAATACGTAGAAATGAAAAACAACGAGCTCAATGGAGCCAATGCTGTGGAATGTCGCCGTTATTAGTCTCTTCCCATTACTGATTATTTGCATACCTCTCATTGACTAATTGTATCTGGTGAAAGTGGTGGTGGTATATGCCGATGATAAATTCGTCTCCACGCGTGAGATGGAACGTTCAAATCGGAATTGAAAACAAGCAAGCTAACAAGTTGTACTAAGTGTACTAAATTTATGTGAGCGGAGTTCGCTCGTGTCAATTCTGGTTATGCACTGTTTCAATTGAGTGCCTGTAAGATATTTATTATTATTAATTATTATTATTATTATTATTATTATTATTATTATTATTAGTATTATTATTATAATTATTATTATTAAATAATTAATAAAATAACTATAATAATAATATAATAATAGAATAATATATTTTATTATTCTTATTGTTTACAACTCTCATTCAGTTGGACATCCTCCATCTTCCTTGACCTCGGATCCTACCCGGATTCCTGTAATTTCAAATACCCTTCTTAGTATGTGGGCGCTTCCGAGAATTGCTTTCTTGATTAGTGTTTTCAGTGTCATTGCTGCCTGCTTATTTTCAAGGTGCTTTTTCGTTCGCGCTGACCGCCCCAAGTGCCCCGATCACAACTGGGACACTTCCGCTCTGGTGTTCTACAGACGCTGTTTTCTAGCCTCAGGCCTCGGTAGTAATCTTCTCTTGTTCCTTGTCCTCGATGTTGTTATCGTTGAGGACTGCCCCCATCTGCTATCGGATGTGTGTTTTTTGTTTGTCCATCACGATTAGGCCGGGTCCTCATTGCAGCTATGATTCGTCAGTGCGTAATTCGAAATCGACACAGCTTGACTTCATCTTTCTCCATTACCGCATCCGGACAGTGTAGCCATGAGTACGTAGTGCTTGCTATCCTTCCAATGCCTGGTTAATGCTACACTGTTGTGATGAGTTACGTACTCCTTTGGTCTGGCTCTGGCTTCCGCCCACCAGGTGATTGACAGTTTCGTCTACAGCCCGCGCATCGGCCACTTTTTTTGTCGCTTCTATACCTAGGTTTTTGGCTTGGTGGCATTTTCGGGTCAATGCTCTTTCCTGTCAGTTTGTGATGATAAGCATTATGTCCTATTTTGCGCTCTTACGTGAGGCCATGTGTATCCATTCCATCCGGTAATTCCTCTACTTGTCGGGGGCAATGCCCATGTAGTGCTTTCTCTCCCACTTCTCTTCACACCGCGCTGCCCCTCTATCGTTCATTCTTTCTTACTCGGACCCCAGCCGCTCTAAGTAAGGTCCTCAGTTTTACTGACTATGTATTCCACGGATCTTCTTTTCCTCGCTGGAGTCAACTTCTTTCATTCCTTTACCGCCTGTTTTTCCGTTAAGAGGTAGAGTCTGTGTACGCGGCTCTTGGGTGGAGGTCCCCATACATGGTGAAGTTTCGAGTCCTGCGGAGCACTCGTCTCTCTTTCCTTTGTCCATCTATCACGCCCCTGTGTACTCAATACTGCATTGCGTATGAATTAAATCGCTTGGGTTTTGTGTGGTCCGTTGAGTTTGGGACCTCAGTACTTGTCTCACCCTCTTGGTGTAGGTCTTGACTGTTCCTCCTTCACTTGCTTTCGCAAGTATTCCCAGGTATTTTGTACCCTTTTTGTGTACTTCGACTTCGTGGACCTCCCCGAAGTCAGAGTGCGCCCTTGGATGCCTGTACTTTGCCTCCGTTGGAGATCATTCTCCTACCCATTTCCCCCCCCCCCCGCCCGAACTCCCTCCTGATATCTTCGCTGAAGAGCCGAACTGGTGTTGATCCGAGAATCCATGTCTCTTTCACTGTTCCCCGTACAGCTTCATGGTCGTCCATATACAGTGGATTGTATGACCCGATTTGAGTGCATATTCTCGGGTTGACGGGGTATGTGGCTGAAGGGAGTCAATGACCTGATAGTGGTGAAGTGCGTCGCCTAGGATACACCAGGCACCTTATCGTGGGAAGTAGACCATGCATGAAATTGTTGTGAGCCGATCGAATATCTTCGGGTCGATCTTATGGCAATCATGGCATTCACCATCCATGAGTGTGGCACCGAATTATAAAAGATTTCTTGTAGTCGGATCCCTACAAACTACCAAGTTTGGTCCTTCGGTTCTGGAAGCCCTGCACCACCGCCTTATCTATCATGAGTGATTGTTGGTGCAATCTTCTTCCAGGTTCTTACGCGGGTTCTACTCGTTCCAGTATGTTTTGGTTAGTTAGTGGGCCATCACCTATCCGTCACGTATTCCCATGTGTTGGGAGACATGTGATTAGTTTGCGGGGAGGTTCTCTTGGCGGGTCTTCTGGATGAGGGTGGTTCTGCCCTTGGTCAGGAAGTCCTTTGGTTGGTTCACGATATGCTGTCGTTGTTCCGCGATTCGGGGTTGGAGCTTCTTCAACCAACCCTCTACTTGGTCTGTGGACCAGGGGATTTCCCTGCTTTTGCACGCACCTTCTCATCTGTTATCATTGTTGCTGGTTTTGGTGGGATGGCCTCATGGTGGTCTGGGATTCACTTATCGGCTTTCCTCCACTATGCCCTTCCAGAACCTTTCTGTTTCTTTCCTATCTGGTACTGTAGGCTGTCTTTGTTGGCGCTGCTACTTCGTAACTCCTCATATCACGCTCACGTTGTTACCTGAACAATTTGTTTATTCACACCCAGTGTCCCTTTCGAGTTGGCCGGCGGATTCCGCACCCCCACGTTCGGCTGCCCAGTGCGACTGATTCCTTTCTGGCTGTGATATTGTCATTTATCAGTCGTTTTCTTTCTTCTTCGCTCCCCGTTTCAGGGGAGGAGCCAGGTTTTCGGTTAGAGGGGGCGCCAAAATTTATCAACATTTATATTGGGGATAGATATTGGAGCGCAGAGGCGCGAAGAGGGGGGTTGGTGCGCTGAATTCCCCAGATACTGAACTGTCAATTTGATTTGGACGACGTATCTGATCCGTGGCGTAGCCAGAGAGGTTTTAGTAGGGGGTCATGGGGGTGCCGAGTTCTGGGAGTGTGTGGGGGGGTGCCAAGGCATATGAGATTCATCAGGTGACCATCTAAGCGAGGCGCCACCAGTGGTTTTTCGCGGAGCGCCCCCAAAAATTTTATATAAAAAAACATAACTTTAAGTAGGGCCTAGGCATTTTGCGTGTATTTTGTTGAAAAAAGCATAAAACCAAAAAATTATGAAATGATGGTTCCACATGGATTTGGATGAACACCTGTGTCCCATTAAGACTCGCTCCTCGTGTTTACACACTTCAACGTTAGTACTACGACGATTTTGCAAGTATTTTCCAATATACCCATTTTTTGTGCCGTTGATGGACAAAGTCTTCACAAAGATTTTCCCCTGCGCGTTTGGTATTTGACTCTTTTCATAATGGCAATCGTGATTAGGAATGAATAATTGTTTTGGATGAATTTGTAAGTTCATCTGAGATCACGTGAGGTCTACCAATTGCACACAACGAGCACAGCATCAATTTGCCGTCAGATCAAGGCAATGACGTTTCGACTTCTGGGGAGGGGGAAGGAGGGGGGGGGGGGGGGGGGGGGGTCAAATAACTATATTGTTTTTGGTGGTGCTTAAATTATGGGTGTCAATTTTTGAGAAAGCTTTGAGAATGTTATTTCTCGCCAACATCGGATTATCCCAGATGCTTGCCCCGAAACACCTGTCAAGCTGAAACCTTTCCACTGATGGACAGGATCCTGTGATGAAGAATAAGGGCAATTCCTTAGAGAAACTTTTGAAAAAGTTAATTTTGTTAATTTTGGTGTATTTTTAAATACGATACCACGATCCCCCAACCCATGCCATGTACGGTTGCCTCTCAATCCCCATGGTAAGTAAAATTAGTGTGGCACCTTATAACACCTACTTTGAGTCAGCCATGGATACAGATTTTTAAAAAGGGTGGGGGTTGGATTTTTCGTTGATGTGATCGGTACAGACAGACCAATCCCTTATTGCGCGCATGCAACTGTATATCCGTATGAGAACATGGCAAGATAAACCGTAAATCAATTAGTCGTCTTCACACAGTAGCTATCTACACCGAGGATCCTCTGTGGGGACATTTACCCACGCGGAACGACAAACAATTAAGCCTACAAACCGGGGCGGTCGAATCCGTTTTGAAAAGTGGGGGGGCACATCGAATGCAATGACCTTCTAATCGGAGCGCCATCATTGGTTCGCGCGAAGCGTACCAAGAAAATTTTCAGATTCTCCTATCCCCTCCAGATCGCGAAATGGGCACTTGCCAGGCTCATCTTCACCATCTACATGTGTGATTTGAGTAAAGGACACACGCAAAAGTTGTCATTGTGCATACTAAGTGGATTTACCGAATATCACACAGGGGATTTCCCTGCTTTTGCACGCACCTTCTCATCTGTTATCATGGTTGCTGGTTTTGGTGGGGATGGCTTCATGGTGGTCTGGGAGTCACTTATCGGCTTTCCCACAATGCCCTTCCAGAACCTTTCTGTTTCTTTCTTCTGGTACTGGAGCTAGTCTTTGTGGCGTGATTCGTAACTCCTGCATATACACGTCAGGTTTGTTACATGAAACATTTGTTTATTCGACCCAGTCTTCCCTGTCGAGTTGAGCCGGCGATTCCGCACCCCACCGTTCGGCTGCCCTCCAAGCGACTGATTGTCCTTTCTGTATGTGATATTTCATTTTTACAGTTCGTTTCTCCCAGTTTCGGGGAGGATCCAGATTTTCGGTCTAGAGGGGGACGCCAGCAAAATTATAAAAGATATATTGGGAGAAGATATGGGAGCTCAGGGCGCAGAAGAGGGGGGGGGGTGCTTATTCCACCTAGATACTGAAAGTCAATTGATTGAACGCACAGTATCTGATTCAGTGGGCGGAGCCAGAGACGTTTTAGTTAGGGGGTATGGGGGGGGATGCCGAGGTTCGGGAGTGTGTGGGGCCAATGCATATGGGATTCATCATGTTGACCATCTCAGCGGAGCGTCACCAGTGGTTTCGTCGGAGCGCCCCCAGAAAATTTCTGTTGAGAGACCTCCCAGATGGCCGGAAACGGCATTCTCGTGTATTTGGTTGAAGAAACCATAACCAAAAAATTATGAATGATTGTTCCATGGATTTTGGAGGAAACACCTGGGGTCCATTAAGACTAGCTCCTTGTATTAAACACACTTCAACGTTAGTAATAACGACGCGATTTTGCAGGTAGTGATCCCAAAATATACACATTTTTTGGCGGATGGACAAGTATTCACAAAGATGTTCCACTGCGCGTTTGGGAATTGACTATTTTCATAATGGCATAGTGATGAGGGAAATGGACATTGTTTTGGATGAATTTGGCAGGGCATCTGAAGATCACGCAAGAAGTGTACCAATTACACAAAAACGAGCACAGCTCATTGCCAGATCAAGGCTAAATTGGACGGTCGAGCTTCTGGAGGGGGAAGGAGGGGGGGGGGGGGGGAGGGGTGGGCGGGGGGGGGTCAAAAGAACTATATTGTTTTATGGTGTGCGTATGGGTCATTTGAGAAAGATTGTGAGAATGTATTCTCGCCAACCGTCGGGATTAGCCCAGAAGCTTGCCCCGAAACAACTGATCAGTGATGAAACCTTCCTACTGAGTGGACAGGATCCTTGTGATGAAGAATGAGGGCAAATTCTTAGAGAAAATTTTGAAAAGTTATATTTGTTAATTTTGGTGATGGATAAATACGATAACACGACTCCCAACAACATGCCATGTAAGTTGTATCTCAACTCCCATGGTAAGTAAAATTAGTGTGGCACCTTATAACACAATCTTTGATCAGGCTGGTAAGATTATTCAAAAAGGGGGTGGTGAGGGTGTTTTCGTGAGTGAATCGTGTGTACAGACAGGACCAATCCCTATGTGCGAGGCATGCAACTGGTTATCCGTATGAGAAATGGCCAAAAAACGCGAATCAATTATTCGTCTTCAACACAGGTAGGCTCTCTACGACCGACAGGATCCTCGTGGGACATTTACCCACGCGTGACGACAAACACAATTAGCTACAAACAGGGGCGTCGATCGTTTTGAAAAGTGGGGGGGCATACAGCGAAGCACTGACTCTAAGCGGGGAGCGCCATCATCGGTGGCGCGAAGCGCTACCAAGAAAATTTCTCGATTCTCATACCTCCCAGATCGGCGGACATGGCACTTGCCAGGCTCAATAAGCACCCATCTACATGTGTGATTTGAGTAAAGGACACACGCAAAAGTTGTCATTGTGCATACTAAGATATACCGAATATCAAACATGGTATTTTTTTCATTACCTGTTCTACTCCTGGCACTGTTTTGCGTGGGATCATGGGGTTACCGAACAGTCCCTGGTGGGATTCGAAGGGAAGAGCAATAGGGTACGGGACCATTCCAAAAATTTTTTTTAGGGAGCAGAAAATTTTTACCCGGATTTTAAAAGTCAGTAATCGGGACTGCCGGCGAGGCGCGAACCGCGCGGAATTTTTTTTTGGCATGTTTTACGGGCATTCTATCGAAAAAATCTGCAAAAAATTAACGCATTTTTTTTTCACTTTGCCTTTTCTCCTTCCCAGATTTCCCACGAATTTTCATCTCAGAAAATTGGGGGGGGGGCAGTTCCACCAAAGCTCCTGAAATTATTCGAGGAGTGAACAAAATGAATTCGAAGCATTCCATCGAATATTTAGCCTACAACGCGGGATATAAACGACATTGCAGCGCAAAACGATATGTACTTTTGGCTATGCGATTTAAAATTCGAGAATTCGGTATGAAACATGGGAATTCGGCCCTAGTCGGGTCCAGATCTTAACTGGGGGTCCGCACCTGGAATTAGTGGATTAAGACAATTACCAACGCGATTTTTGTTTGGTTGGACAAAAATTGAATCAGTTTAGAGTGATACAAATCGGGCAGTGTGCTCCTATTATACCGTGACTCACACGTCACGTCACGCTAACAGGAGAAGAACAATCGACACCTCATTGAGCCTTCGGACGTCGAGCAGTGCAGGCCCAGTACGGTGGCTGCTGGCTCGTTTTCACATCATACCTGACTATGCCATAGCGTTGCATGTCCAGTGTGCTTTCGCTTGTGCTGGGAGTGAACTTGATTGTCGCGCACATAACACCGCAGCGGTGAATCCAAGAGTAATTGGGGTCGTCTTTGTCGAGCTACACTCCAATATTACTAAGCCTAACGTGAGTATACCCAGCCCAAATTACAAGAGAGGCCCATAGAGTCTAGGAATTTCCTAATACAGTCTCCACAGATACTGGTAAAACAGTATTACGACCTGTATTATAGGTTTGCCCATCCTGCCCATATCATTCATTATTTTTGTCAGCCTTTATTAGAGGCTTTGTCCATTATAAATATTTAACAGCCTGCATTAAAGGTTTGCCCATTTCAGAATTTGTCAGCCTGTATTAGAGGCTTCATCCATTATACATTTTGACTGCCCCATTTCGTACTTGCCGGCCAGTAGAGGCTGCCCAGGAATATCAGCACTGTCAGCCGTATTAGGGGTTTACCCATAATCAATATTGTGACGCTTGTATTAGACTTTGCCCTTTATCATGTTTTTTTTTACTTGGGATCCTGTATTAGAGCTTGCCCGTGATCCATACATGACAGCCTGGTAGAGGTTGGTCCTATTACCATGATACTTGGGAGCCTGTATTAGAGGTTGTTCCATTATCATGTACTTGGAGCAATTAGTATTAGAGCTTGTCAATTATCATGTACTTGGGAGCCGGTATTGAGGTTTGCCTGTTATCAATATGTGACAGCCTGTATTAGAGGTTGATCCATTATCATGTACTTGCATGGGAGCCTGTATTAGAGGTTGATCCATTATCATGTACTTGGGAGCCTGTATAAGAGGCTTGTCAGTGATCAAATAGGACGCCCGTATTATCGAGGTTGGTCCATTATCATGTACTGGGTAGCCTGTTGTATTAGAGGCTTGTCCGTTATCATAAATGACAGCCTGTATTAGAGGTCTGCCACACAGCTCATGCCAACACTTCGCTTGAAACAAGGTAAACAAAAGTGCATTCCGGTTATGGTATATGACACTTGGTCAATGTACCGTAGTATATGCGGCTGTTTAAATTGGGTTGCCTATTAAAGAAACTCATGTTTTGTAAGCAGGGCTGATGGGTACACGTCGGTGCGGAATTAACGCCAATGTGACTGATCCGACTCAGCTTGTACTAATTGCGTCGTTCATTTGACCACCGTAAGCTCATTCTCAGTGTGCAATATTTACGCAACAAAGCTAGATGACGGACAAAACAATTTAATTTTCAGACATAGTTATCGAAGGAATTATGCTAACTTTGGCTGTACTAAATATAAAAGTATGGTGCCTGCCCCCCACTTAGTCTCCTCAGAATTTGACGAACCAGAGTATGGTACTCGGCGACTTGACCCATAAAATATTGCAGATTTTTAATCGGATTATAGAGAAGCCAACGAAGGATAGTGTTAAATTGCTATGCCTTTACTTCGTGGATTCCTTGTCTAGTGACACATTGCAGATACCTTCCGAGTTATCATACATGTGAATTCGTATAATTATATCATTAAATTCAAGAGGAATTCACTAAAGAATTAACGAAAAAAAGGGGGGTTTCTGAATGTTAAAAAAGTATCCAAAATATTGCAGGTTATGGACTGAACGAATAAAACTTCCTTATATGCAATGCCTGCAGCGGGGGGAATCGTTTAAGCGATTCCGTTGCTAAATCATGTAACCTGCATTGCGACTGAAAAAGCATCGAGAAAAAGGCTTGTTCGCCATATCATCGGTGCCTCACTGATTTCACAATTGAACCAAATTATGACTAGGATCCAATTTCTACGTTGAGGCAAATTTCAATTGCAATTACTAGTTGTGAGCCTCTTTACCCACCCATTATTTGTGGTTTGTTTTTGCCTATTAAAGGCATCGGAAGTGTGTGAAGGTGACAATAGCACCTTAAACACAATGTCAAAATCGCATTGTCACAAGATCAAAACACGTCATCTTGCGTAACCATAGGGCAGTGGTGTAAGTGAGTGATCCGAGTGATGGTCAATTACATTTTACGCCTAGGGCTGCATGGCGATTGCCCATTAGCGGTGATGTGATTTAATTACACGACACATATTAATGTCTGCTGGGCGTATAGTAGGCATCCTTCTGTCTCAGAGACAATGGTGTGTGAACCCTGGAAAGCAAATCAGTTTGTTGGAGCAGCGTTTGTATGGCTAACAGTCAATCCTGGCGTGACCGTCTCTGGCCGCAGTTGTGACTGCACACAAACGAGAATTGGGGTGGGGAGAGATGCTCTGGTGGTCTCTCTTCCTACGTGCCCTCTTGCTGGTATAATTTCAGATAACCTCTCAGTGTCATATTGGTTGTGGTAATGTAGTGTGTCAATGCGTTTGGAAATTGGGGAACAAAAACTGGCCTACGTATAGTCTACTGCGGTGTTCATACCTGGCCATGTGAATTACCCAAATCTGCCAATTTGAATGCAGATACACAGGTACTCAAAATGCGGGAATCCTTAATTTTGACAAAGTTTCACCGTTACAGGTGCCTTATAGTAATCTAGTAGTGCTCAGCTCTATAGTTGCAGAATTACCGAAATACAACGTACAACAGAGGAGTAAGCCCTTCGTTCCCGCTAATTGTCCCATTCCTGAGTATCCTATCAATCGGTATTTGGTTGCTCCGACAGCTGGAGCTTTACAAACAATAGGGTTGATTCACCGGGTTTCAGGAGGAAAGTCACCTTTTGTACCGCATTACCCCTGTCTTACAGCATTGTCATAGTAAGCCTACCACTGGAGCTGTACTCCGACAGCAATGGGATCTACGGTACAATCATGCAGTCAAAGTGACCATATGGGTAGATTATCTTCTAATGTCTGATGTTAGACGCTAGAACATTATGTCCCAGTGCATCAAAGATGCCCAAATTAGTAGATGAAGGGCGGCAGACCGAGTACGGTTCCTACGGGTCGGCAGTTGATTCGGCCGGGATTAATTGCCGTGGACCAGTTTTATTTGATGAGGTGTCTTATATTTAGTATTATTTTCCGTACATTATTATGCGGTCAATTGACTAAGAGGCATATCAGCCAATTAAGTATGCCTTTACCGAGGAGGCTGAGACAATTGCAGCCAGTGAATGATTCATGCCATCAAAATTGAACAATAATATAAAAAAATAAAGACTTTTAGAATTCACAAAAAGCATACTACCATGGGAGAACGTGCTACTGTTGGTTTTCACCCATGTACACATGCCAGGTTTTTCGTGGAAGTCTTCTAGCCTATATTATTCATAAAGTGGTCCCCCAAGCTGGAGGACCAAATACCTGTTTTGTTTAAGGACCTGACAGGACCCTTCTATGCAGATTCTTTGGAATTCATTTACATGAAGTGTTACGACGGCCTTCAGAATATGTGTCATTGTTATACTATATCACCCCAATCCTACTATCAGGGAAGTAAATAAATCATATTTTGCCCAAGGGCTTGCGCCCTTTCCAAAAGGCATGCATTTGGTTGGTAAGTCTGCATGAAGCCGACTAAAATTCTACTGCGATCTTTCGAGTACGAAATATATAAGTGCGAAAGTTTCCGGGTTGTTCTACACGCCCATGTAAAGTGCATAGCCAGTAATCAGTAGCCAAAGGACGCATGTTGTTGTGTGCGTACATATATAGTCAAAACTGATCCGACTGGCCGTTGTCAAGGTACGCTTTACCGAGAGTGAACTTGCCTTTTTTAGATACTGCAATGTTCTGTAACGCACAGTGGATTAACATTGAAATGTTCTCAAGATGATATATCACGGAATTTTAAACGAGCCGTTGTAGGGGGAGGGAATAAGAATTTTTGTGTTGGCTGGCCGCTGCTGGTTGTGTGGCGTGATTGCCGACCATGAGCGCGACATATAAAACTTGGCAAACACCTTGACGTAACCAAGGTTATAGGCCTATTACAGACCATACGGATATATAGATGATTCGTCTGCAACGCGTTAGCGACAAGGGAACCTTTTCTGTGGGTTTTCCAACGTGACTGAGATAAATATAGAGTTTGTGAATAGTGAATCTGACCATTTTCTCAGCATTTGGCATCTTTTCTATCAAAAGAAGCTAATTCCCATGGCTGACAAGACGTTGTCAAGTTGTCAGTACAATTATGTCATGGGAATTAAAATTTGTGCAATGTCGTTCTTGTACGCAATTTTATCGATTGCGTTGTTAACCCAACAATTCTCCCTAAAGTGAGTCTATTGCGATAATTACTGCAGTAATTTGGTGATTCGTATAACATGAAATGTAAAAAGCATGGACAGGGGCGGTTGTCGGTGACTGCCTGTACACTTTTCTTTGTATGGCATTTGTATGATCGCGTATATGGAATATGAACTGTACGCTAGCTAATTCAGAGGATGTAAACTTGCACTTTGGGGTGGTAGTGACTATGGCGTCACGCCGGGGTTGTGGGTATAATCGTATTCAACGAACATGTAAATTTTGTATTAGGATAAAGGAGAAACTTGTGATACCCATTTTTCCAATTTATGAAGTCAATAAACATCAAACTAAGATCCTTCTCGAAAGCGAAGTTGTATGCTTACGCCTAGAAAGTTTAGATGTTGCTTGTATAGAAGATTAATTAAACTGACAACAGTGATCCTTGTTGTTAATTCATGTAGTTGTCATATTTAAACAAAGGATACAATAGGAAGCTGCATTCAAGTGGCAGCAGTAGGCCCATATACATTATGTCAATCTCTATTACTAATTGCTCTATTGCTAATTGGGCATATTTTTTTACTAGAAACAGTTATATGCTTTCGTCATTTGGTCGCAAACCAAATATAAAATAAGAACTGAACTGAGAACATTAAATAGGGTCTTTGGCCAAATGGCATATTGTTGATGGACGGTTGTCTTCCCATGACTGTTCCTGCACATGGAATTTTTATATGTCAAGCGCTATTATGAACAAACGAAAATATATAACGTATAATCAGGAAGAGCTGTAAGCATTGGTACTTCAGTGTCCTTTAACCGCGGTCACTCCAGCCTTGAAGACTCCTGTAGAGGAAGTGACGTGTGACATCCGGAGGTATAATCCTAAATTAAACGACGTAGTGAAGTTGGTATAGTTATACCGTACTTCACACTACGGAGTGATAACAGGCCCTCCCTTCTATACGTATTTGGGTCCACCGCCCTTCAGAGAATATTGCGTAGTGACTTTACTGTGGCTTAAAATATGAGGTGGTTTTCGATTGTCTCTCAGGTTATCACTCCGTTAGTGTGTGAAAGTGATAGTAACGGTATAATCTATACCAAACTTCACTACGTTCGTTTTATTTAGGATTATTTATTATTACGGTCGGAAAAGTGGGGGGGCAAACGATATGAATCCCCCCACTTTTGGAAAGTGGGGGGGGGGACATGCCCCCCTGCCCCCACCTGTTGAAGCCCCATGGCACAAATATGCCCGACGAGAAATGTTCTTCATCACAAAGAGAGGTTTGTTTTCGCCGCACCAACATTCAAAGCGCGTTGCCGCTCGAACGTGGGGAAATCACCACAATGTCGTCGCAAATCATTAGAGCCCTGGACAGAGCACTCGGTCCGTAACTACTGTGCGTTATTTCGAACTGGTATATACCGTAATACCAGATTAAAACGCGTTCTCCCCCGTCGGGTACACAAGTGGTGACTTTAAGTGTTGACTTTGGGAATTATCCAATGAACCTCCACTTCCACGAATTGTATTAAAAATGGCGACATTCGATACTCTCAATTCGGAAACGAGATTCATCCGAAATGTTCCATGCGATGAATAGGGAATTTATGGGACTGATTTTGTTAGATGAGAAGGTGACGACCTGAATTCATGCATGAATGGGAAATATCGTCCCCCATACGTATGGAGCAATTCAGTCAAACTGTAGTGCAGAGTCCGAACGTCGAAAAGCGAGGCTTTTCGGCGTACGTAATCACTACCTGTGCATTGACAATGATACAGTGGAAGTTTCGTATGGCGCTAAACGGCCACCGTGTATTGGAAAAGTGTTGGTGTCGAAAGAACGCATTTCACAGTTGGGAACTGTATGTACGTATATACGAGGTCGAAAAGAACGCAGCATATTAGTAGAGTTTGCCGTGCCTAGTACGCGATTAGCTTTTGGGGAGCTAAGAATACCTAACAATTAATACAACCCATTGCATCGTGTGCTCTCCTGACTGTGAGTTTGGGGTTGTTGTTGTCGGCTTCCCTTGATATTTTTGGGGGGTCCTGGATCCTTCGTTCCTATCACTTTTGTTGTACAGTACATCAGTACTGTTGGTCTCCGCGATGTTGTTCGTAGGGAGGATTGGCATGCTGGTTTGCCTCGACACCAGTTGATTGAGCTCGGGGTGGCCCGTTTGAATATCCTGATCCGCGTTCTTTGGCGGCGAGTTACCCACTCCGCATTATAATTAGCTCAGCGTAACCTCTCGGGTAAAACCTGGCAGTTGTCATGCTTATCTTTATGATAACTCAATCAGGAATATTGGTTCCTGAACAATCAAGCTCTTTTTGAAACGTATGTAGGAACATTTACGGGCACATCAGTTTCGAAGGAAATTGGGTGATTCACAAGACACTGTGAAACAATAGGTCTTGAGTTCGTCTGAGCAAGTGGACACCGGCATACTTATACCAAAAAAGCGAGTACGGATTCAAGAGGTATTACAAACATTTGCGTGAAGAGGACGAAGCGGTTTAAGTGTGCCTATTGTGGTTTCATTTTACGGAATATTCATCTTCCACCGAAAATGCTATGATAATTTTCCATTGATCACATCAATCACACCTAACGAGAAGGAATTAGACACCATAATATGATACTAACTAATCCTATAACACTGACCAAGCTAACGTATATAAAAGAACACGTGTGTTACTCAATTACATTGCTGGTTTACTGTTCCTCTAATTCATATCGGAGATCACGCATTTTACGACACGCAGTTTACCACTACATTAATAGAGCCGACCCCTCAAGATTCATTACCGGATCATGGGGAGCGTTGCTTGTTATGGGCATGTGACAACGTTATTCGTATAATAGACTGTCGGTAACGGATTTGCTCCTACTTTATATGGTACACTGTGTTGACACGGTGTATGTATTGTAGTGAATGTATGAATGCAACACCAGCTACCGTGGTCTGTTGAAGTAGGTTCACTAGTTTACTAATCATTTAATCATTTATAACGTCGAACGTCAAACAGTTCTTGGGTAATACGAATTAGTGAATTAAGTCGACGAAGGAGTAACAAAACGCTTCGACCAGTTCAAAATATGAGTGTGACTATACCAATTTCAACGGGCATATCCAAATGTGGACATTCTATCTGGAAATAATGCAAAGAATGTAGCACCATATCGAGGTTCACGGTAATATATCACAAGTTACCGCCTAACCAATTGTCACAGAATAGTAGCGAGCCAACTAGATTGGATCGCCGTTACGAAATACTACACATTTCTGATGAGTGGTTTATGCGAACCGACTGTATTCCAAAATTGAATACACATGTAACCGCAAGAAATTGTCTGATCCTATGAACGCGGCTAGGTGAAAAGGAGAAAGCAATTCAAATGACCAAATTATGATCGAATCTTAGAGGTACCCTTCATTAGATTTGTATGGAAACCTCCCAACACTGACCCACATCTAAAGGTATATCATGCACCACTCTTTGTTCATTCCTCAAATTACGACGACATCTGTCCAATCACAAGAACATGCCATTTACCATATACGACAGCGACAATGACAGACATAGTAGTGCTACTCCATATGTAGTCGAGGACGTGGTGGTACAATAACTGCTATTATTATACATCAAACGGAACACTATACTTCGGTTGCTCGAGCTGCTCTCCCAAAGCGATCAGTGGTATAATCTTCCGGTAGACAGTACAACAACCAAAATGGGGAGCAGGGGGGCACATTGCGGACACTTTCGCTGTGGGACAGTGCCGAATGGTCTTCCGAAGACTAGTAGTTGGGTACTACAGTTTTCTTACCGTAAGCAGCAATTAAGCCAGTGATCACATTTTAACGTGGTTATATCGATCTTCAGGGCTATCTGGAAAAGGGGATTTTTTTAGGGGGGGGGGGGGAGCACATTATGACGAACTATTGTTTTCCGTGTTCACCAAAACAAATGTACTTGTGCGAGTAAAACAGGTAAATCAAGGTATAGATCGATGAGCAGACTGCATGAATATGTTTTCCGTGTTCACAAAACAATGTAAGTGCTGCGAGTAAAAAGTAAATCAAAGGTATAGATGATGAGCAGTACGGCATGATTTTTCGAACATTGGTGCATATTGTCCATTACAGTGAAAAAACCCTAACTTGAGGGGCGCATTGGGACAACTTGGATGGGGCGCATTGGGACCGTGTAATTTAATGTACGGGGAAAAGGGGGTGCTCAGAATTTATGATATTTAGTATTTGACAATGACAAAGTACAATAATTAAGTGTGTGCTCTACGTTATTGGACGATATATCGTTCAATTCGGTAAGGTGAAGCTGGTAACCTGTTATACATTCGATGGTATGTGACACTAATGGGGTCCCAATGCGGGAAGGGTACGGGGTGCCATTGGTCCACTTTTTTTTCTTTTATGACTCCAAATTCTGAAGAAGTTGAAGACTGATATCACGTATTTGCCGGATTGGAAGTTGCCTAACACGAGCTCTATTATTCATGCCAATATGTGCCTGCATTGCTTCCGCGTACAAGAGAATTATTTAACCAAACATGTAAAAAATGTCACAATATGCCCTGTCTCTCTGACTTGGAATGAAAATACGACGAGGATGAGGAAATGGAACCAATGATGTGGAATGTCGCCGTCATGGAGTCCCTTTCCATTGCCGACTATTTGCATCTCCCATTGACTCATAATATTACAAATGTAACCGAGAGGGTTGGCACAATTGGTAGAAGCGTCGGCCCTTCCACCCTGGAGACCGGGGTTCGAAATTCCGGTTTGTGATCATACAAAAGACTGAAAAATAGTAACGCTCGCCCTTGACGCTAAGCACAAGGGACGGAACAGGAAAATGAACGAGGGGTGTGCACGTTGTCGTCTGCGTGTGATACCCCACCCCCAATTTATGTTCCGCCAAAGAGGCATGGCTTTATCCCGTTGTACCGTTGGACGATTCGCCAGCTGACAAGGAGGGTGCAGTATTCCAGGTCGGGCCGGGCTTAAAAATAGGTTGATCTGTATGACTCGGAATATACCATAAAAAAATGTACAGGGAATGGAAGTTAGTGGTGTTATGTACAGAGATAAAAAAAAAAATCATCTTAAAGTGAGATTGATAACGTTCAAATCGGAAGGTGAAGAGCAAGCAATGCTAAAAAAAGTTGTAGTGTACTTTATGTAAGCGAAATGCCGCTCGTGTTAATTCTGGTAATGCACCGTTCAACTGAATGATGTAAGAGAATATTATTATTATTGTTATGTTTGTAGGTTTTTTTTATTATTATTATTATTATTATCATTATTATAAATTATTATTACAATAGAATAATAATAATATTATATTAATTACTCCAAGAACGTGAAACATAATTTTCTTATATTGGTGAAATATCCCCTATGTCGTTTCAGGTACTTCGAAACGGCCCCCTTAGTAGATCCATTGCACAGGGTTTATGGGAGAAAATATAGAGTGAGCACTTTCAGTACGGTTAAGGTATTTGTTAAAGGTGTTTTTTAACCATTGGATAAACGAGCGAACTGCGACGCCATTGAGGGCTGCGTTGTGATACTACTGTTACATCACAACCGTACTGCATTCATGCTGCACGCATGTTTTTGGCTCCGGCTCAAAGCCATACCTCGGATTGCTGATTGGTTAAAATTTTTTGTTTCCCAAATAGCCAACGCGCATGCATCTTTGGGGAATATCAAGCGGGTACTCTGCCAAGCTATTGTGAGGCTAAACCACAATTTTTGGTAAGGAATCAGAAAATAATATAAATAAATATAAATTGGAAAATATTGAAATTCACGATTTTTCCAATACACACCGACTAACACGACTGACCTCATGATTCTTCCCAGATGATCAGCCCATACAACAATGCACCGGGACATGCGTTTCGGGGAAGGAAAAACATATTTGCTCAACTATTTCTAGCCAGGACCATATTGAAGAATAGGCCTTTTTTTTCCAGCGGAGAGGACGATCATTATAAGGTTAGAATATAACTGTAGGTTGACTAAAGTTTGAGTTACGAACCAAAAGTTCTATTAACCCAATATTAGGGTATCGGACTCCTGAATACTGCCCGGCACCATTCAGTTTTAAAATCGGGGAAAATGATATATGACGATTTCCTATCCTAACTTGATGTTCAAGTTTTCGACGAATACTGAAACATTTTTTAGCACAATTCTACGCAACAAATACAGCAATGAAATCTGTAATTCTCAAAGAGTCAGTAATAATGCATTCCCCCTGTATTTAGATTCCGTCACCATGAGTTTCGACTATGTTGGTTTTGCAAGAGACCAAACACCACACTAAAAACCAGAGCAATCGCACTGTGCGCGTATACGAGCTAGTTGTGGTACTCGTTTCACTTGTAAGGAAGGAAAGGAAAGGTTCATAAGAACATCGCAGGCGCGCTATAGGAAATGTTTTCAACCTCGCGAAATGATGGGGTCCAGTTCTACAATTGATTTTTATTAGGATAAACGTTTGCAGGAGTACGACTCAATAATAGAATGGTCAGAAACAGTCCGTTTCTTCGCAATATGCCGTTGCAGGAGTCGGTTCGTCGAATCGCGAACGTCGAACATTCTGGGTTCCCCTCCTTATTAATCAATGTCGCGTAGCGTCCACACTAACAGAGCATGTGCACGGAGATCACGATAGCCCTATTTGGCGAGATTGCCAATTATTGGGGGGGGGGGGGGAGGGGGGGGGTAGCGGACGCCCCGTAGCGATATTCCAACGCAGATATTTTATGTAACCTTCAAAAAATAGTGCCTAAAAACATTTGGATCCCGTTTCCTGTTACTTATCAATATTGATGCGGTTTTGTTTTTGCCTGCAATTGAAAGGACATATTCGAAAGTTTAATTAAATGGGGTGAGTTTGGTTGAGGATCAGTATATTTTAACTAATTGACCCTTCACAGGAGAATTGGACAAAACTGGTGTTCGGACAGAATTCGTTGAGTGAAAGCGTCCGCCAACTTCAGCTCCTCAAGCTGAAAAGTAATCACCCCTCTGGCTGTCGATGTATGTAATTTGTAAGGCTATCGATGCCTAAAATTCTCCTGCTTTTCAAATGAATGACGGCTTGGGCCTCCAAAGTAGGGCATACAAGGATCCAGAGACCGCTAAACGGAGGCAATTTAGTGTATTAGTCAATGGAGAGTCTAAGGGAGGTACGCTACATCATTGCGATTGTAAAATAGGGCAAAATTCGCCATTTCCTTCCGAAAAATTCTATCAAGGATTCTGTACATTGTTAATTTATCTAGCATGTTGATAACTGCAACGCCCTTCTTTCGGTGTCCCAAGAAGCGAAAGCAACCGGTCCAGAGAATCAGAATACAGCAGCTCGGTTAATTGAAGGCGTTCGTTCCAGGGATCTCTATCTCCGATATTGCGATTATTTGAATGCCGGTTAGAGCACAAACAAGATACAACCTGCAAAGCGTAGATTCCCAGGCGATACGGAGGCCCTGTTTCTCAATATGCGATTATGCACTCGCAGCTGTATCGGTATATTGTTTGCAATAGGTACGGGAACAACAACAGCAGCAAGCAAGCAAAGCTATTTCACTGCTCTCTATCGGAGACGGAATTGATTCGTGTACGACTAAAATAGCCCATGTATTAATGTGGTGCAATCACAGAGCCATTGTGATCTTTCATTTTGTGCTTGTGTTTATACGCATGTTGCTGTATGTTCGGTAGCTACCTAGGAACTTTTCCTCGTGTCTTTTCCTTTAGTTTATTTGCTGTGAGAGTATCGCACGCATGTGGTCCGGTACTAATAAAGTTGGAATTGGCCAGTTGTGTCGGCAGATTGAAGATTGAAACCCATGTTATAATGTAGACTTGCGGAAAAGTTGAAATACGATAAATTTGAAATTTCCAGCATATTGGTGCTTACGGGTACGATACATCTAGTCTAGTAAGATAGTAAACACTCTTGAAAGTGATGCGTAGAATTGACACAACATGTGTAACTAAATTACCTATATCAGTGCGGGTGTAAAAAAACACAACAAGGTTATGTAAAAAATTACAATAATTGTGCAGGTTATACACAATGATGAGTAAATCTTACACAAAAAACCGAGATAGGGTGCTAGTTAGAAGGACAAATCTTGTCTTAGGTACGCCCTCTCCGGGTTCCCCAGACGGAGTCGTCTTGAAAGCTTCGTTTGTGATCATCAGGTATTCAAATGAGATGTGCTTGAGCCTCCTGGTGGAGGTCTGGCTGACTCATTGGGTAGTGACAGCGATTCAACCAGACGAATGTCAATATACACGCGCCTTCAACTGGAACCATTGTCACTGAGTATAGAGTCTAAGAAGCTGTTATAGAATCAGCGGCATTACGCAAAGCTTCAGTGATCTAATCGGGAAAGAACAAAATATTCAAGTAAAAATCCTCGAGCGACGTCAGGTTGCTTCTATGATGTCGTTTTTGGTGCCAGGCGGTTTTTAAGACCTCGAGTATTCCGCAGTATGAATCGACCCTCTTAGTAAGGTAAGGAGTTGATCGTGCACAAGAGAACTACTGGATGTTTTGGGCTGTCTCTGAGCAGTCACTGTGTATGAGGACGTATGAGGCGTTCGGTCTTACCTAGGACAATAGAGCTGAGGCAACAATTTATTTACATAGAGTTGATGTTTTTGTTTTGTTTCGGAGAGTGAATCCTCAGCAGCCCAATACTTCAGTGTCTGAATTACCTGTAACGTCGAAATTAGACATGTATAACCTTATATTTGTTAGTTGGTGCTACGACGCTTGACAGCACGGACTGACTGGTATGGACGTGTATACCTGAACTCAAAGGAGGTTATGAGACACCCTCCCTTGGACCCCTACCAACGGACGACAAACCCCATTACTCGCCGGATGGGATAATAGTTACGAAATAATAGGGCTAATTTCCTTATGCATTAAAAGCTAGGTACACTATAAAGCCTTAAAGGGTCACAAAAGAGCATCCGGGAGTTCTGTATCCTACTTTACGATTAGAGTGTTTCGCATCGTGAATATCCCTAAATGTTTCTCAGGACCACCGAACCATCCTAATGGATGCTACATTAAATCCTGAATTCCATCAAGCGAGACAGTTAGTATTTTCCCATGGGTTCTGATAATTTACTGATTTTCCATTGGCCAAGGTCTTCTCTTGAAATTTTGTATGCTCTAATTGGGGACAGATAGCGTTAATTTAATATGAATTGCTTAGTTTTTTATTTCCTTTTTTCCATCTCTTCCTTCACCTACGGCGTGCCATGCAACGTAGTGAGGAATTTCAAGAAAAGTGGGTGTGTCCGAGCCATTCATGGACGTGTAATGAGATGAAGATGCCAAGGTGAGCTACGGTCTGTGCAATGCTCTAGGCGCGATCAATCTCCGCTCAATACGAGTGGCTTGGTCAGTCGCTCCAGTAACATCGTCGGACTTTCTGGTTTGGGAAGAAATCAGAAAATGTGATGATCGTCTTTGTGGAAGAGGGGTCTCAGGGAGGGGATGCACCCTCGCTTCTTTTTTTTTCTTCAAATACTTGGCGGGTCCCAGAAGCAATCTGGTGACTACTTTTATTCGGTGAAACCACTAGCGTCGGGAAGAGGAAGAATATAGGCCTACGTATTTTACGAGAAGGGTATAGGTAAATCCATATTTTTTTCCGTACCCTTCATTCACCCGAAAGGGACTTGCGTTTATGTCTAGACGAATGAAGGCTTTCAAATTACAGGGGTAGCCACTTTTGGACGCCGTGCGGCTCGTCGTGTCGCTGGCGTTCACGTCAGCGCTACGTCATGACTTTCATGGCTGAATTAGCTAGTTGGACAAAGGATACAGGAAATTTTTTCAATCCGGCATACACCAATACAGCCGAGTACAGGGCGACTGAGACGTACCACTGATTCAGCTACAGGAACGAATGGAACTTATGAGAAAAATTGTATTTCCTTATCGGTCCAAATCTGAACTGCGGACTTGACCAAAAAATTTTGGTTTCTCTCGGAAATCCGTATTTTTAATGTGTTATAACATTTGAGATCGAAATCTCCATGTTCAGAGAATCGTTAAAATTCTCCCCCTGGTACCCACTGGTTTTGTCAAAAAATCGGTATATTCGGGTGTTTTGATACCCTCCATTACGGGGTGCATGTCCGAAATCATTCAGCATTTCGATCGATTCCCACTCCGCGCCAAAGATGCCTGAATTTCATCAGAAGTCAGTAAGTTCTTTATTCCCTCTTGTTGCACACATCGGAAATCGTTCTGCTTTCCCACATATCTAAACTACTATAGTGGGAGAAGGTGGGAGAAATCAGTGAATCCTAAGATACATCATACAGCCAGTAAAAAATTCACACTTTCACTTCTGACACATGAGAAAAAACACAGTGGCTAAGGTATTGATTCTCGTCTATCTTGCAACCAACAATAATTTGAGTTGATTGATGTTTCCATCATTCACATCAGTCATCTTGACCTTGAACTGCACCCTCAGCAGCAAACAACAACAACACCATAACAACACACAACAACAACAAATGAGTACGTTACCCTCCATATTTGGGATTCAACTCTGCCCAATGAATACGTTATTATGCTGGTTGTTCTTAAGTTTTCTTCACAGTGAAATGACATCTGTCTAGCCCATTTGTGTTAACAAACATGAATTGGGAATTTTCCTCTAATCCTGAACTGGTCTCCTGAAGAGTGGCGGATGGGCCCATTTTATACTCTTAGTTTAAACGTAATTATACGTATCGTTACGACCTCCTCTTTGGTCTCGTGTACTGGCCCCACTCCGACACAATTAACAAACACACAAGGCTTGGGTAGCAATAATCTGCATGCCGCTCTGGTATCCACAGCTTATAGTAATACGAGTTGGTCATCTGGTTTTAAGCCGAGATTCAGTTTAAAAGAAGGCTGCTTCTATTCCTCTTCTGAAAAAGGGCTGATGCCTTCAAGGACGACTTTCGGAAATACAGAAACCCATCTCAAATCTAACTTTCTATGGCAAGATTTATAGGAGAAAGCAGCAGCGGCAACAGCTCTGGAATATTGTGGACTGAAATAACCTGTATATCCCTACCCCAGTTCTGCCCTACAGAAAAAACACCACAGGGTGAGACTGCTCTACTCGCGTATCAAAATGACACTTCTATCGCTGATCGGCGCCAGGATGCAGTATTAAGTATTACTTCTAGACTACGAATGCGGCATTCGACACTATCGACCATACTATCCTCCTTCATCGGCTGAGACATCGCTATGGTATGGACGCCACCGTCCGCAACTGGTAATCCTCTTATTTGACTGGACGTTCTCATGTTATTAAAGTTGGAACAGCGTATTCTCATTCTGTCCCTATTATTCTGGGGTCCCCCAAGGATCAGTTATTGGGGGCCTCTGCTATTTACGTTATTAGTGCCCGCAATCCCCATTCATGATACATTACTTCTCATGGTCTTTCCTCTATGATTTATGCCGATGATGTTCAAATCTATACTACTTTACTACGTCCGGACCGGGCTAACACTATTCTCCGTGTTAACAATTGTATTAAGGATATAATTTCTTGGTGTAACACTAACAAGTTACTAATCAATACTACCAAGACGGATTGTACATTTTAACCTCCCGATTTACAGTTCCTTCTCCGCTTCCGGTTGTTGTAACTGTTGATGGCCTCGATTTCCAAGCTGTCAACAAAGCTCGTAATGGGTGTCATCAAGGACAATCATTTACTATGAATGATCACCGCTTCTAAGATCTGTCAAGTCTTCCATCAGTACGTACGTCCATTAGCACCGAATTCCTACACGGAGATTTCTGCTAACCTTCAAAAAGTAGAGTGGATCCACAAACTTTTTGGAACACTCATTTTCTGTTAACTTAATAATATCTGATGGTGTTTGTTTTTTTTCCTGCAAGTGGAAAGGCAATATTTGAAAGTAAAATGGTGTGAATTGGTGGGAATCCAGGTATTTAACCAATTTGACCCTTCACAGGAGAATTGGTCAAAAACTTTGTTAGGACAGAATTACGTCGAGTGAAAGTCATCCGCCAACTTCGAGCTCCTCTAGCTGAAAAAGTAATCGGTCAACGTATGGTAATTTGTAGGTGCCATTGATGATACACTTCTCTGCTTTCAAATGAATGGCGGCATGGGCCTCCAAGTATGGCACACAAGGATCCAGGGACCGCAAAACGGAGGCAATTTAGTGTATAGTCATGGCAGAGTCTAATGGAGGTCCGCTACCTACTGCATCATTGTTACTTTAGGCTCGGCCATAGGCTTAGGTAGCCCTTCCCCCATTCGAGGGGCAGCCATTGGACAGCAGAGTGAAACGAACTCCTGCAGGCGTTTGTTTTGGCAAACCGCCGATTGCGTATCATCATTCCTGTGAACAGCGTATAAAGGGCTGTACAGAGCAAAAAACATCCATCGCAGGTATATCAACCTGTCAACAGGCTAGCTGAGTGTGTGCTAAAGAAAGGCGCGGATTGCGCTGAGAATGAGCCTGAGAGATGATTAGCAAATTATATAAACTTCTTTTGAATTTTTGCTTTAGTTTAATACTTTACCAATATTATTATAATTAATGATAGTTATAATAATATGATTCGTAATTAAAAATTAAATGTGCAAACTGAATTATTCAGAACCTAATAAAATTTCCTATGTTTCATATAGAGGACTGGATTGCCGATCTAGCATCACTCTCATACGTCACGCTATTTACGTGTTAGAACAAGAAATGCCATCCATTATACATACCATGAGTTCTGCCAAATGGTACTCCGAACCGAGTAACGCGTTCGTGGGGTTGTGGAGATGGGGCACCGATCAGTAGGACAGTGAGAATAGAAACCAGTACGAAGGAGTAAGGAAAAAAACAATTGCACGACTTGTCCACAGAGTACACGGATTTGTACACGTTTCTATCGCCAATCTCCCAACCAATCCTCCCCCACTCCCCACTTCCTCTAAACTGAAAATGTTCCTGGGAATATGGTCGGATAGGGGAAAAATGGCTACCTAATATATCCTATTAAGTTGGTATGGAAGGCCTTCATTTATATTTTGATTGAGCGACCATCTTGCAAACCCGGAAACTATCTTAAGGCGTACTTGAAGATGGAATTGAAACGCAGGCTAGAATAGTTATACGTCGGGGAATGGCTGGAAAAACGTGTCGTTCAGTGGTCCTGAGGTATCACTACTACAGCTGTATGACGTAATAAAAGCCTGTAATGTATATTTGACGCCCCGCAATTTACATATGTTTATACTATATGGCTCTTCATGTTCCGTAATTATCAGGTGCCTATAGCCTCGTGATAAATATTACGCAATAGAATACAGAAAAAAAATGTGCCGTCTGTCACGATATTCCCTTTGGTAAGGATTCAGCATTCATTATATGATAGTATCATGGTTCGATGGTTTCTGTGAGGGCGACATGGTATGCCGTATTTTGTGAATAGTCTCAGCTTGGCAATTACAGGCATTGGATAATTGTCATATACTGTGAGAGAATCACCATTCTTTAGCTTGGCACCAACTGAGGAAACTTCCAAATATTATCTTTAAAAAAATAGATTCCTTGTTCGTTATCACGCTAGCAAGATGCGAGATGAAGTTCAATGTTTCATGCTTCATCGGTCGGAATTCATCACTTCGAGCATCTTAGTCAAACGTGTCTTCAGACCAGTTGGTGAGTACATTTCGTATTGTTTTTCTACCTTTTCTTACTATCATTCAATCACGTACTAAATATTACCCTCTGCTTGATCACTTGCTGGAATGTTTTATATAATATACCATTCTTACAGTAACCATACCGAACAAGTTGAAAAATGAGGATTTCTGAATGTTACATAAAGGTCCCGGATGTTTCACTATTCTATTTCCACAATCTACTCATTCAATACTATGCAATAATACTATAATAAACGCTAGTTACTTTTCTCTCTTGTTAAAAACAGTTTTGTGTTCCCATTTTTATCAAATAATCGAACAAATTCACTGAAACACAAACTTCCGAAAGAAAAATCGATACAGTGCGCATTTCATGTTTAAGTTTTCAAATGTTAGGAGGGTGAAGAAATTTTTATGTTAATGTTCGTCCCAAATATAATACCTGCAAAACAATTGGTAGTTCTTCACAGTAATGCATAACAAAACAGTCAAGTTTATGTTGAAAATATTCCACAACATTAAATTATTCAATTCTTTTATTTAGTTTATTTGTTATACGTTAAATTCATGTGAGCGACACTATCCGAAATAAACTAGATTTAGTTATTTTATATATTTTATAGGCATGGCAACAAGATGGGTCAATGAATACTAAAGAAAGCTTCATGCAAGATGACTGATGTTAAACATTTGCTTACGTTGTCTGAAATATTTGTCCTGAGAAGTATCTTAATTGCTATAGGAGGAGTAAATTTGTTGCCACTCTGAAGAAACAAACTCCTTTGCGACTGAAGTGTGAACACCTAATTCTTAGGAAGTATTGATGCATTTAGCTAAAGCCCTGTGATTTTTTTCTCGGAACGATTCATAAATCGAATAAATTCAAATCGTAATTACCTTTAGGTGTATAGGTATCGTACATATCAGACAAAATTATTTCAACTTTACTGCAACAATCTTCTTGAACAAGTTTGTGGCTGTTTGGAGCTAATTGTGGCTCTTTGTTATGTGTTTCAGTAGGATTGAAGTACGAATTCTACAATAGTCCGTTAACCCTAATATAATTTAGCAATGAGGATACAGACACGCAATCCATATCGCTGTGAATTGCGAAAATGTTAGGAACTAAGGTAAATAGCGAGAAAACCATCAAATTACATATTGTTTACATAATTGGTTCTACGGAAATCCTTTCCGCTTCATCAAACTATCGTCGGTTTAAATAACCGAACAGTTTGCCTAACAATAAAATTTATGAGGTCCGTTAGACACAATTGTTTGTATGTGTAAGAAGTAGGTAAAGCAACTCTAGAATTGACCAAATTAAACCATTGCAATATTTCAATTTTTCGTTTCGATACATATAGATTCCTCTGTTTCAGTTAATGAAAATATAATAAAATCAATTGTGTACGATCCTGAATGATCCAATAGTCGCGTGTAATCCAACTGATTAGGTCAAATGTGAAAAGAAGAAAACCCGCATCCGTTAGTGGCTTAACCTTTCCCCCCCCTTTGGTTTTAAAAATGGAGTCCCAAATACAAATATAGGAACAAAGCAAAATCATGTTTGTCAAATTGTTTAATCGAAGCCAACTCTGGACTGTGTGTATGTTTTGTACTTTCATCGATACTTTCGTGTCCATTCGTATCAGGTGCGAAAGTAGGAACTTCCTGGTTACAACAAAGTTATAAAGCAGTTGACATGTTGTTAACACACAACATTTTGGAATGTATCTATATGAGAATTTCCCATTCCAATAAAGCCAATTCCAATTGAGCTGGTATTGATTCAAAGGGTGATTGCATAATTGTTACTTGTGGTCACAGATATTGTAGTCCCTACGCCAAGCTATTGCAGCTTGCAGTTTACAAATGGTGATAGGGGGAAAACCGCTGTGAAAGAATATATTGAGAATGTCACTGTCAGGATTAACGACGTGGCGGAAGGTTATTATTTCTACCACCATCTGTCATAGATGGTATAACGAGTGAAGACCAATTGCACTCCCCATGGAAAAGTTTCAAAACTTTCAGGTACTCTAGAGATATGTATATTATGAAGAGATCCAAATATGAATTTCTAGAGGCCTGGGCAAACTATTTACGTTAGTTAGATCAAAGTATTTCGTTATTCGAATATGACCAAACGTTGCGGTTGCTTGGAAAACACGCTTTATACCTGTGTAGGTGGATAATAGGATTACATTGGTAAAATACGGTCTGAATTGCATACAAACAGGTGGGAGTTTTGTACCAGTTCAGTCAATGCACGCTTTGATCAGATCGTATTTCGATGCTAGGCGTGTTTTGTTAACATTGCTGATTTAAAATTCTTGCATCGTATGATCATTCGATATTGCTATATTTTTGGCGGCAACACATTTGTATATCATTTGGATAGTGAATATTTTTGTATTATGTTTTTATATTAGTTACCTGTGAATTCCGTGGAAAACTGCCGGCAGAATGGTTTGCTTGTTTGAACTTTGTTTACCTAGGGCATATAAAAAAAAAAATGTTATAGCTGATCAGCGCTGGCGATAAGATATATAATGAGCAGATGCATATCAGTTTTTCTAAGTAAGAATTACGGACCTAATATGATGACGTTCCTGGCCTTATTCGGAGGATTATTTTTGTTTTCCATCTCTGTTCAGGAAAATAAACATTGGGGGGATTAAAACGCGGGTACGGGTCTTGAACGTGTTTTGAAACCTCTGCTGGCAGGCTAACCCCTCAGTTTTCTCAGCTTCCACGATGAAGTCATCATCAGTCTCACCATCACATTTAAGATCAGGGAACCCGCGTATTTATTTCGAATCATATCAGAATGGAGGCTATACAGCACGTTCCTTGACAAAAGGAAAACCAATGGCTTCACAAACACCAACCTTCGCGGAAGCGCCTCACCAAATAATCATCAAAATATATTTATTAGAGTAACGAGACAGCGCTTTCTTTCCACTACGCGGGATATATTGTTTTTTTGGGGATAATATCGCCTATCTATTTAATCTGGCTATCTGCGTAAAATTGTGAAAACTATTTAGTTGATAGACGATGCCATCGTTCCATGGGGACTTCATGTCAAACGCTTCTATAAAAATATTATACGAATATAATACCACGGATGCAGAATTATTTTGTATTGAATTCAAAAGAAACAAAAAGGAAAATTAAGATTTCTGACTCTGTACTTTACCCAAATATAAGATTGGGAACAGTCTAAAAATATTGTTTAATATATTTTCATTTCTTTGTTCTAAAATGTTCTGAATTTGAGAGAAAACATAAACTAACACTAAGCAAGCATGCGCAAATATACACCACTTCCTCACACCTGGAGACTTTACTTCAAGTTGTTATGTTATTTAATGAGAAGTGGCTTGTAAGAATTCAAAAACCGATCACACAATCGAGTCAAATCCCCTAGGGATTTATTTCTACCCACATGGGACTTTGTCCAAACTTTGCATTGAAGTGGCGAAACTATATCGGGAACGGTGTACATACAAAAGAAAGAAAATATGTTATAACGGAAAATTGAGGGTAGATGTCAGGCGTTAAAGGCGGAATTATAATCCCATCAGCCGGCTGCAAGTGCTCAATTGAGATCCTAATCAAAAACTGAATGTGATGCTGTACGGTTTCAGAAATAGAACAAACGAAAAAATCTCATTATGAACAGCAACGCATTAATTTAGTCACCATTCCTTTAGTTGCACAAAAAACAAGTCCCCTACATTAGTGATTGATCAGTTGAGGAGGAGAAAACGAACAAAATTATAATCAATTATAGGAATTCGGTATGCAACCCTATTTATATGAAAATAACCGTTATTTCAAGATAATGTGAAGGAGTCAAGAATGTAAAAACGAGCAGGGGAAATAAACTACCAACGTCCAAGGAGTTCATTCGACCTCGGCGATAGACGATTTGCCCCGTACAAAGCAGCTCATGCATGGTAGAGATATTGGTGCAATTGAACACACTCGGCTCATCCTGTTGAATGGCCTAGGGAAAATGCTCAGGTTTTCAATGGTGAGGTTACACCAATACCATTGTTTTTCACTCAGGCTGATGTCGATTCTAATCATCTGAGGTCAAGGACAAGACGAAGCATCAGTGGTGAGTAGTATACACTTGCCAGCATCTTTGTTAGGGTATATGATGCCAGATTTATTTGGAAGGCTCGTTAACAATGCTGCGCTCCTTCATATAAATGGTGCCCATTATTGTGGCCAGTGAACACCATTACATTGTTTTGCGTCCTCGAAGCTGTAAAGCAATGGTGAATCCCATTCCCATGACCCCAAGAGTCATTGTCGTTGCAAAGACAGTCTATGTCCCATGTATTGCAAAGTCGTTCTTTTTCTTTGTCACTTATTTCAATTCGCTACAAGGAATCATTCCTAGTCATGTGACCTTAAGAACGCGTCCGGTACTGCTTTTTTGCACCGATTTTCGAAGACTCGTTTATGAAATCCCCAAATTGTCATCCAATGGATGAATATTGTACATTGGTTTTGCACGTTCGAAATATGCCCATCGTATTGTGTAGCTCCAAATTTACAACCCCTCCGAAGCAAATAGCTAGGAGTATACAGAAAACTCGCTATTCTTTTTCGGTTATGAACAATCATTACCATATCCGCATATACTCCCTCCTCAAATAATGAACAAAAGTTATAATATAACTTATTTTGCTTTCTTCAATGAAGATGAATTGTTGCGGCCGTGTTGCAGATTTGTCCACGAAGGGCGCCTTGGAAACATATTTCCGCAATACCAATAGATGGCTTTACGATAGGCACCGCGGGCGTACAGTACAAGCATATTTTGTCAGTGTATTCGGAAAATATTCAAAGTTGACATGAAAAATTGAGTAATCCCAGGCTGTGCAATTCGTCTGCCGAAAGGTTATGACCTCATATTGAATTTCATAGGCTGTAATGACACATTTGTGCAAAACCCTTTGTCGTTTGTACATTTCCCAAAACGTCCGCAAACCATCCCAGTAGGACTCATAGGTATGTTTACCGCTATATGCCCTGCCTAAGGGGGTATTACCTAGTGCAAAGTCCTTCCATCGTTTTCACTATTTAGACACATCGTACTTCTACTACCAAAGAACCCCCAGTATCCAAGAGACGTTGAGGAGGTCTCCGAACAAATGTGAAGATTGAGACGGAATCTGGGAATAACACGATACAAACGGAAGGATCACCGGAACGTTCAAAGTCTTCTGTAACAATGACCATTGATGGGGGCAATGGCGGGAAGTCGCACCCTTACTACTTGCTCTCGTGTCTGATGACAATAAGTAGCCGTACTTTGGCGAGTTTGATTGATTGCTAGTGCTTCAGGAAGCCAAAAAGTAAGGCTCCATCAGGGAACCCTATGTATTGATCATGGATGAGCGCAGACGATAACCCGCCTTCTCTACACGATAAGATCGGATAATATCGAGGGCAAAGGTATCTCCATTCCCAACTTGCCCCCGGGACAGCCATTTTACATCATCTCCGAAGAACGATCAGGATCCCCAGGATACGACCACTTCCGGAACCTGGAGCAGTGACAGAGTCCTATTGCAAATTTCTTGAAACAAATTCAGAAACCCATGCACAATCCACTGCATTACAGCGGAAACCTTTGACGTGGAGTCAAACCCCTCGCCCATAGCAATGCAAGCACCAGGATATCTAGGGAAGAGGCAGTGCCGGTGGGAATTCAAACCCGAAATCTTTGCTTCCGAAACGTCACTGATACCATTCTCCCATTCTTCGCTTGGGGTTGACGCGATCAAACCATTCAAATGGAACGTTCGTTAATTCAAATTGGGATGGCTTCTTTCAGGTTAAACTGTCGCGAACTGCGGATTATACATTATTTCGTGGTAGCATAGGGGGGGGGGGGGGGGGGGGGGGTGGGGGGGGGGGGGGGGGGGGGGGGGGGGGGGGGGGGGGGAGGGGGAGGGGTGGGAAGCTCGTATTTTGTATAGATGAGTCGATGTTCATTTCTCGCTAACCGAGGTCAATGGATTCATATGGATTGTTGAAGACAAAGCCCGCCCATCCATCCTTATCGAACGGCCTGTCTTGCTGACAAGTCCGCAGTTTTTTAATAATCCGTCATCGTTTATTGCCTCTTTTGCACAATTAATGTTGCTCGATTTGTCTGTCGATTCGTCGTTGTATTCACGCGATCATTATGATCCTCTTCGTATGCTAAGCAGTCCAGCCATATGTGGAAATCAGTCCACTGTTTATACTGCCAACTTCACGCGTTTTACAGAAAAACTGTATAACACCGGAGATTTTCGTCCCGCTATACTTTAATCAAATTTCACCCCATATTCTTCTAATTGCTCTTACTCATATGATCGTTTTCCATGGCTCACACAAAAGTGTACATTCAACTTCGGATTTGTTATCTGTTCCCCACTATAAATTTGTTCAATCAGATTGGTCAATCAATTATCACCCATATGCTCTTCTCATATAGTCTCTTCCCATGCTCCCACGAAGTTTACATTTGATATCTTGTTGGTATCGTTCAGTTCATTGCTGTGAGCAGTTCTACCGTCACGTTATCATCACATCCTATTCTCTACTGTTGTGTTTGGGCAGGTTTTTCAGCGGAGAATTGACGGGGGTGTAGACTTCTATCGCAACTGGGCTGAATACAAAGAAGGCTTCGGCTTCCTCAGACAGAGAGTTCTGGCTTGGTAACGACAACCTGGCCTATTTGACATCACAAAAGAACTACGAGCTTCGTATCGATATGAACAACGTCAACGGAGCACCTTATTTCGCAAAATACAACCTCTTCATAATCAGCGACGAACGAAGTAATACAGCTGGTGGATCTCGGGACCTACCTAACACAAAGTACAGCAAGTAAGTAATCCATGCCACGGATAATTGATATTTGTCAGTACAGTAGAGCAGTGTACTCGCCCCAAAAATGATAAGAATATTATGCAAAGAAAGGAAATATGCCAATTCCAATCGATTGACTAGTTTTGATGGCACAATGAATGTGCGAGTATTAATAGAGGGCAGAAACAGCAATGTGATGTTATTGGACGGATATACCGGTGATTGGCAGAGAGGAATAATATCCATTTTATACCTAATCGTGGGAAAATGTCAAGGAATTTGAAACGATAAAGGCACGTGATGAGGGACGGGAAATAACATTGGAACGAAGCTACAGTAAGGAAAGGGAGAAACCTAAGGTGAAATCTGACTGCCCCGACAGTCCTCTCCTCCATAGCATAACGAACTGACGAGAGCGTACTGAAATCCACAACATGAATTCCTCACAACCCGAATCCGGGATAGCATCTAGTGATGTGAGCAATTTTTTTTTAACGGTTCAATGCTATATAGGTTACAAGGAAGTTCACTTGAGACCTCCTAGAGTTTCATTTATGACAACAAAACATTTCTGAAAAGATTTGTCTTCCAAGACACTGCAACCCTTGTCGTAAGGGTGTATCGTTTGAGCCTTTTGTGTGAAGTGATTATTGCTCGTATTTGTCGGGGGGACATGCACCGCATTCCAAATTAATTTTTTGTGGGCAAAAGGTAAGTATGCTACAACTCCTCAGGCGGATAGACCTTTTTCCCCCGATTCTCAACTTTATACAATATTATCCCCCGCAGTCAATTCGTCACATTATTATACATATCTCAAAGCCAGTTTTTATGGGTCGAAGGAGACTGCCAGTGGTTACTGCCTTCGAGCACATTATGGTAGACTGTCAGTGAAAAATTAACTCACTATTGTCTGTTTATAACCTGGTGGTAACCTGGTGGTTACCACAACAAATAGCCTCCACAGCACACTGTGATCGTCGTCGATGAATATATACCTCCACAACGTAGAAAATAAATTGCCGTCATCGCACTTACACTGTAGAAGGATGTCGGGTTATGGTAGGTTGCCGGGGAATAAATTGGCCACAGTGGATGTGGCAATGTTTCGTGAATAAACATCAAACTAACTGAATGTTGATGTACTGTGAATAGATACACAGACATATAACCGCATGCAGTGATTGATCATCATGTCGGTTATTATTGTTTAGTTGCTCTGAACGAATATATGTATACGACACAACCATGAATGAAAGCAAGGATACGCTTTGATTTGTTCCACCAAACCCTTATAATTCGACGAATACCACTTTTGAACGTAACTGGCTATGTGCCTCATTTCCAACGGACTAATGGGAGTTTGATATAGCATTAGCATATAGCATTGGAACAGAAATCACACAACACATACATAAATTCGAAGTGCAAAATCAAAGAACATTACGAAATTATAACAAAAAAAAACAAAAGAAGGAATTGAAACAACGGCAAAAATATAGATTATACTGAAAGCGGAAATCATCTTGCCTCTACGAGCTTTTGAAATTAAAAAAAACACACGTCTATGTAGATCACCTCCCTGTGTGGACTAGCGAACATGTCGATTATGGCGAAGCATTCAGGTACATCTTATAGGTTTGTTAAAATAAAAATACACAAGGCTGAAATGGTAAGCGATAAACGTCATGAATGTCAAGTAAAACTGGAAATGCTACTTTTCACAATAATAATCTCGAATCTCGCCAGCCACATTTCCTGACAGGTAGATGAATCGAGCAATGATACGAACAGAGTGCAGTAACGCAAACTATTCTCATCTTGTCTTGATAAATGAAAACAGAAAATGTACTGACATTACGACTTTTGGATAATTTATGTGAAAGGAACATGGAGATGAAAAGGAATATGAAACAAACGGTAAAAATATACATATCATACTGAAAGCGAAAGCGAAAGAACTCGTAATTATTCATCTGATAAGAACAAACGTAAAATGTCGACTACGAACAATCACACAGAATGTAACTAACCTATTGAAGACACAGTGAAAAAGGTAGAAAGGGGTGAATAGGTCGACGATAATCACCACTGTTATGCAAAATGTATCTACCTTTACTTGCTCATTCCTCAGATTACGACGCCCTGGCTACTCACAGATAGGTTCATTCACCACCTACGACAGGGACAACGACAGATATAGTAGTAACAACTGTGCTTCTTATATTCATGGTCGGGGAGCTTGGTGGTACTATAATTGCTATAATTCCAACCTCAACGGACTCTACTTCGGTTGCTCGGGCTGTTATCAAAGTGTTAGGTGGTATAAACTTCCTGGAAGCTATTACAACCTCAAGTACGTGGAAATGAAGATACGAGCAGATGAGAGAATGGAACTATATGATCGCTCCCCTGTCGGCGCCATTTCGAAACCGACTTCTATTCTATTCTAGTCTATTGTGAATAATGGCATCTTGTTGTCATTAAATTGGTAGAACAAGTTGAACACCTGAGTTTAACTTGTTCACCTCCTTTGCCCAATTTGCCGTTCGCTCCGTACGAGATGAAACTTGGAACTGATAATGTTATTCTTTAGTTAGGTATCCGGATGTCAGATAGCGAAAACATGAGATATAAATTCTAAGAAACGTCGATATGACTCTTTACATAACTTTTTTCATACCCTGATGGTATAGTCATGTTGGGTAATCAGTGGGTCCTGTAGTACGTACTACAGAAGTGTTATGAATGGACAGACAGACAGACAAGACAGACAACACAGACAGACAGATAGATAGATAGATAGATAGATAGATAGATAGATAGATAGATAGATAGATAATAGATAGATAGATAGATAATAGATAGATAGATAGTAGATAGGTCCGTGGGTGGTCTTTTATCTGACTGAATTGCAACCAGTTATGAGCGCCATTCATCCAGTTGCGGATACTGCTAAGGTTGAGACAAATAACTCATTAAGAGGAACCCACATAACGAAAACCAGAGAGTTCATGTACTCCCGACGAGAAAACTGAATAGCTAATCCCAACATGAACGGACGAGGCGTTATGAACATGTCATATTAACAAGCTAAGTAGGCTGGTTGCTAACAATTTGTCAAATTCTCCTAAAAATGACCCCGGTTTGAATCAGGAACGACGGGGTTCATTTACCTCTTTAGAAAAGCTGGCAAACTGAATTTAAGTTTCATCAGACCAGGCATTCTGACGTATCGTGTTAACATATTTTGAGACTTCGATCAATTTTGACCTAAGCTAATCTTTTAGCCTTACCCCCAAACAATAATGATCATGTACCCATCATGATGAACCCACATACTGAGTATGAGCTTCAACCAAACAACCAACAAACTAGGCGCCGCAACACACACACACACACACACACACACACACCCGTACACACAAACGCACCCCCCCCCCACACACAAATACACACTGTCGTGGCTGCATAGAATTCTCTGACTCTGAAGAACGGGCCCTGGATATTCAAAATATGTCCAATCTGGGTCCTCTAGAATGCACGAAATAACTTTACTACCAGGGCTACCCTGGTCCATACGAACCATTAGGCCCGGAACTGGTTACTCATATTAGAGTGAATTGATCTCAATCCTTGTGATGGCAAAAACGAAGCATCTGTCAGAACCTTTGGAATTGCTGGGAACATGTCTACTATAGTAGCCTAATAATTGCTATCAGTGCTCAGCACAAAGTACCCAACTGACTCATTCCTAGGCCTGTATTAGCTACATGTACCCAACAAAACTTTATATGTGAACCCATCACAACTCCTGAACCTTCGCAGTGAACATTGGGAATCCCCCATTCCCTGTATTCCAGCCACCTCAGTTCTGACAGACGAATTGAACAGTCCCAACAATCCGCAGTCAAATGCCTGCAGGCTCCAGGGAATAATTTAAACAAACTACTCTCACAGAGTTCAATGGGAAGGGCTGTGGGTAGAGAAGGTTGGGGGTCGGAATATTGGATTCAATTGAAATTAATCACACTAGGCAAACCAAAATGTTACTCAGCCTAGCAGGTGGTATGTTCATCCACTTCACCAAAGTTTCAACCTGACCGCATGTACGGTTCATAGTTACGAATGAACGGGACGAACAGAAAGGACGAACGACGAACGGACGAACGAAACGAACTAACGAACGGATGGAGAGAACATGATAACTTGTAGAGCTGCTTACCCCGCGGTTAAAAACACAAATGCCAGTATAAAATCAATTAGTCACTATACACTGAACCCTAAGTGGTCAGGATTCGACTTTTAACACAAAAAGAGTTTCACAACTTACAGACCATTTTAGACTTATCATACATGAACATCGCCACAACTATTTTTTATTAGACTCATCGTAGACTTCTCACTCCGTTAGTCTTGAGTCGTGTGAAATGACATGAAGGCGGATCAAATCCCGGGAGGCAATTGTAAAATGCGTCGAAATATATTCCTACAACCTTTTATCCACCTCTCCCTCCCTCGTTCAACATATATAATGTGTTGTCTAACGGTATAGGATATAACATACTCTGATAGATTTCATTTTTCTAGTGGACAAGCCAGAGGAATCTTATATTGACTGCCTATTATGTATGTACCCGTCATAGTTCGGTCCTATTTCAAAACCCCATGGACAGTCATACAGCTCGATACATCGATTCTCGACATCTCTGGCGATTATAACGTATTAATCTACCCACGAGTTCTCCTGCATTTGCAATATTCTGAACACAACACAGCGCTATCTAACCTAGAGGTATTATTCCTCACCACATCACTAAGCTAACCCATGCTATTCTAACGGTCTATTCATCGTACCTGTATCGGTTATTGTGCTCCGGCCTCGCCCCACGATAACGAGCAATGGAACAAGAGTGCCGATGGCCAATCGATCGTCGATCATTTCTGAGTGGTTTTTGAATATATTGAAGGTTCATGTCCAATGTTGTTGATGATATCATCAGGATTCTCAACATATGAGCAACTTTCAAAGTTTGCATGGGTTATACAAAATTATTATTCATCGTCAAGGTATGACTGACAAAATTGACTCATGGATGACCTTTGACCTCTAATATTTTGGTCAATGATAATACTGCCCAACTTTCATGTTATCGAATATTTTGCGGAAGCTGTGTGACCATTCAAACGGAAATACCGGAATGATGAATATTGACCTCGAATTCGTGAACACCCCCCATATCTGTACATAGGGCAATGGGGGGGGATACTATTGACCTAACCTTCATGATCAATAAAATCTAATAGCAGAAATAGAGGCCGGCCCTTGGTCGTGTTCAAAACAATATAGCTGAAATCAACCCCCAGATGTAAATTTAATTCCATTGCCCGATTATTATGTGGGAGAAGTAGCCGCTTGGCCATTCAAGCTAAGTGCGTGGTCCTGATTGACCTTTAACCTCAACTCTCTGAGCGCCCTGTATGTAGCCAAAGTTCCATGATATCACTGGCCAACTTTTATGAACATCTTATTAGTATATTTTTATTATATATAAGTGGCTGGAATTGAGCCCTATATAACTCTTGACCTCAGTTTTTAACACCAAAGATGACCCTTTACTTGGTCCGCAGTTTGGCAAATTGCCATAAATAGATAGACATGATGATCACAGTAGCTCACACAGCCATGTGGAGCGGTGGGGGGGCAATAACGAGTGGCCGACTTTCTGGCACTTTTCTCAACAGATACGACGTAGCGAAATCTCTGCATGTCGCTCTTGTGACTTCATAATATATCGAAAGAAAAAAAGAACACAACATTGCGTAGTAATTCAATGACTTATCAAAAAATTCAGATGTCCACGACCATGTACTACATGCCAAGTATGAACCTCACTCTAGCTTTCAGCAGCTGTCATATTTACAACACTTCAGAATTGATCCCCGGTGACCTAAGATTCACCTTGGGTCGACTCCAGAACATATGGAGCATGCACTCCATATAACCAGCCTACATACCAGGTATCAGGGTTCCCGTTAACCCCCATATTGGGTATACCAGCCCTGGGACCCAGTGCCTGGGACCTTGAGTTCTTGGAGTAATACATAATTTAATATCAATTCATTTCATCTATACTTAAGCATACATACAATTTACATAATAAAGTATGCACGGGACACACACATGTTTATCGAGGCTAGGACCGGAGCACGTGAGCATATATACGAGGAAACAAAAATGAGGATGTCAGAGAGTAACTGAAACTAGCTCTGAAGTTAGCCCGAGATTTAGCAAGTAGATGACATTTTAGCTTTTTTTTAATAACGAATGTGATTCGCAAAGTGCCCTTATATCATCGGCAGTTGATTCGATTTCATAGCAGTAAATTATTCAAAGGAGTCCCTCTGATCGCCGTGTTTATGTTGGTGTCGAATCACAGTGACACGCAAGGAAACTTCTGCGGATTAGCAAATGGCAACGAATTACCGGGGTTTACGATAGTCATGGAAAATGTAGGGTATTGAACGATTCACATACTTGAAAATGAAGATTACACATCTTATAGATATGTATCAAATGATTTCAAGGATAGGCGAAAGTTGCGTAGAAAACAAATGTGTCAGGAATTTTGTAGGACTTGACTACGTTTTGAATCGGGTGTAACAAGATACACCGTAAACTTATACTACACGAGCATACACGAATAAACTAAAATATAGTACTGGGTACTTGATTAGGTAGTTGCAGAAGTTATCAATATGTATTTTTTTGGAAGAAGCCTCGTCGCAATGAAGAGACTTCTTATTACACAGTGCTAGCTGCTCTGCAAATCCCATAATAATTCAACATGAAAATGATAGGACAGGCATGTACAGTACTATATTGAATGGAAGTGGAAAAAAATGTTTTCCGAGATAGGGTGTAAGTTGTTAGCATCTGGACCATAATTGAGCTAACTGGAACAACTCTCAGCTTCGAAATGAGATTTAAAGTTAGTGTCGTGAACAAAACAGGAGTGTAATCCGACAAGAAGTTAAATAGAAATAAAGAACAACATTGTAATAGCATTAACATAACAGGAGTGTTCCTAATACAGAACTGGTGGAAACTAGTATTAATGTTAAACCGATTCTACAGGGAAGCATTGACAATGTTTTGATTTCTGTCGGATAAGTAGCTGGAAATTATATAGTGTGCTTTGCCACGAATACCACTAGTGATACAAATTTGAGTAAGAGTCTTATAGTAAAGGTTTCGAAAGCTTCTTCATTCAAGGTATCGATTGTATGTACGAACAGAATTCATGGTTCCACATTTGGCATTCAACAGTGTGTTCAATATTTGGTCACAAGCGGCGTCCTGTCCCCCGCTAACAAATATACAACAAATATAAACACGCCCACACCATCGCCAAATTTGTTTTGCCTCCTTATGGCAAGGAATTGGAAAGTTGGGCTGTCCGCTTTTGTGAGAGAGAGAGAGATGAGCAGATAAATTATAAGAAACAGGTTACCACTTCTGCAAAGCACTTTACATGTACCAGCTGTTTGTTAATTTCAAATCTAAATCTGATTAAAACATTGGCCTTGTCATGAACATGGATTGCTCTGTCTGCTTTGGGGATAAAAACTAGGCACTTCGTGTACACTTTGCTTGAGTCAAGATCTCCCAATGTGGACGAATGGAAATTTATTGGCTGTACAGATGTCACCTTTTCGTCCGGAGTTAAGGGAGAAGAGTTTTTTTTTTTTTCCTCTCGCTCTCTTTACGTAATCCTTGAAGAATCAGGCCCAGGTTAGGCTTAATTGGTTTCAGCGGAGAAGCCTTGAGCCGGCACTGTGCCAAATGAAGTTACAGCGCTCGTCTGAACGATGTTGCCTTGTCTGGGCGTATGGATACTTCCATGGTTTCCGCTAAAGGAAGAACGTTGTTTCAATATGCACAACGTATGATGTATTGCATTTTGCAGGAACTTTCAATTAGAAAAAAGGGTTAGTCATCGAAATACGAGAATATTCTTATCATGGTGTGGTTTGTAAAGACAAAACAAGGGTTTGTTCCGCTTCCGTTGACTTGGAAAGTCAGTGTCGAAAACTCATAAGGAGGCTGAGAGGATATGACGGCTTTCTGCGTTGGCAATTTGTCGAAGGGCAGGTGGTCATCCAGGTTCATTCAAGAAATGCAAAGCTTACGTTTATGGACAACTAGCCACACTGTATTAGCACGATATCGTGTAAATTTAAGTATTCGCGGAAACCAAATTCAATGTTAAACCACAAGGGGACCATACCTTTAAAGTAAGGAATGGAATATCAACACGGAAAAAAGTCCTAAACCATATGGTCAGTGGTCTTTTGTGCATGTTTGATGTCAGTTCGTCATTGTTAAAACGTTAAATATATAAATAAATGGAAGCTTGGAAACAACGTGATCAGCCTGCTAGAGTTTAATGCGAGCGCGCAAAGGTGTTAACAAATCTAAATCCTTCAAAAGTCTAGTTTGCATAGATATATTGTCAAATATGGTTGCGACTGGTGGAAAGTAAGGTAATGGCAAACATGAAGGAAACACAAGCTTCATTCTCGTTGTTAGACGGTAAAATAGGTCAGGTCTATTTGTATCTGGTTAATAGCGTACGCAGGAGAGTGGCCCTACTGTTGGCAATATGGGACCCACTGCGTAATCCTGATCCCGGTATGCATATCACGCCAAATTCATCACAGTGTTGGAAATGTTCCAAACTTGTCCACAGAGGCGAAGGGAAAATCAAAGTAATTCCCGAACGTTAGTAAGGATTAGGTGAGCCATATTGCGCACACAAATGCACCAATGTTGTGTTCCATATCAAAACCACACTAAAAACCGAAGCAACCGCACGTACGCGTGAGAGTTCACGAGCTAGTAAGGTGGGTACTCTACCCATTGCCCTAAGAAGGAAAGGTTTATATTAACACTTTGCAGGCGCTAATAGAATGTTTGATAACCCTCTCGCTAATAATGGATTCAGTTCCCTCAATGATTTTCCTTAGGATAAACGTTCGCAGGAGAGAGAGTAATTCAATAATTAGAATTTGTGTCAGTGACAGTCCGATTCCACCCTTACTATTTACTCATACATCCTCTGCATGAGTCGGTTGTCGAGGTACAAAAATCTGGGGATTCTCCTCCTCATAATCAATGTCACGTAACTGTCAATCCACTAACAGCGCGATGCGCATTGAGAACAATTACCCCTACTTAGCGAGATACGTTGGCTCGGCCTATAGGCTAAGTCCTGGCCCGATAGAGCTGTTCAGCAGTAGACTGTGAATGAAAGGAACTCCTGCAGGCATTTGTCTTGGCAAATCGCGGATTGCATATTAATTCATCTGGAACAGCGTGTAAAGCTGATACGGAACGATGATAGCGGAAAGCATCAATCGCATGGATTATAAAGACTAGCTGAAAAAAACGAGTGCTAAGGAAGGCGAGGACTGCACTAGTAGAGCCAAAGGACAACTGTAGGATACGAAAGAGGTTTTGTCGTGGAGAATGGAAAACTGCCTCTTGTTCCATAAATCGGTTTTCTTTTTTTAATACCTATCTGAATTAGTTATGGAAGCATGAGTGGGAATGGGAAAACGTAAGGCTAGAACAGTTATTACGTGAGTTGGGCACGTATCCGTTACAGTGGCCTGAGGGTATCACTACTGCCAGCTGTATGCCGCCAATAATCCCTGTTCAAAGATATGTATTACTTGACGCTCGCAATTTACATAATTCCCGTCCATATGGCTCTTCATGGCTCCTGCTAATTGTCATGTGAATGTGATTAATATTACTCAATCTAATACAGATTTTAAAAATGCTGGATGTCACGGGCTATTACCTTGTGATTAATATTTTTACATTAGATGGCAAGATCCTGGTTCGATGGTGGTGCATCGGCCAGTACAGGTTGACCGTATTTTTTGTTGTAAAAATAGTCTCTTCAACTTGGAAATTACAGGCATGGGATCATTGCCAGAGGGTGAGAACCATGTGTAGCTTGCCCACAAATTCTAGTACAGCAACTATTATCTTAAAATAGAATCCAGCGTTCGTACCACGCTAGCAAGACTGCGAGATGAAGTTCAATATTTCATTCTTGTTCCTGTCGAATCCTCACTTAGAGCATTTTACTCAAAAGTGGCTTCAGACCAGTTGGTGAAGTACATTCGTTCGTTTTATGTGTCTTCACCCATTTCATTTAATACGCAATATTTCCCATTGCTTGTTGCTAAAACTTTTTATGATATCTACCATTCTGCAATAACCAAACCGACAAGTTGAAGAAGATTTTGTCAGTATTTCGAAAAGTACATTCGTAATGTTCCTTTACTATCTATTTAACCTAATCTCTTCAATGCCAATAATACGTAATATTACTCTAATAAACCGTAGTTAAGTTATTTCTCTCTGCTTGTTACTAAACCCCTTTAGGTATATATATTTCATAAAGTACTCGAACCATTTCATGAAAAAAATTTCCATAGGAAATAATCACACATGTGCACATTTCATGTTTAAAGTTCGAATGTTAGGAGGGTGAAGAAAGTGTCTCTTATCACTAAACAATTTGTTTTTATTAATGTTCTTCCCAGATAATACCTTTAACACCGTTGGTAGTTCTTCACCAGTACTGACATTAACAATCACTTTGTTTATGTCAAATAATATTTGAGTAGTAATTGAGCGTACCTAATTCCGATCTTAGTCCGTAACGGTGATATATTTATTGCAATCCATACAAACTACGCAAACACGACCTACGCTCTGAATGCTGCGAAAAATGCAAGAACCTAGGAAAAATATGCGGCGAAACCATCAATACATATTTTTTCACATCATCTTCGAGACATCTCTTTTCCGCTCCATCAACCCATCTTTATATATTTCTTGATATTAGATCATAACATTAATGTTCTATGAAGGTCACGTCAATAGACTAAAATATATGTTTGTCGTAAGAAGTAGGTAAGTCAATCTAGAATTGAACAGAATTAAACTATTTGAAATATTTCGATTTTTAGTTCCGGTAATATATAATTTCTCTTGTTTCATGTTAATGAAAATAAGAAATCAATTCGTGTATGATCTGAAATGATTCCAAATATTCCGCACTCTGTTGTAATCCAAATGATTATGTCAAATGTGAAAAGAAGAACCCGAATTCCGAACCTTGAATTAGAGGCCTCCTAACTTCTGGTTTGACAAAATGAATCGGTATTTTATAATATAGTCCACCACACCGAATTACATGTTGACAAATTGTTTGTAAAAAGGCCCTCTAGTCGGTTGTGTATGTTGTGTACTTTCATCGATAATTTCCGTTGTTCATTCGTACAGGTGCGAAAGAAGGTCGTACTGTCCACAAATTATAATTCAGTAAATTGCAAAGAGCACCCCGTATTTTGCCTTGCCATACAAAGACGAAAGTTTGTCATTCAAATTTGATTGTTCACGCCCCCTAAGCCATAAATAGTTGACTAACTTAGAAATCGTACCAATATGTCATAATTAACTGCTCCTGAAGAGGTCGATCGATGAGAATATTTTTTATGAATTGCCCTTCCAGTTGAGACGGTATTGATTCACAGAGTGATTTGCATTCTTTTGTGATAGGAATTGATAAGATGACAACTGCAGGGGTTCCGCTTGTTTGTTTTGGGATAGTTGCATAGTGTACAATGTGTAGGCAAACCACAATAGGTAGTCCTTCACGCCATAGTTATTGCAATCTCGCAGCGTACAACTGTTGCAACTGGGGAAAAACGTCTGAAAGAATATTCAATGGAGAATTCAAACGGATTAACAACGAGGCGAAAAAGTATTCAGCGATTTGGAGTCGAGCCTGTTCACAGGCCATGGTTAGAAGTGAGACAATTGCAACCCCCATTGAAATCATGGAAAATCTAGAGGTAATCTAGAGATATGTTTCTTTAAATAATCTCTAGAAGCCTGTGACAACTCTTTGCGTTAAGTTCGACAAGTTCATATCCGGTATTTGTCAGAAAGCGTAGCGGTTTCTTGGAGACATTAATATTACACCTGTGTAGTCTATAATAGGGGACATTGGTAAATACTGTCGGGATTGTTACACATAGGTGCATCGTTTTTGCACACTGTTTAGTGAATGCGTGGTTGCTTCAGTGCAGTGTTTTTTTGTTTTTTCAGGTGTGTAAATATTGATGATTTAAAATTCATGCATGCATCGTATCACATTCGATTATTGATAAATTTTTGGCAGCAACATTTATACATTGTTTGGATAGTAATACTGTGCGATTTTCCTGTAAGTTCCGTGGAACTGTGCAGGGCATAACATGAAATTGTGTGGTAAGTTTGAAACGTGTTACCCTAGGTCATTATAAAATGAATAGCTGACAACGCTAGCAATAAGATATAATGATTGATCATGTCAGTTTCTCTGACTTGTAAAAATTACGGACCTCATATGATGACGTCGCGTGGGCAGTGGCTAGAGAGAATATATTAAAATATTTGAAGATAATTTTGCTTCTTCATCTCTGTTCAAAAAAACTTTGGGGCTTAAATTACCAGGTACTTGTTCAAACGTGTTTGGAAACTCTGGTGACAGGCTCGAATCGGTTTTCTCATCATTCGTCATCATCGATCTTAACATCACATTTAGTGCAGGACCCCTCGCATATATTCCTCAATCATAATTGGAGCCTATCTAGCGCGTTTCTTCACAAACAGCAAAAATTTGACGCAGCTTCACAAAAAACAAACCTTCGCGAGACGCGCCTCACCATATCATCATCAAAATATCTTTAATTATAAGTAACGAGACGCCGTTTCATTTTTTCGAGGAGGGATGTTGTTCTTTTGTTTGTTTGTTTCTCTGCAAATGTCCGACTCTAGTTAATACAATTTCGATGAAAGGCAATTGCCGTAGTTACTGGATAATATGGCCTATCCTATTTATTCCCTTGCCATCTACATAACTTTTGAACTGTTTAGTTGATAACGATTCCCGCGTTTCCTGAACTATATTCCAAACGCTACTACGACCTAAAACCTTTATATTATCCCACCGTGCAAATTAATTTTGTATTGAATCCCACAAACTCAAGATGGCAACCTTTGTTTCTTGGGACCTGTACTTTTACCCAATTATAAGGAATTCACAAACACACCGTTTATAACAAGTGTCACCCCTTGTTTAAAAATTTTCTAATTTTGGCAATAGAGAGAAAACATGAAGTAACACCTAAACAATTTCACACATACACACACTCGTGCACACATACACCCACTCCCACACACTTTAGGCTTTACTTCGAAGTTATTGTTATTTAATTGAAAAGTGCTTATAGAATTTCAAAACTGCTTCCTCACGAGTTTCGAGTCCCTATGGATTTTTTTTTTTTTATAGAGAATATTCACTGAGGTGGCAAGTATAGCGGAAACTTACAGACCACAGAAATGTGAGGGTTAATACAGAGCCCATGTTGAAGGCGGAGGTATATCCCGATCAGTATGCCAAACTCAAACAACTGGATGTCATCATAAAGTTTTCAGGAAATAGCAACAAAAGAACATATAATCTTGAACCAACCATATCAACATTCTTTATTCTGCACGAAATAACAAATACCCTACATTAGTTCTATGATCACATCAATTGAGGGATAAAGGACGAACACTACAATGCATATGGCATTCGTATGTAACGTCTCAGTTTGAAAGCTGCCATATCACCGTTATTTCGACTAGCTTTTCTGACCGTTTTCAAATCAAATATCTTTTCCAGCCGGAAATATTCTGCGGTCACACAGTCAGCTCTACCACCTGGTTTCCACGTAGTGATGACTTCGCTCATCTCAACAAACACGCGTCTCCCTCGTCCGGTTGGTCCGTCCCCCGGCCAGCGTGATCGAAGTTTACGACAGTGGGTAATCTCTAAGAGTGGTCCGAAATCATTCTATGTGTCTAGTCATGTCAGAGATAGACAATTAAGGCCCCGTACCCAGGCAACTCATTCAATGTAAGAGTATATTGGTGAAAACACCCTCTTTGAATTAGCCATATTGAATTCCTACACTGTACTGACCTGATTCCAGCGCCCTTTGTCATTTATTTCCAGAACCGTCCGCAACCATCAACGTAGACTTATGTATGTTGACCCGAGTATGCCAGCCCAAGACTTTCATAACAGTTCAACGTTCATTCATTCGTTTCACTATTCAACACATCGTACTTCTACTACCAAGACCCTCAGTACCGAGTAGACGTGATGAATGTCTACGAACAATGTGAAGATGAACGGTCTGGAAATACACGATATCAACATGAGGATCACCGGGACCGTTCAAAGTCCTTGAACGGGGCAAATGGACGTACGTAGACCCAAATACATATTCGCGACTCGTGTCTGATATCAACAGTAGCCCCCGTTGTGGCATTTGATTCAATTTGTCCGATTAATATGGGTCGGTTCAGGGAGCCTAGTAAGGATCTCAGGTACCCGGCGTATTGAGTGCGGGATGAGGCAACCGACATGAACCCGCCTTCTCTACCCGCCCGCCCGTTTTATCTGATCTTAATCATATAATACGGGACAAAGATGCCTCCATTCCCAACTTGCTTCCGGGACAGCCATTTGACATTCTCTCCGGAAAACGGTAAGTGAACCCCAGGATTCCAGCCCCTTTTTCGAACCTGGAGGAAGCGGAAATTCCCGAAACAAATTCAGACATTCATGCACTAATGCCACTGCATTACAGCGGACCATTACGCCGAAGACCAAACTTTCCTCATCGCAACTGCAAGCACATCTACAGGTCAAAACGTACATGCCTGCTGGATTTTCCAACCCGGAAATCTCATTGTTACAACGTCCTGATACCAATCCCATTCTCCAGCTTGGGGTTGACGCGACATACCACTCGAATGGAACCGTTTTGTAATTCAATTGGATGGCCTTTTTTGTAACTTTCGTCGAACTGCGGATTATAAATTCTTTAGTGGTAGCATTGTAATTTTTTAGCACGAGGTCGGTGTAGTTTATGAACGGACTCGTGAAGACAAAGCACCGCCCCAGCCTTATTTAAGAAGCATTCTCATCTGACAACTCCGGCAGTTAATAAGCCGTCACGTTATTTCTTCGTTTGCATCATTTAAATTATGCTCGATTTGGTCTCTTTCATCTCTTTGTATTTATGCCATTCTAGATGCCTCCGTACACAACAGTACAAGTCAGTATCTGGAAATCGGCCCACTGTACATACCTCCTTCTCATCCTTTACGCTGTTTACGTAGACAGAAGAATTATTTGACCTCCACTTTGTCCTGTTCACCCACTTTTCAACCAAGTACACCCCATCCCAGAATATTCAACCCTTGACTGTGGACAATGAACTGGCGTACGGTGACGATCACTGCATAAAATCAGATGCTTTCCCAAGTGGATATATCGTTGGACTAGCTGGTATTTGACGCGGCTGGTCCTATTGTGGCTCCAATTGACTGGGACACGGATTTTTCGAACGTGGAAACCGAAAAGCATGGGTGGATGGACTGACGAAAATGAAAATTCTGGAGGAAATGTATGAGTCACTATTATGGTGTCTCAGAAACATCCACAGGAAACGTAAATACGGACTCATCCATTTCAGACGTTTTAGAATTATCATACATAACCTCCAACAACTTTCATTATTGGACTCGCTATCGTAGACTTCTCGCTCCGAGAGAGTTTCATCCGTTTGAAAAATTTGACATGACGGGCGGTTCAGCATCCCGAGGCATTGTACATGCGTCGAATATATTCCTACAACCTTTCATCCATTTCTCCTCCCTTGGTCCCCCATATATAATGTGTTGGCCGACGGTATAGGCTATTACATACTCTGATAAGTCATCTCTCAGTTGCGTAGAAGGACAAATGAATATTCATTGGACTGCATATTAATAATGTGCCCGTCATCTCCGGTCCTCATTTGATGGCCTATTTGACCCCACAGTCGAATACATCGACTCTTGACAGCCCGTCTGTTCAGAGTATACTGGAAACCTACCCACAGTTCCCCTGTAGTGACAAGTAATATAATACACTACAGCCTATCTCCCTAAGTCTTATTCGTCACGTCTAACGACGTGGGTTAACCCATGGCTGTCCTACTCTTTTTTCGTACCATGTGTGGACTTCAAAACCATGCGCTTGAACAATCTGTATAGTATTTGTGCTTCGGCCTCGCCCCAGCTACACCAAGAACAGAGTGTCAATAACACAATATCTCGTCAATTCTTCCGATAGTTGAATTTTATATAACGGTTCCGTCAATTTGTTAGAATGTTACCGTCAGGAACATTTGAGCATTTTTTAAGTTGTGTCATGGTTTTGACAAAGTAACTTTAGTCTTCGTCAAGGCATGCCTATTCAAATGAGTCATGGATGTACCGTTGACCTCTGATATCTTCGGTCAATGATACACTGTCCTGTTATCAATGGCCCTGAGCGGTCACGAAATGAGATAGCTAAAAGTTACGTGTGCCTATTCGACGATCTCCGCTGTTCAGTGTTTTGAATACGCGATCAGCCCTGTACTACGGTCATTAATGCGCATACAGTCGATTCGAACCATTACCACAGCCTCAACTAACAGCGCTGGTGTGTCGCACCGTGAATAAATTTCGCGAATGTATACCTTCACGGTCCTAAATTCCCCTGACCACATACATGTTTTTTGTTCGTTACAGCACTGTTCCTAAACCACTCTCAATTGAATAATTTCCCGCACATTATTAGGCCTAAACTGATGAAGATTTGCTTGTAAGGCTAATATTAGCTTGTTAAATCGCTTCCCGCCAAGGCCGCACATAATACTTACCAATCGTCTGCTACGGAAAGTTCACATTATCGCTAAGTTCGTATCATCGAGAATAATAAAAATAAACTCAATAACAGGTACAACAGGTACTCTAATCGAGAAATCTGATTGAGGTGCAGTTGTTTCCTTCGATTTTCTGCTTCCAAACATCTGAAAAATCAATGATAATCTTGTATCAAGGTTGAATAAAAAGGGCTTCCGCCCTCAACGCAAACAAAAAACGAATTCTCGACTCTAAAAAAATTATCACAACCTCTTGTCTGGGCAATGCAAATGAATAGCCACGCTCACTATGTATTGGTCCAAAGTTTTTATAACGTGACTCGACTCCACCCTCTGAACCCACTCCACATACTGACCAATCACAACCATCGTAACAAATAATACATGACTTATACAGCAATACGAGGAAATCGATTGCGATCCCATGAATACATACGTGGACGAGAGGTCCAAAAAGCCGAAAGCATAGCTTTGTAAGAAGATGTTGGGCACTTCCGATAGGAATCATAACACTATAGTATAACATAGTTGAAATTATTAAATAAGTGTAACAGCTCCCTACACACTACCAAGGAAACAAAGACTGTTCGTGAATGTGCCTTCACACGATTACACTCCTCCTACCTCAGTCTACGATACTGAGCTTATAAAAGACTAGCCACATTGGCATATCACCATAATGTTAACGCGGAGCTCGCAGCCCCTCTATAGAATACTATAAATCAAGATCGCCAGAACGACCTTGACGTACAGGGAGATCACTGAATAGGTCAAACGTCATCATCTCACTTATCCAGTGAGTCGCCTTTACGATCAACCGCCAGTAGACTTGCCTAGCCTTTTTTAACTCGTACGACCAGCTGTGCTGTTAGATGAACCTAGCTGTCCATTTTTCTCAATTTAATATCTGCGTTGTGACATATACGTATACTAACTGTAAACTATCGGAGTGGTTTCCATGGAAATTCTCAAGTATATCGTTTAGGGTGACCCATGACATACGACATACATAGACGGTATTTCAACTCCCCCCCTTTTGACCTATGATCACAACGAAGCGTTTTGTAGTAAATGTTTACTCAAGCAAAACATTCAAGCAATTTGGGTTTTGGAGATCTATTTTAGAATTAACTGACGGCTGGCTAGCGTAGCTATTCAACTCAAATGGAATTCAAATTTTTTTATTATTATTTGTGGTGGTGTACATTGTCCTCATAATTCGTAGACGAATAGTTGGAGAAGAATGTTTTTCACGGCAAATGACGTTGTTATCAATGAATAGTCCGACGTTAGACCCTATTGTGGCCCATTATTTTACGCTAGTACATCATGTTCTCGTAATCGTCAGGGCAAGGGCGACGATAACTGTCGACGGCGGAGCGCCACCACATGAATGTGTTTTTCGTTGACAGACCCCCTAGATTGCCAGAAAACGTCACGTCCCGTTCCGTATGGGACTACGCAGCATGTCTACAACAGTGAAATTGATAGCATATTTTATTTTTGGCAAGTTCTCACAAAATCTTATCCCTTAGGGATCATTTCAGGTTTTGCCACGGGTGGCGTGACATTCTCAAATACGATGCAAGTGAAATTACGGTCACGAAAGGGCAATGAATGGGCCAATGGCACAATCACCAGGGTTCAGCTGCTATAGCACGAGATTTGTCATGCATGTCCAACTTACCAACGACATTGCAACTGACCCCTCGTTGAACCTTTCACTTAGATAGGCCCTGAGGTCTTAATCTCAAAACTATTGTAATCAGCTTTGCGACCCCAGCCGCATGGAGAGACCTCTAATTGTGCCGGACGGTGGGCAAATGAGTAGAACACAGAAGTGGAAACACTACGGCGCGAAGCGCGCGCGAAAGTTTTACACTTTCGGACATTTCATCTAAAAGGCAGCCATCTTTTGGGTAAAATCTTCTTCACCTGAATTTTTGAATCATGTCTTCGCAGGATATTGTGGCGTTTCCTGACCAATCTCTTGTGAACCCGTGCCCTCAGAGCCCCTCCGCCCAACTTTCCACACCAGTGGTCACACTAAAATGATTGCTGAAAACTTTGAATTTTACATTTGCAAATAGACATATATCCAAAAAATCACGGTTCCCGCTATTGGGTGGACGTACCGCAGTCGTCCTCAATCTACTTACTCCGCTCAAGAACAACAAGTTTACATTTTGGGCTTCCCATCGCACTTTTCAGGCAAGTATTTTGGACTTCGCCTTTTCTTCACTGAAATTTGAAAATCCTGTCTCTTTGACAGACAACGTAGCAACATTGTGGCTCCCTGGCCGCCATTTCGTATGGCCGCACGTGTGCCCTACTAGTGAAAGTTATGGAGTGGGTTTAGAACCGTGCACTTAACTTTCAACAGTGGTCGCACCCATAAATATGATATAAAAAATCTAGATCCCCCCATGTGGTAGACCTACCCCCCCCCACCGCCCGTCGCCCCAACCCCCCTTCACCCCAGCGCCGCCACTGTCGAAAGTTGGGGGGTCAGATGCAATCGGGGGGGGGGGGGGGGCCGAAGCAGTGATGGAAACATTTTGGTGGTGAAAAATCATTATGTATGGAGGCTTCCCAAAAGTGGGTGGGTGTCTGACCCCCGGACCCCCCTAACCAGTTGGCTGCCGCCCTTGCTTCAAACCTCTAAATAGCGATATGTATGTTATTTGTTTGTTTATTTAACTACTTGGTCCCCTTCAGAACATTTTTTTCTCTGTCAGGAACATCATATGTCTGCACATATTCCGTGATGAGGTACCCGTGCCCCCCCCCCCCTCCATGATCGCGCCCCGCCTTTGGTCAGTGTAACACTTTCTTTTCTGCTTAAACTCTGGTGAAATTTTCTTTCATTTTCCATCATGATTAAATCGATCGTGTTAGTGAATGAACGTGCGTTAACCATATAGTCCAAGCGTTGTTTTATTCACATTGATTATGCACTCTCGTGGTTAATGCTATCGCTTGAATGCACTCGGGCTGCGCCCTCGTGCATTGCTCGCATTAACCCCCGATCGTGCATAACTGTGATAAACCACGCTTGGCATTGAATAACCCTAATCATCAGGCTAGTGCCTTCAAATCAATAAGCATGTGTACATGGAAACAGAGAATCGGATTTCAGAAAATTACTGAACTCGCTATTTACGATATGTAATTCCGAGTACTTCGCGCGAGTAGATGGCCATTTTTATATTTTTTCTTAATAACGAATGTGATCGCAATGTGCTACAAACATTTGGCCAGTTTTCTCTCCAGATTTGATAGCAGTATTTATTCAAAAGGAGTTTGCCCGTGTTTATTAATGTGTCTAGTTAGAGTGAAGAGTGTAATTTTCCCCTCATGATTAGGAACTGGCAACGAATTCCCAGGGGATATCAATGTCGATTGAAAAATATAGAAAACGATTCGCATACTTGGAAAATTACAATACACATTTTATATATACGGATATCTAATTTAGAAGGCCCGAATTTGAGTGGAGGGCATAAGTAGAGTGACGCGGTCATAAATTAATTCTCTTGAAATACGATTCTGTTTCTCTGAGAATACGATTCTGTTTTTTTTTCTCTCTAGGAATTGAATACGTTTCAATTCGTGAATCATACGCGAATAAATAAGCGAGTAGTCAGTTGAATGGCGCAGAATGCGAAATTGCAGCTCTAAGTCACAGAAGATACTAGTGTACTTGATGTGGTTGTTTCGGAAGGTTGTGCTAGCTGCTTTACAAATTGTATAATTATTCAACATGGCATGACTAAGACAGGCATGTACAAGTACTATCATTTGGGTGGAAAAAACTGTTTTTAGGTGGAGTGTAAGAACTATAGTTTCTAGAAATGAGATTTATTACGTATACCATTGGGTGGAAAAAACTGTTCTCTCCTAGATGGAGTGTGAGAACACTCTTAGTTTTCGAAATGAGATTTTACGTTGTAGATGTCGTAAGTTCAAATACAGATTCCGGGCCATCATCAATTACAGATTCGCCCGATGAAGCAAAATTATTGTAGCTTGGTTTCAATTTCAGTACCAACAAGCAACTATACCCACCCCTGTAACAGCCCCAACCATAGTCAGCTCAGCTTGAGGGGGCGATCGCACTTGCTGCTGAATTTAGGAATGCTGACAAGAGTCGTCACATGAAAATCTTTCTCCATTGCCATCAGCGCAAAGGACGACAGGCGAGGTCCGACAAATCGCATTTCGAAAATAGGGTTTCAAAATCTTCTCTAGAGTGTAAATAAAGGAAGAGATGTGCCAGGTAGGGAACGTAATCTCGATTAGTTTCAGATGAATTGGTTAGTTATCCTGCTTCATTGTTATTAGTGTGTCTTCTTACTGCTGTTCGCTGGTGTCCCACTGTCACTTGGCAGCTGTGTAACGTCTTCCGTTCTCTGTAATTTGTTGTATCCATTTTGAATGAAGTTGTTCACAATCCTCACAAGCACGGTTGTATACGGCATGTTTTTTTCATGTGAAGTTGATTTGTCAAAAGAAATCAGTTAGGTTATGACTGGATATGGTGACGAAGTAACCTAAAGGTAGCTTTACAGAACATTCAACTGTTTATCGTAATATAGTTTCGAAGGCCCGAACAGAAAAACAAATGTAGCGTTAAAATTCTGATTAGTATTTGTTCTTAGTTTAGTGAAGGAGGGTAATGCCACAATCCTTGAAAAGACTCTGAGACCTTGGCGCCAATCCTGGGGACGGGTGACGCGCTCCCCCGCATTCGAAGAGGAAAATAGCAACCCCCCACCACCAACGTTTAATATGAAGGACTGAGTCGCATGACATTGCCTATGGGTTTTGTGATACCTCCGTTAGGGATGGACGCATTAGGCAATAGCAAGACGGTGGGCCGCGGTCCCTAAACGCCAATTTGGTATCGAAGGCCCCGAGAAGTGAAAAAGTTCTTGCGCGCATTTGGTTGGGTGTACAAATGGATTAGTTTTCGACTTTGGGATTCTACGAATATATTTTCTGCCCCAATGACCTACTGGTCGCCTGTGTTGCAATGAGCGAAAAATCTCTGAATTCGAGCACTTTCATGAATTAGGGGCGATCTTTCTAAACATACGTCGGGAGGAACGGGTACGTGTAAAAGAAAATCTCTAACATGGGTCCTCTAGAAACTGAAGATCTGGACGGTTCCGGAGGGAGATTTCGACCAGCTACCAACGGAGGGCACTTACTTGCCTTGTGCTCAACACATTTGGCAGGAAAACAACACAAGATTCAGAGCGCAAACGCATCCTAACGGACTTGTGAAATGCTGAATTATTTTCCGAGGGGGGGGGGGGGCTGGGGCCAATTACCGGACACATTTTTCTGAGATGACAAATCGGGGCAAAAATGTAAGATCCGTGAAGATTGGGCATCGAAAGGGCAAAAGTTAAAAAATCACATGGCCGAATCTTCGACTCTTCTGCGAACTAGCTAAAGTTGTGACTAGAATGCCGAGAAAAAATTTCCGGCCGGTAACAGTTTCGGTGACGCCCCCAAATAAAAAGATCAGGCAATATTTGTCGGCCCAAATAGGAATAGTCCGTATGCCAATGTGGCGGTCCGATGTCATGGTAAGAATACAGCAACTCCAACGGAGGCTACTAACGGGCACCGGAGCCAGTCAATTGGAAGAAAAATCACAAGATCCTGAAGCGAAGGTGATGGTTTAGGATGTCTTCATGCATCAGATACCTGAAATGCAAAATGTTCTAAAGTGGGAGGAGGGGGCTGCGGCGGTTCCTCTTAAAAGTAAGATTTAGAACTACTAAATCTTAGCGTCTTCGATTCGATTGATTCGCAGAGAACAGCACACGTTTCAGGCAGCAAATCACAGCTATAAGGACATCTGGAAATTGCCGAAATGTTTTCTGGTATGATAGTGAGTATTTTGAAGTGTTTTAATGCACCAAATGATTGAGGCAACGAGAAAATGGCAAATTGTTATACCACTCCCCAGATCCGTATCAAACTAGCCCCCACCCCCACTCAAAATTACGTCCGCACGCAAATGGATTCTATTACCCCCTCTCAAACATTCCTTCTGATCCTTCATCAAATATACCTGCCATATTGGCGGGAGCGTTCAACTAGTCGGAAGTAAACATTAACAAGCTATGCTCTGTTTGAAGCCCTCTTTGTTGGACGGGCGGACGCCCATGATTGTATGCAGACTTTATAAATTCGTGTGACGATTTGCTTCACCCCAATGACTTTCTTGTCTGATGGTAGTGGCATTACACGGAATTCTCTATTCTGTAAACTTTTAAGACAACCTTGGAATATCTTATTCAAAGAAGGCGTAAATATGTTTTGAGAGTGGGTCGAGGTCACATGCCCAATAGGGACAGACAGTGCAGTCAGGTGACATAAGAAACCACTTTAGGGTAAATATCATCACAGGCATCCGAGGTCAGTGGCTAAGGCAAGTTAGAGATCGGACTCGCGGAACTCGAGGAGTGCAATGCACAGAATCGGGCGAAGAATAGAGAAATACGAGCAGGGTGAAGAGAAACTGTAATGTTCACCCGAATCATTTACTGAGTAGATAGATAGATAGATAGATAGATAGATAGATAGATAGAGAGATAGAGAGATAGAGAGATAGATAGATAGATTCAATTCACAGTCACTGGAATAAAATCATACAATGGAAATTGGTTGAAAAAGGAGCTCAAACGTGAACAATAAAACGAGTAAGACATAAAAACATACATAAAATGTAAACAATTCCTATGACCAGGAAGGAGTAAAAGTTATAAAAGGGTAGAAGTTGAAAAGGTAGCAAAATATTCGATTTACACAAGTGAGAAGCAGTAGCTAAAACTGACGGCAAGACTAACACCATTCAGCGGGCATTATATGTATTGTATATCTTTACGAGATCAGGGATAATGACTATTTGTGAGCTCTTTGATCCTTGACGGTACGATCTTTTACCTGAGGGCAAGAATGGAATTCCTGATGAGCAGGATGTGAGTTATCGTTCAGTACATGGTCGACTTTCTTGAGGGAACGCTCCTGGTACCGAGAGTGGAGAGATGGAGGCCTGTACCAATCATACCTCAAGCATTCATATTCAACTGCTTGCAATTTCCGGAGTCACATTGACGTATCCGCCGAAACCAACTAAAATGTGTAGAAGTTAAAATACTCTTTCAAATAATTACAAAACGATTAAATTTGTCAAAACATTGGCACTGACCAATCGGAATTTTAGGACACGTACAAAGAACATCGCTGACGTTCCTTTTATTCATTAAATTTATTCAGTATTGATGTTCCATGATAATTGTCCTATAAATGTACCCAACAAACTGCATGTTTCTCCCCCCTGCTCCACCACCATTCCCTCGATAATGAGAGGCCCATTGTGCTCTTATACGTCTGAAGTTCCACAATTAATTCCTTTGTTTTACTGATGTTCAGAATCAGATTTGTTTTCCCTTACCCAGCTCACTAATCAGCTCACTTCGTTGCGGTACCCGTTTCACTCATCCCCATTGTAATTATTCTACCGTGGTATTCGTCCGCAACTGATGACCCTCGAGTTCAAATAGGTGGCGGCACAATCATATGTAAACAAAAGAGTACAACACGAGAAAGCACGCAACCCCTGGGGATTACCCGTATTCGTACCATCGATCCTGAATGGTATTTCCAATTTTGACACCTTGTTTGCGACCAAGAAGAAAGTCAGGATTCATACAAATGCAGCGGGGAGATTAAGGTGATCCCCGTATTTCAAATGTAACCGTGATGGCACAATGGTGTTGAAGGCGGAACTGTAATCGATGAATAGAACGCATGGCATAAGAACATTTCCTTTCGAGGTGAATAAGAGTTTCGTGCATCAAATTGAAATGGCATCTTAAACAGACCTGTTGGCACGATAGGCAAATTGGTATGGGTCGGAGTTAGCAGGTAGGAGACTTTTTGAAATGTTAACACAAAACATTCGAATAACTTTATGGGTACCGCAGTTAAGGTCACACTGGAAGATAGTCATTCCACGGCATGAGGCATCACTCTTCTTAGGACAGGGATTGCGTAGCCTCTTTTAAAGACTGGGGCACCACGCACGTGTTCAGAGGACCGTTTGAATTATATTGGTGTATACACCACGAGCTTGCCGCCAACATATCTTCAGAAGTTTGGGAGTAATGCCATCAGACCATCAGATTTCCGTTCATTCATGTTCAGTCATTTCGTTGGAGTTCTGTCTCATCCACCGCGTGTTCATTCGAATTGAGTGGTGTTGTTGTCCCACTGGTCCCATTGCTTTTTGTTTGTATTGAATGGGTCGATTGGGTCCTTATCGAAGTGCCATAAAAACTCGTCAATTTACAGGTGAAGAAATGTCATGAGTTGTTTGAGTTTCTCTCGTCTCTCGTAATGCGCAATCGCCCTATATTGTCCCCATGCAAATCTTGGATTCGTAGTCTGGAGGTTATGCTCTATTCGTTCTTTCTGGGTTTTTTTAAGCATTCTTAATTGCCTCCCGCAGATCTGTTTGCGTGACGGTATCATTCGGGATCGATGTCCTTGTTTGCGGTAAAAGCTTGATCCTTAGCCTTAATCTTGGACATATTTCTTGTTGAGGGGTTCCTCCTTCTTCTTCAGGCTTTTGCTTGTAGACAGGGAGTAGAAGACCAGTGGCGTGATCCGAGTTCCCGATACAAGCTCGCGTGACGTTTGGAGGCATTTCTTTATCCGATATGAGTGATCCAAGGCTCTAATTACCTACGAGTGGGAGAAGAAACGCATTGAAGAACTCCGGCATTATTGCGCCCACATTTTTTTCCATTAATTCCCCAAAATGTTAAACAAAATGAGTATACACTGGAGGCTTACATTAACTTCAAAAGAAATGTAGCGAATTTCTGAGAATTGGGTAATTTTTAATTGGAATAATATGACAACTTGCAAGCCCGCCATGCTAATGGCACTGAGGCCTCTACTAAAGACCATGGCCGCGCCACTGCATCAGCTCCGTAAAATAGTCAATGGAGACCAGGGATGCTGCATCAGGAAGCCTTATTTCTCAATATTCCAGCACTCCCCCCCCCCTCCACCCACCCTTCAGTGCGCCTCCTGGAAAAATCCTATCTACAAAAAAACAAAACAAAAAAAAACCATTGAATCAACTTTTGTGTCCCGAAAGTACCGTTTTTCCTGCAATCTGAGAGACCTATTACTTCACAATTTCCCCAATACTTTTTTTTCCACTCCCAAATTGTTAACTTGCAGTGGGTTCTTGGAAATATTTGGTTTGTAATCACTTCCTGAATTGCCGTTCACAAGAATAGAGAGGTCGTAGATGATGGCAGCTCTTCAAATTTTCCTTTCACTAATTGCACCATCGGTTACAGGTCCGGATCATTGTCATTATTTGAGAGAATCACCATTCTGTAACTTGGCACCAACTGAGTAAAACTCGAACAATATAGTCGAAAAAACATCGTCGTAAGCACGTAGCGAAAGTGACCTGCGAGATGAAGTTTCAGTAGTTCAGCTATCCTGTCGGATCCTCACTTCCAGCATTTTGGTCAGTGTGTCGTAGAACAGTCGGTTGTACATTCGTATGTTTCACTGATTAATTTACTACCTATTCATTCAATATCAGTTATTTCTCTTGCGTGTTACTAAACCTTTTGGTTTTGTGCTTTTTCCTCACAATAATCAACCAATTCCCTGGAAAAAGTGCGGGAATTTCCGAAAGAAAATTCGATCACATGTAGGCATTCATATTCGAAATCCGGATGTTTGAGGGTGGAAGGAAATGCCGTTAGTACCGAACTATTGTTCAATTTCGTTTTAAATATAATACCTGCAACACATGTTGGTAGTTTATTAACAATACTGATAAACAAAAAATTCAATTGTTCATGTTAACTTGCGCAGCGAATTATGTTCAATTTTTTGAGTATGTTTTTTATTATACGTGTAATATTGGACGTTATAAACAAGATAATATATAATATAACTATTTGAATATGTTTAATATTGCTCATGAGAAGTGGCTAACAATATCTTTTCATAAACTTTCGCCACTGAAGGGTGACAATTATAATTTTAGCAATTCAGCTGGGAACCCAGGTACATTTGGTTGGAGCAATTCAGAAAATCTGATCTTCACTTAAGCGTAATATCATAGGCAAGGGAGGATTTAAAAAAGATCGGACAAATTACTTAGATTACTGTAGTGGTGCTAATGTGATATTATTTTCATTGGTGTATCATCATACTATTCGAATGCAAGTGGAATTGTATTTCTGAGTTTTTGCAACAACTAAAAAACGAGCCAGTGTCAGATATTTTACAAGGTATGTCAGTTGTGGTTGAGTACTATAATTCCGATCCTAGTCTTTAATCCCTACGATGAAATAAGTAGTGTTTTCACCTCATTTTCTTGAACACCCGATTTTCCACACCGAAACTACCCTTGGTATAAAATATAATATATTAATAATAAGATAATAATAATTAATACTGATAATAAGCATTATATAGCGCTAATACAACTAGCATAGAGAGACAACGATTTAACGCGCTAGGAAACGCCTAGAAGAGAGAGGTGATTGAGCTTTGGTTGAAACTAGGAAGATTCTGAGGTTCTTACAGACAGCGGTAGTGCATTCCATTGATACGACGCAAATGTTTAGAAAGATCGATCCCCGTAGGATTTTGTACGGATGGATGGAACCAACAAAGATTTTTTGTCAGAACTACGGAGCATCTAGAGGGTCGATGGGAAGCGGTAATCCTGATGTACGATGGGGAGATTAGTAATAGCACGAAAAACAATAAGGAGAATCTTAAACGAAATCCGCTGCTCAACAGGAAGCCAATGAAGATGCGGAAAAACTCTGGCTTAATATGGAGCGTTTTGGTTTGGGGGTTCGCGTAATAATACCAGATATTAGCTCTGAAAATAGTACGTTTTGAAGGTCTATAGCAGTGAATGATGCCATTGTTAACCAAAGTAAGTTTATCTTGAACCAAATTACTATCCGCATGAATTTTGTTTGTTTCCGTTACACATGATTCCTTCCTCCGTTTTCAGTGATGATATTTAATAGTTCAGTACAAATTGCGTCGCGTGTGGCCTATTTGTCCCACCAAAAAAAAGGGTAAACCTACTTGTGATCCGCGTACAGACAATACACAACTGCCTTATGAATAATATTGTCATCCATTCTGGCAGCAAAAAACACTTTCACACCTTAAGAGACAATGTGAAGGTAGGTTCTTCCTTTTTAAGAGAACTTGGGCTTCAGGTGAATTGTGCAGAATGTGGTGTGTGCATGCATTTGTCGCCCGAGGAATCGATGTGGCCAACTAACATTTGAAACTTTTTAAAACGTTAGTTTTGGCAGTCGAATAACGCTCGACGATAATTAATTCATGAACGTATGTTGCCTTGAGCTTGAGGGGAGGTTGCTCGACGAGTTTTACTTTACTGTGTTTGTTAATATGCAGCTCAAACGACAAAACTGCCTCGGTTGACGTCTGACCTCCATATTAAGGAAGAAATCCTAGGCCCAGATCGAAGGAGCCTATTTTAAAACGGTGCTATATAACTCAGTACTGTCAATTTGAAATCCATTACCAATTGGTCCTTCACAACTGATGTCTCTGAATATTTCTGAAATAGTACGAATATGGAGGTGTGGAGGTTTGTCCCAGTGACCCTGGCCTTATTCCGAATTCTGTTGTAAACCCCAACTATTAGGCCTACTGATTAGTTTGGTTCAACAGCGATCTAACTAACTTATTTCGACGGGGAAGCTTGCATTAGAGGCTTAACCTCCTCGGTTATAAAGAATGAATTTACCATTAATACAAGCATCACATGGACACCCCAGATTATTTCAATTTTATCAAATGCCAAAACTTTGCCAAGGTGCGCTGTATAATGTTTTGTACTCTCATCAATACTTCTCGTTGTCATTTTGTCTCAGATGCAATGGTAGAAACCTTCATGTGACACGAACTTAGAGTTTATTATATGGCAAAGCGCAATCGAACACATGCGTCCTCTCACACCGCCTCGCCAATACAAGAAACAAGTTGGTTCATTCATGGTAGTTGAACGCCGAGCAAGAAATATTACCTAAACTTCGGATTCCTACTAACTTCCTAATTCACCTGCTGCTTGCTGAACATACCTATAACCGTACTAATAGTTTCATAATTACCCTTCGATTGTGCCGGTATATGATTCACAGAGTGAATTGCATAATTCGTTATCCGGGGATTTGATGAAACCATGATTTTTCGGCTTGTTTTGATACTCAGATAGTTGATATAGTATTACATATTTGGTCACAACAAGATAATCGTAATCCAAATACCTTATGAAACTTGAAAACGCTGAAAGAATGTAATACTGGAAATTATTGATTAACAACGAGGCGGAGGTGTTTCAGGTTTCAGTAGAATCTTAATCTAGACTGTTCATAACAGGTATCGATTAAGTAACACAATTACATCCCCACTCACAGAACCCCCACACCCCACCCCAACGCTGAAAAAGCCCTGAAAATCTAGAGATACCGTGGAAGATAATATGTATATCTCCTGATGATACCGCCGCATTTTAATACGGTCGTGTTGCAGTTCCTGAAGACGCGCCAAATGCTGATTAATGGTGCAAGTCCTTTCGAACCCTGTATATACCGTATATACCCGGTAGAGCGGACAAAACAATGGGCTTTAACTGCTCACACACCACTTACACCTGCATGATTACGCAGTCCGACGTCGACCGTACCACCATACCTGTTAATCCTGTCCTGATTACGTACAAATAGGTGCGTCCGTTTTCGTACTTATTCATTGTATTGCTCGCGTAATCAGAGCTGTTCTGTCTGTATGATAGACGTGTAAACATTGCGGCTTTGAAATTCATGCATGAAACGGAAATGTCATCATTTGATTATCTTGTCATTTTGGCGGCAACATTTTTACAATCGCTTAAATTTAAATTTGTGCGATAATTCCTGTGAATTCCGCTGTAAACTGGGCCTGAACAAGCCGGGGCATAATAATAACTGCGTTTTGTCACATTTAACATTTATCATATGCTCAATTGAAAAGAAGTTGATCGACGCTACCGTATACTAAAATGACCTAATGTATTTCAGTTTTCTCTATGTCAAAATTACTCGCAAGAAGAATATTAATGAATATCAAATATTTGAAGATTTGTTCATCTCTGTTCAAAGAATTGGTCGGGCTGGAATTTATGAATGGGGATAAAAACGAGGCACCTACGAGGGTGTGGCCTTTCATCGAAGTCATCAAAGGTCTCTAAGACTGAAGGTTTCAGAGACCTTTGAGGCTATCACCTCGGTTGTCTCAGCCTCACGATAGTTGATCTCGGTTTTAAACATCACATTTGAGACGTTGAACGGGATCCCTCGCTACCGTGTTTATCCCTAAATCATAATTGGGCCTCTACAACCGCTTTCTACTTCGAAGGCGAGCTCCATGCGCCTCACGATACCAAACCTTCGCGAAAGCGCCTCACTACAATGAGCATACAAAAATATAATATGAGAGTAACTCTAGTAATATCGCTTTGGTTTTCTCCAGATAAGCGAAGATATATTGTTTTCCAACTGGTTCGAAATTAGAGCCAAATTCCCGCAGTTGCTAATACTCCTGTTTATTCATACCTACCAACTCAAATTTCTCGTGGAGAAAAACAGTTATAGATCATGCCCGCGGGTCCTGAAAGCTATATTTCAAACATTCCACCTATGTAAGTTGATATTATTTCCCCGGACTCCAAATTGATTTTGTAATTAAATTCATAGAAATCAGATAGTTTTTCCGCCATAAAAACAATTCTTACGCAATCAGGTTTGCGGACTCTGTCACCAAATCAAAAAGTTGTAACCATGCTTCAAGTATACTTGAACTCAAACAAAAACGTTCATAACGAGTTACGTTGTTTTTTTATAATTTGGAGAGAAAACATAAACTCGCACGCAAACAGTGCACACCTATACACACTCCCAAAACTTTCAGGTGTGCCATGAACTCCTCTACGTTATAGGAATTCATTTGAAATAAGGGCCCTATAAGAATGGAAAAAACGATCCCGATCAACTAGTTCAAGCTCCTACTATGCATTTATTCTAACCACATGAGTTTATAAATTGTAATGAGGTGGACAATAAAGCAGACAATGTGTTCTATGCAGCAAGAAAAATGTAAATCACGGAATTGAGAGGTAGAAGTCAGAGGCCCATAACATTGAAGCAGATGTCCTCTCAATTAGACCTGATTCAAGTGCTCAATTAGAACTGAAAAAAAACAAAGCAGTGAACACAACATCAGATAATTTAGTCAAATTTCTCCATTCTGCACAGAATAAATGTTTACTCTACATTGTGCTTAAATGATCGGTAAATGTCTGGAGAACGTACAAATTATAAAGTATAGGGAATTCGACATGCAACCTATTATTTGAAATCACCAATCACCGGTTATTTAAAGGAAATGGGAAATATGATACATTGTTTATTCATCAATCAGAATTCAGAAATGTGAGCAGTGATAAAGACCATAGCTGCCTAGTGAAATAAAACTAACACCGGATTCATCGACTGATGGATGAGGACGACCGGCTCCGTACCCAGTGATCACATGCAATGATAGGGTATTTTGGTGGAACACCATGCGCTTAAAATTGTTTGCTCTCTCTTGAATGCCTGCGAAATAAATATTCAATATTCAGGAATACACCGACACCATATTTTTTTGTTTTTTCCACTAGGCTGATTCGATACTAATCATCTGAGGTCGAGGACAAGAAGGCGCACCAGTGGTGAGGTAGTATTGACAACTGCATCAGCGTTGTCAGGGTGTGGAATTGCCAGATTTTGTTTTATTGAAGGATGTCCAAAAAGGGTGTTCTCTCCAAAGCTTGGCCCATATTATTGTGGCCTCTTCTTACATTGTTCCTGCTTCCCTCGAAGCTATTGAAGTTATGGATGACCCCCACCCCTTGTCCCCAACATTCATGGTATGTGCGAATAACTCTCTACCTTATGTGTTGCTCAGTCTTATCTTTCCTTCTTCACTTTATTTACTTCCGCTATAGAAGGCATCGTCTCTAATTATTGTGATCTAAGAATGTCGTCCATGTACTGCATTCGGCATTGATATTCCAGATTATATTTGTTTATGGAACGCTTGCCAATTTGTAATCAGGGATAGAGGACACTGTAAATTCAATTTGGCAAGGGGTCTTGTATTGTGTAACTTCATTAATGGATTACCTATCTCTCAAAAGGGCCAGAGGTGAGAAATACAGAAAACCTACTACGGTATTCTTTTCTGTGTTTTCACAGTTGGTTCGTTTGTTTATTAGTTGCGTTTGTGTTGAATACATACTTCTGCAATACAAGCAAGTATATATAACATAACACGTGAAAAGTACACATTACACAACAGATGATGGCGGCGATTCGGAGAATATTGTAACAGTAGACAATGTTACAATTGTTCAAATCGTAGGCAATGAAAGGATATGACCTCATAGCGAATTTCAATCGCGTTGTAGGTAATGACGCATGATATGAATCGCCCTTAGTCACTTGCATCATCAAAATGTCCGCCACAATCACGTAGAATCCATTTGTTGAAGTCTGTTTACCCGATATATGCCACACGAGTGCTACTTCAACTTGCAAGTCTATCCGTTTTCACTATTCATACACTTCGTACTTCTACTACAAGATCCCCAGTATCCGAGAGACTGTGAGGAAGTTACGAACAATGTGAAGATTGAGACAGAATCTGGAAGTTACACAATTAACAGTGGGATCACCGGAACCGTTCAAAGTCTCGGTAAAAAACAAATACCATGATGGGGCGGGCAAATGGGGACGGTACGTAGACCCACGATACAAACTCACTTTAGCCAATGATTGTATCTCTCGTGGTTGATATCCATGAGTGGCTGTTGTGCAGTTTGATTAGGGTTTATTTGATTGCGAGTGGGTGATTTCAGGAAGCCAAATAAGGCTCATCGGGATCCCTGGGCGTATTGATCGCGGATGAGCACCAGCGATTACTTGCCTTCCCTTCTCGAATAATGATCAGCTAATATCGAGTGGGCAGAGGGCGGTGATTCAATACACGCTTGCTACACGGACAGCAATTCAAAGGCTCTCCGAATGGCGATCGTTGAACCCCAGGATCCGACCACTTTCTCGCGAAACTGAAGGAGCGGTAAGATTCTTATTGCAAATATCCTGTTCAGAATCCCAGCACAATCCAAGCATTACAGCAGAACCATGACGTATAAGACCAAAACTTCGACCATTCGAATCTGCAAGCACAGTAATCCAGGGAAACGTCCGTGCCTGCGGAATTCGAATTTGGTTGCAAAGCGTAATTATATACCACTCTACCCATCTCCGCGTGGGTTTTGACGCGATCGAACCATTCAAAATAAAACCATCCGAAAATCAATGGGATGATTCTCAGGTAAACCGTGTGGCAAATGCGGAATAATATAAAATTCTTAGTGGTAGCATTTGTGAACCTTATGATTTGTGAAAAGCGTCGGATGTTCATTCTCGCTGAACGAGGTTTGATTGGATTCATAAAACGGATTGTGAAGCACAAAACACCGCCCCACCCAACCATTTATTGAAACAGGCAGTCTTGCTAAAAACTCGGCAGTTAATAATTCGATCATAACTATTGTCACATGTTGCCACATTTATTGGTTGTTGATTGTCAGTTTTCACCCGCGTTGATTTATATATATTTGATCTTCTTCGTTACCCAGGCAGTACACGTCGTATGGAAATCGCCACTGTATATACTGCCCTTATGTAGGGCCTAACTAAATAAGATTTCGGCTTGTGAATTTTGGAGAATCACAAGTAATTGAAATTGGATGATAAACTGTGGAATTGGAAAAAAATACAAAATTTGTTATTTTGCAATTGTTGGTTATCGTTTGCACTCTGTTTATTCTGATCTTTTCGCGATACCAGGGGTCAGTACAAGTCTTATTTGGAAATAGGCTCCACTGTATATACTGCCTTCTCATGCCACTTCCGGATGAGCACATGAGCATCCGGAGTTTTTCTGTCCCACATTTTTCAATCAGATTGGTCAATCAGATTATCACCCCATATACTCTTACTCATATAGCCTTTTTCATGGCTCACCACAAAAGTGTACATTTATTACCTTGTTGATATCGTTCGGTTTTAGTTTCATTGCTGTAAGCAGTTCCACCTCACGTATCAGCACATCCTATTCTCTAATGTTGTGTTTGGGCAGGTTTTTCAACGAAGAGATGACGGGGGTGTGGACTTTTATCGTAAACTGGGCCGAGTACAAAGAAGGTTTTCGGTTTCCTAAACAGAGAGTTCTGGCTGGTAACGACAACCTGCTTCCTTGGAAATACGAGTAAATACAGGGACTGGTTGATCTCGGGACGTATCTATCACAGAGCACAGCAAGTAAATAACGTGTGATTTATTCATACAGAAACTAACCATCGTCCACCATCGTAAATTTCATATTTTGTAGTAGAAGAGTCACACGCAAAATAAAAATTGAATTATAATAAAGCAAAGACGGAATTCATGTCATTTCAGTAGGCATTGGGGCCCCAGGTTGATGGCTCAATAACAGTTTATATAGGGAATGATGTATGGGCAGGACAGCAATGTGACGTTATTGGATGAAATATACTGGTGCTTGGCGAAGAGGAATAAGGAATTCGATTTAACTTGTCGGTGAATAAATACTGTTTGTGAGCATATTGCCTCAACAGTTGACAGTGGCAACCCCGCAGTGAATATAAATTGCAGCCAACAGTACACTGTGGTAGGATGTCGATAGATATTTATTGCACCCACAGCGGGCTGTATTACCGGTGAAACATGCCTCCACACTAGATTGTGGTAATCTATCAGTGAATAAATCACCTATACCGTAAATTATGATGGACAGCCAGTGAATTGCACTGTAAATGAGTACACAGATGTATGACCGTCAACCAGTGATTGTTATCGTGTCGGTTATTATTAATTCGTTGCTCTTGAATCCTAGCTACGACACAACTACAAATGAAAACGAGGAAACGCTTTGATTTGTTCCACCAGAACCTTTCAATATACTTCAACTAATAACACTCTTTGAATATAACTGGCTATGTGCCTCCTTTCGAAAAGACCATTGGAGTTTGATATAGCATCTCTACATATGGTATGGATTTTGGAAACTGGAAAACACACAACGCATACCTAAATTAAACTGTGACAATATTGAAAAATACGAAATAATAACAACGTAACGATGAAGGGAAATATAACGAGATCAAAGTAACACAGTATACTGGAAGCGGAAACATCCGGCAAGCGCTTCGGCCAGCTTCCGAAAGGTTGGAAAACGTTACACTTTACTGTTTGGGAACTGTGATAGACGAACGCACCTCTTTTATGTAGACTAGCACGTATACACTTCTACATGTGAATCAGGAAACATTCATTACATTTTACAATAATATCTGATCTCGCCCCTGACACACTTTCTGACAATGTAGGTGATAAGATTATGATACGAGCAGTATGCGTTGTTGCCAAAATTACTCCCATCTTGTTTAATAATTAAACACAGGAAAAAACGTACTGACATAACACCTCTTTGGATGACGCTATGTGGAACGGAATACGAATTATTTTCTGATAAGAAAGACGTAACATGGTGAGAATGAACAATTACACAAGTTCAAAATCATTTCCTGTAATGAGAACACAGTATAGAAAGAAGAGGATAGATCGACTAAACCACCCACTGTTTATGTACATATCTTTGCACACTCTTCTTTTCATTCCTCAACACGACGCCTGGCTCGTCACAGGAACATGTCGTTTACTACCCACGACAGGGACAACGACATAGATAGTATTTACAACAGGCTACTATAGTATGTCGAGTGCATGTGGTATTCTGATGTCATCATTCCAATCTCAACGGACGGAGATTACAGCTGATTGCTTTGAAATTTACATCGATGAAAAAAGGGTATTTCGAAACACGAAAAGAATCAAAACTCATATCGATTTTTCTTATCCTTAACACCCGGCGAATAGTGCACGGTTCATTGCAGCGATAAGAAAAAAACAACGTTTCGCGAACCCCAGCATTGACATATGATAGTGAAGATACCGTACCGATATTGTAATTGTACCACCGAAATATTTTCCGTCGTGACGGTCATGCAAACGACGCTGTGGCCTGTTCGTTAGTTACTACCTGACAACAATGCCCTTCGGGGCCGTGATTAGTGCGTTTATACCCAAGACATATGAAGCAATGGATTTCTTATTTGAACGCATTCTATTTGACATATGAATTTGATTCCATTTCTACGGTACTTCGGTTGCTCAGGGAGGATGCTGTTTGTTCATCAAAGTGTTTTAATTGGTCTAAAATCCTCAGTACTTGGAAATGAAAAAATACGAGCAGGATTAAAGATGAATCCATATGATTGACCCCAACGTCAGCCCATTTCGCCATTTTCGAGACCGACTTAGTCATCTTATTGTAGTTCTACTTATTAAGTGCACAACATTTGTTGGTAAATGAATTGGTATATCACGTGGAACACCTGAGTATAATTTTTCACTGGATCCATTACCCAATTTGTCCTTCGCTCGGGATAATCTAATACGTGCGTTGTAAATACCCACGAAATGAAACTTGGAACCAGTAATGTTATTATTCAGAGACGTATCCGAAATGTCGTTGCAGATATCGAAAACATGAAATATAGATTCCAACAACGTTGACATGACTGTTTACTGGCATTCTTTCCACGCCCTATGGATAGTGAGAGAACCTCATAGTAATACTATGAGCGAATATTATTCTCAAATAGATAGATAGATAGATAGATAGATAGATAGATAGATAGATAGATAGATAGATAGATAGATAGATAATAGATAGATGATAGATAGATAGATAGATAGGATAGATAAGTAGTGATTACTTGATTGATCCTCGTTCGTGCATGCTAAGCCCTTTTCAACTGCTAAGCCACCAGGTATGAGTTCATGTAATCTCCATATGTAAGCAGCATTTACTGGAATTTCAATATGATAACAACCTGGCATCATACATATATTATATCTTCTATATATATATATTATATATATCATATATATATATAATATATATTATATATATAATATATAAATATAATATATATATAAAGATATATATATATATATAATTATATATACTTATATATTATATATATATTCTATATAGATATAATATACACATGCTTGGATGAGGAAATGAACGTGAAACTTGAAAATGAGAGACTCCAACAAGAATAAAGGAATATACAAATAATGTATTCCCATATTTCGCCGTATTAAGGATTCTGCAGGATGGGAATGATACTTTGCTAACTACAAACTTCGCGGCATGCCGAACGAAAATATATTATTGTTTGTTTAAATGTGAACACGCGTAATGCATTGTTAACTAATGTTTTGTACAACAAAAGCGCAGTGTTAGCTGACTTTCTCACAACAAAATTACAGTCGGTTTGCTATAAGGAATATACAATGATTGCCGTAACCACAACCTCAGGGACTCTACTTGCTCGGGGTGCTATAAAGCAATTCAGGTGGTTTTAAGCTTCCGGGATAGACAGTTACAACACCAATACGTGGAAATGAAAAAACGAGCGAGGATGAGAATTAGGACAATGTGTGGAATGTCGCCGTTAGTGGTTATGGACGTGCGCCTTCAGAAAGAAAGAGCAAAGGTTTGAACCCCCTCTTTCAAGAGATGCATTGTAACAAAAACAGGAACAGACGCGCCATTGCAGAAATAAAACGGCACTCAACGATAGGACTATTAAAATTGATGTGATTTGAAAATAAAATAAAAATAACACGGGAAAATACACAATAATTAGCTTTTTTAAACTGCTCCTACACACCCTACAATGAAAGACGCGTTTAAACGTGCCCTATATGTGAATAGTGAATGTGGACGCCATATATATATAATATATATATAATATATATATATATATATATATTATATAATATATCTATTATATATATATATATATATTATATATATATATATATATTATATATATATATATATATTACATGCTCTGATAGACAGAACGTATGGAAATTATTGACTGCCTATTATGGTATGCAGCCAAGATGATCTGTCCTATTTCACAGCCTCATGACAAGTCACAGAGCTAGATACATCGGACTTCGGCACCCATGGCTATTGCCAACGTAAACTTCCCACGTCCATCTACCCACGGGTTCATCTGCATTCGCCAATATTCTGATCACACACAGCGCTATTCACCCTAGAGGCATCACAGTCTTCCTAACACTAGGCTATCACATGATAATTCTAATCGTTATACCCTGCGTACGGCTTCGAAACAGTGTATGATAACAGCAATGGAAGTGTCGTATCAATGGCCGATAGCGAGTCTATTCATCCCAGTAGTTTGATTTGATGTGAAGGTTCCTGTCAATTTACGTGAATAATATCCAGCAGATTTCAACATATGAGCAAACTTATATGATATATTAATCTCCTGTCAAGGCCCTGACTACTAACATTTACTAATGGATAGCCTTTGACCCCTAATTCCTATGGCAATGACAATACTGCCAGCTCTCATGCTAATTGGGAATTGTAAGAGGTGAAGCAGACTTGACCATTCAAACGAAATTACCGGATTTCCCCTTAATGACCTTTGACCCCGAATTCGTTGAAAACCCCATATGTACCATAGATCTAAGAAAATATTATCCAACTTTCATGATCATTCAATATAATATGTAGAAGTAGAGGCCACTTGGTCGTTCACACAAAATAACCCAAAATGTAAATTTAAATCGATTGGCCGACCCTTTTATCATGTGGGAGGAGTTAGACGCCGTGGCCATTCAAACAATAGGTCGAAATTGAACCTATGACCTCAAATTCTCTGTAGCATAGGGCCCAGATCCCAGAATATTGAACCGACTTTCATGAAGATATTACTAAAACGGTGGGGGCAGGAGCTTTTTTATTTCTACGAAATGGCTTAAATTGAGCCCTATGTGGCATGTAACTCAGTTTTTCAAACCCAAGATGACTCTTTTTACTTGGTCAACAGTTTGGCCAAGTGCCATCATGAGGAGTGGAGTGCTGATTTGAATTAATTGTGAACAGGTGGAATAAATAGATAGATGGACACGATGACCACAATAGCTCACCCAGCCATGTGCTTGGGGGTAAAAACGTGGCAGACAGCCTGGTCACTTTTTCTCACACATGCGACGGACTCTCGCATGTTTCGCTCTGTGTCTTCATAATGACATTGATAGTCGGTCTGGTCCAATATGACATCTGAAAAATGTTAGTTATGAGCGTCACTGGAAGATGGCTGATCCTATTCGAGATTATGGTTTTGCTCCAGTTGCCCCCATTGCACTTTTTGTATTGTTAAGTTCTATCGTTGTTTCTTGTCCTTATTGATTCGTGCACGCGTACCATGAACAAAACAGACAAAAAACAAAACAAACCTAGGTTTTGATGTCTTACCAAAAACATACTCCAATAAAAATCCCCCCTTTTGTTTCAAATGATAATGTTATTGCTCCTCTTCATGATACTCAATCAAAATAATTGGCTTCCTGAACAATTCAAGCTCTTTTGAAGTAATGTCGGTACCATTTACGGGTACATCAGTGTTACGACGGAAATCAGTTGATTCAAGGGACTGTGAAAACAACTAGTTCCTTGAGTGTTTGAGCAAGTGTACACCGCATACACTACAACAAATAGGGTAGCCGATTTGAGCGTAGTCGACATTTATCTGCGTGCACAAACAGATCACCGAATGTGCACCAGTGTGCCTCCCAACTACAAAAACGCTAAACTAATGGTTTTCCCACTGATCACAACCATTATGACCAACTAATACAATGTTACCTCGAAAATATACTGAACTTTATTTATAACACAACATAGCTACGTATATGGAAATCACACGTGTTACTCAATATTGCTGGTTTAACTATTCCTTCAATGAATATCGGATGATCATGAGTTTACTGACTACATTAAGTTTGAGCCGACCCTCAGTAATCATTGCCAGATCATCCGAGGCGTTTTGCTCTGTTTATGGACATGTGGCCACGTTATTCGTATTATAGACCGTCGGTAACGGATTTCTCTTAACATATATGGTACACTGGATTTTGATTGACTGTGAAATTGTATCGTAGTGAATGTGAATGCACACCAGTTTACCGTGTGTCTGTTTGAAAGTTTCCTAGTGTTAAATCCGCAGTGTGTGTCCTACACCGGAACATCCTACCCAACACCAACACCGACACCGGTAGCTCTCGACACCGACACCAACACCGACACCGTATCGTGTAAATAGAGCCTAACACCGACACCAGAAGGGTCCGACACCGACACCAACACCCGACCCAACACCTGGGAAAAGTGTTGAGGAATCAGCACCTTTCTAACCACATTAAGGTTTTAGTATTGTTTATGTTGGTAAACATGTGTAGAGTATGGAAATTGCATATAGCACAATCACACACATACCTTTAGCACGCTTTGACATTACTCAACGTTGACACTCAAGACCATTCCCATATCAGGTTATAGCACCCTATGGCCTGGGTTAACCCTCAGTTACTGCCCTTATTTCTAGGACCTTTCCCTACCCTGGTCCAAGCCCGGGCTGTGCTATACTGAACAGGCCTATTCAACTATACATGGAGTATAACTCCGACGAGGCCTTTTTTTCTAGGAAGGTTCTAAAGATGTGAATGAATCCCTATGTGATGCTCAAGCTACATTCAACCTTCGCAATATTGGAGAAAATAGAGCATCGATGAGCTATATTGAAATTTAATGCCATTGTTTCGATACCTCATCCACAGAAGAAACTTCATCGCAATTACAGCACCTCACAGCATCTCTATCTTGGAGAAAATGGTGATCCGTTCAGAATTAAAAATAAATCCTGTCGCCGTAACTATTTGTTTCGCCACAGGACCTATTCCCGAAATTGCGGCTCTTGACCAATATACTATCCTTTCAACAGAGTTTCTTCTTTCATTTTGGTTTTTATATCAGTCAATACAAATAGATTACTACAGTATGGTAGTTTCGTGTTGGAAAGGGATATAATAAAGGCTGAATGGAATTTTAAGCAATTTCAGAATAAAGTTGTGCTCTACAGCCCAGTGTTTTCTGCAGTCCTCCAACACATTTTTGTTATTGATATGAATATGGTTTTTGACTTTCTGCACTATAGATTGTGATTCCGTTATGACTGAACATGCTGTTGTCAAATTACAAGTTATAGTTAACAATACTGCAGTTGTTTATAACGGCGTCACAATAGCAAGCCCTTTAATATGAATACCACTCGACAGAAGATCCTGTCCACCGTGTTCTGTCAGTAGGGATCTGAGGGTGGGCCGCCTGCCGGGTTGCCCCTGTAGCTTCATGGTAGGGGTGGGTACCCCAGGTATTTAGGGAAGGGGGAGCTGGTCTCTTGCTCAGAGGAGGCTGGGTGATAGGAGCGGTGGTCGTACGGCTAAGGTGCCTTTCACGCAGGTGCCCCATGTGAGTGGTGGGTCCGCGCCATGCAAAATCAGGTTCACACTATTCAACACAACAAGTTTAATAAACACTTGTTTCTAGAGGACGTTACACATGCTGTATGTTCTGTATTCACGACAGTCCATACAATGCGCCTAAACACAGGCTTCTAACCTCTTCAATCAATAATAGCCCCACGCCTGATACCCAAGGATTTTGTGTAGCTATGCCTGGTTGGTGGTAGCCAGCTCCTCGTCTGATCAACCAGGACTAACAGCAAATTCAGGTCTTTCCAACCAGCACAGAAATAATAAATTCATCATTTTACCTCTTAAAAACAACAATCAAATGAAATTATTGTCACCTGATTTAAGACATTACCATCAATTGAAAAATTTCAGCCGGGACCTAGAATTTTGGCTAGCTACATCTCGCTTGTTACATCCGAACCCTCATCTGAATGCACCTCTGGCCCGTCGTTCCCTCAAGTACTATTCAACCCTACACACCCACCCTAATCCTAATCCTAACCCTTCACACAATATTTCCACACATGTGATTGATTATGGCACTACTGTGACTAATCTTCTTTGGGGTGTCACATGTGTACGCTACCAGTTATGCGAAATCTGCCACACTCCATATCTGCCATGAGGCAATTGACATAATTCCATATCTGGGTTAGTCAGTTATACACTTGGGATAGGGTAGCAGATGTACATTATCTACGCAATCTCTCTTGTCAATAGTTAAAATTGAAAATTCGAAAAGTCCATATCATTTTGCTTGTTTAAAATATCGCGCAATAGTTACCACAACACTATCATAGGACAGTTATCACTACGGGAGTTTCACTGCAGAAACAGCTTTCCTCCATCCACATCTTACACCGTACACCGTGTGGCACCCCTAACATAGGCTTTGTGAATTGATAGTTGATACCTTTATACCTGATATGATGATTGATGTTGAGGACTGTCAGTAACGAAATCGTGCAGACTTGCAAGTTTCAACTAGAGTATAAACATTGTGTTGTATGCATCTATATTTCGTACCCCGTCATTCCTTGTTAGGAAAAACTTCGAGTCCGTTTTTATGGCGCGCCGTTTGTGAAACCTAACATAGTGACAGCTACATTTCGTAAGTGCATAAAATACTTACAATAAGGTTATTATCTTGGCGCTACTTCTTCTTTGATTGATAACATCTTCACTATATCGGTATAAATCGAATCATAGTGGTGTCCCTCATACTGATATATCCGATACTATCCATCTTTATATATTCACAGCTGAAATAAAAAAGTCAAATCTCTCGATTCTTATAATATAACCCGTCACACAGAAATATGGGAGCCCTAAGCCACATGCTTTAGCAATACTGACTGGTCTACCATTCTTAATGATGCGAATCCTGAACCGGCATGATACAAACTTTGCCGATTTGGCGCACCAGGAATGTCAAAGCTTGTTGTCCCTTACAAAGGTAAACCGAAAAATCACTACCAGAATCACCTGGGTTACACATGGCATTTTAACCTCTTGTTAAACTAACACAAGTTGCACATTGAAATCTGACGGTCCCCTCCAGTGAATATATCTACATACAAGATTACAGAAATTTGCTAAATTCACCATAGCGAGGGCACAAAAGTCTTATTATAATGATATTATCAACAACATACATCTAATCCTAAGCAGACTGGAAAGCCATCACCCTCAAAAATCCTCAATAGGAAAAAGAATATTCACACAACCGTCTTTTATCTCTGAAAACATCTTGACGCAGACCGACATGTCATTGCTAATGGTTTTTAGTGATATTTTTTCCACTGTTTTGCCAAAACTAGCTAGTAACTTACCACCGGGTGACAACGTGCCTCTACACTATGTCAATAGTAATGTGCTAAATTCATTTGTTATGTTCCGTCTCCTGAGATAATACGCTCGCTATAATGAGATTGAAGAAAGATAAAATGCCATGGCACGATAATATCACTAGTGATATTCTCATAAGTTCGGTAACCAATCATACAACCCCATTAACCCATATCATTAACCTTTCCTTGGCCAATGGTACCCTCCCAAGTGAACTCAAACAGCCAAAGTAATTCCAATTTACAAAAACGGTGACTCTAAATTATTTTCGAAATCTAGCCTATATCAATTCTCCCTACAAATATCCAAAGTGTTTGAACGAGTAGTACTTATAGATTACAAAAATTATCTCAGACAACAATATCCTTATTAGAAAAACGCAATACGGTTCTCGAAAGGATTTTCAACGACAATGGAGGCATTATATCTTGTTGACAAAATATCCACTTGTTTAGAAAACCAAATACGCCAGCTGCAATGTTCATTGATCTATCTAAGGATTTCTACACGATTGACCATCAAATCCTACTTGACAAAGCTATATGCATATGGGATAGCGTGAGTTAGCCAAAAGTGGTTTCAAGTTAGTTGGAAAATCGTCCTCTCTATGTACAATTTGGAAATGGTACTTCTACCACTTCATATGCAACATAGGCGTGCCCAAAGGATCTATTTTAGGGCCATGACTTTTTATGCTCTATATCAACGGTATACCTAATTGTTCCGATTATCCAATTTTATACTGTTTGCAAATTATTACAACAGTTTTTTCAACCAGAATAGAAACCTGAATGCACAACCCTAACGACCTATAGGGAAATTTACGCAATCTCAAACTGGCTAAGAATTAAAAGATTATCTCTGAATGTTCTAAAAACAAAACTTCATGATATTTTGATAAAGAATTATTGATACTAGTGGCATATCGGTCGTATTTGATGGCCAACAGATAATTGCTTCACCTCATGCAACCATTCTAGATCACCATCGATGAGAAATTGCACTGGACCTATGCCTGTCCGTAATATATTAGCGTTAAAATCTCAAGGACGAACAGCGTTATTAATCGGCTTAAAGAATATGTTGCCCCGTAGTACTCTTTTAACTCTCTATAACGCACTTGTGTTGCCTTACCTGAATTATAGTCGTTTCTGGGGGTTCGTACAATTCAAACCACCTCACTAGCCTATATATTCTACAGAAACGTTTGATACGCAACTAGGTAACGTGCATTAAATTACTCAAGCAACTGCACGTCTTTTTAGTGAACTCAATGGTCCTCACGATATACGACCTTTATGACTATCAATTAGGAATATTTTATGTATAACTTTTCACAGAGGGGCTCTACCTGAGGTTTTCATTGGTTATTATTCTAACACTCAAGCTTTCACAATTTTATCCCCATACAGACATTATCTGAGCTACACCTATTCCAGGACAGTTCGAAATAACATGCAGGTCGTAGCACTGGTGTTCACTTGTGGAATTCTCTCGATACCGATTTAAAAACCGCGAGTTCACTCAATGTATTCAACTTATATTTAGGCACATCTTCTTAGCAAACCTATTGACCCATAATGATAATTAAGTCTTAATTCACTTCTCCATCCCCACTTAGATTTGTTGGATTGCCTTTTCATTTTCCTTACTTCTTTTGTTATATAGTAAGTCATATGAAACGTTAACTAGTTGTTTATATTCAGTCTTTTCTATTTGGGCTCGAAAAGATTTTTAACTATTTCTGGGCCTTGCCACGCTTAATTTTGCATATATAACATAAGTATTGTATTTGAAGATTTGAGAACGTGTGTGACTAAACTTGAAACTTTGGAAACTTGAACTTTGGAAAATGCAGGGCTGAGTGATTGGAGTCGCCGTGAGAGTGCCCGAAGCTAGATTTGCAGGCTTCATGAGTGTAGGTAGCCTAGTGCCTGTACATAAGGAGACACTGATAAAATAGGAATATTCAATGGGGGGAGAACCGAAAAATGACTTGAATTATATCCATAAATACTGGGAAATCAATTTAACGAAAACAAAAATAACCGTGTCGTCCTACACCGACACCGCATTGCTTCGACACTGACACCATCACTGACACCAAGACCCACATGGTGTCGACACCGGTGTCGACACCGACACCGGTGTTGCTCCGCACAACACTGATAAATCGCAGTCACACTTATAACGTCGAAGTCAAAAGGTTCTGGGTAAAGCTGCTTTTATAGGGCACGCGAATGCGCGAATAGACGAATAGGCAAAACGACAGGCGATTCCCCAGAAAGTCGAATCGCGTGGTCGCGCGGGTATTTACTAGGCACGCGAATCGCGACTCTTGAAATAAAATTCGCAGGGGAACACAGAACTAAATGAGCGGCTATTTAGCGGGGAAAACGGACAAGAAAACATGGCGTCGTAAAAGCACACCAATTTAGGCAAGATGTCCTTATTGCCAAAGGATATACCTTCCCCATTGAAGAAATTACAGAGGAGACGCAGTTCACCCAATTGACGACAACGACTGTGGGCTATGGGCCTATAGGCCTATATGGCTATGGGCCCGTATGTCGCTTCGAGAATTTCCAACGAAATGGGCGACACACTCTTAGAACAAAAGAGTGAATGCACACTCCATGAAGTGTGCGGGGTGTGATCATCCACTCCATTCACTCATATGGATAGAAAAATCTTCGCCATTATGGGCGCATAACTTTCCACTCTTTAGAGGAATTCGAAGTGTGCTGATTCATCCACGCCAATGTTTCCATAGAGAGCACGAGTAGGATCTTCGCCCATTATAGAGTGATACTCTATTAGAGTGAAATTCCACTTACATTCGCGGTTTGCTAGTTACTACTTCATTAGAGTGAAATCACCTTGCTTTTAGAGATTTAGAGGAGCATGCATGAGGTGACATGGGTTATAATAGACATGCAGTGAGCAATTTCCGGGATGACGTTGGTCAGTAGTTTTGGTTATTTCATACCATGGGTGGTCAGAAGAAGGATAGAAATATACATTCCCTGGGCTGATCGATTCCCCGAGTCGATCTATCCAACCCGATTGGGGAATGATTCCCCGAGATCTTGGAGAATTCCCACCGATCAGTTTATAAAAGGAAACGCTTAAAAAAATTCATCATTCCGTCTATGCGAACATATGGCACAGTTAGAATAATGCAATAGACTATGTAGGCCTATTTAACAGGCGAATAAGGGAATTGCACGATGCATGTGACACGAAATGCCTATTTTGCAGCAAAATACTGAAATTTTCAGTATACGGTGTCCCATTTGACGTTCCATATCGGTCATAAATCGCGAGCTGTCGCGCGCGTCACCCGATTTGAATTGTCACCGGACAATTCGGTTTTTGTCGCGACCCGCGACAAAAAAATCCGCACATTCGCGGATCGCGTGCCTAATTAATAGACCCATATGAATAACACAGGAGCGAAAAATAGTCTTTGACGCGTATTCCGATCTATTCGCACATTCGCGTGCCTAGTAAAAGCACCTTTATACGAAAGTGAAATAAATCTGACGAAAGGAGTATCAAAACGCTTCGAACCACTTCCAAATATGAGTGTGACTATACCAATTCAACGGGAACATATTTCAAATGTGACATTCACATTAGGAATAATGAAGAAATGTAGCACCATATCAAAGTTCACGGTTCATCTATCACAAGTATTGCTAAACGATTGTCACAGAATAGTAGCGAGTCCAACTAGATTGCGTTCGAAATACTACCGTAGTTCCTTACTAGCGGTTTTCTTGTCTTGTCTTGTCTGGTACTATGCAAACACCAACTCGTGGTTATTCACTTCACTTACTGCAGTTATCACTGCATGGGGTTTATACAAACCGACTATATTCCAACATGTAATACAATGTAACCGCAAAATTCCTTGATCCTAAATAAACGCAGGATGGTGAGAAAGAAGCTATTCAAATGACAAAATTAGATTGTACGGAAACCTAACAATGACCACTATACTTAGGTATAGTCATGCACCATTCTCTGTTCATTACTCAGATTCCGACGCTCTGTCCAGTCACGAGAACATGTGATTTACTACCTACGACAGCGACAACGACAGATATAGTAGTTTCAACTATGCTACTCATATAAGTGGTCGATGTGCTTGGTTGTCCAATGATGCCAATTACACAACTCACCGGACTACTTACTCGGGTCTATCAAGCATCAGGTGGTATAATCTTCTTCCCGGGTAGACAGTTACAACACCAAACACGTGGAAATTAAAATTCGAGCGAGATGAGGAATTAGGACCAATGCTGTGGAATGTCGCCGTTATCTAGTTATGGAGTCTCTTTCCATTAACGGCCTTATTGCACGTCCTCCCATTGACTCTATAATATTACACATGCAACCGAGTGGTTGGCACAATTAGTAGAGCGTCGCCTTCCACTCGGGAGGCGGGTTCGAATTCCGGTGTGATCATACCAAAGAAGAAAATAGTGCCTACTGCTTTCTCGCTTGACGCTCAGCACAAGGGATTGGAACAGAGACAAACGAGGGTAGGCGATTTGCAAGTTGCCGTCTGCGTGTGATACCCCCACCCCCACTTTAGGTTTTGCCAAGAGCCATTGCTTTATTCCGTGTACCTGTTGAAGGATTCGCAGCTGACAAAGAGGTGCAGTATCCAGATTTGCAGTTTTGCCGGGCCTAAAAATAGGTTCGATCCTGTATGCTCGGCAAATATACCTTGAAAAATATATAGGGAATGAACGTGGTGGTGTTATTTACAGGATACACAAATTCTTCAGCGTGCGACTGAAAACGTTCACATCAGAGTAAAAAACAAGCATGCTAAAAAAGTGTACTTTATGTGAGGTAAATGCCGTCGTGTCAATTCTTGTAATGCACCGTTCAACTGAATGTCTGCAGGAGAATTTGTATTATTATTATTATTATTATTATTATTTTATTATTATTATTATTATTCTTATTATTATATTATTACCGGTTTGTGAGTGAATGGAGTGCATGATATTCCGTATACATATACCCCACTGATATACGTAAATTCACACCTCGCCTTCCAAATTGAAATGCTTTAAAGGCTTCCAAGCGTGATGATAGGGAGTTCGTGAGGAATAGGAATGCCTATGAAAATATTATTTCAACTCAATATCACCTGGTTCCCAGTAAAATGTTTAGTTTGAGAACCGGTACCTGACACCTCACTCAACAAATCTTGTCCCAAATTTGCTGGAAGAAAAAGATAGATTGTAGCGTCAGAGTGCGCGACGCAGTTTTGTTTGCGGTATATGTATTTTGCCCTGAAAAAGTAGTTCGCTTTTGCCGCACTAATGTCAAATTGTGCGGCATTAAACCTTCTCCCAACCCTCCTATTGGTGAGGTGAGCATCTGAGATACCCAAAATAGAACCCCACGGGGAGGGGGGGGGGGGGGGGGGGAGGTCGCACACTGTGCGATAAAGTTACCGTCTCGTCTGAACGATGCTGTCTTGTCTGCGTATTAAGACTTCCATGGTTCCGCAGGAAGAACGTTGTTGCAATATTGCCTATGATTTGGCAGAAACTTTTGATTAGACAAACGGGTAGTCAAAACATGAATATTGAAACTTTATTTTATTATTATTATTATTAGGGGTGAAACAAGAAAAAAAGTGGTGACAAAGGTTCCCTATTCCGTTGACTTGGAAAGCTCAGTGTCAGAATACCTATAGACAGGAGGCAGAAGGATATGCGGCTTTTCTGCGTTGGATTAATTATCAAATGGCATGTGTGAACAATTATTCGTTCACCTCATGCTAAGGTCATTCAGGAAATCTAAAGCTTAGGTTTTCGATAAGACACACCTGATATTAAGCACGATATCGTGTAACACAGAATTGAAACACCGGGGACCTACTTTTGTAGTGTTGGATGGAAATCTCACAACAATCACATGCCTAAATCCTTAATTTTCAGCGTTCTTTCATTCAATGTGATGTTCGTTTGATAAAAAGTTGCATAAGTTTATGGTATCGAGGAATATGTTTTACTCCAAAGGAGTACGCGCAACCCCACTAGTCTGTCACATATAATAGCTAGGAGGCTTGAAAACAACAGGCGTAGTTAGTCCTGCTAGAGTTTCATGCGGCGCGCCAAAGGTGCCACAAAACTAATATCCCTTCAAAAGTCTCATTATTGCATAATTGTCAATGTGGTTGAGAATGATGGAAAGTGAGGCAATTGCAACATGATTGATATAAATCTTCATTTTTCGTTATGGCAGTAAAATAGGACAGGCCTATTTGTATCTGGTTACTAGCGGTACGGCAATGGTTAGTGTCCCCACTGTTGTTGTTATTGGGCACTGCGATCATATTTCCAGGATGCCCATCACTTCCGATTCAATCAAAAGCCACTCGGAAATGTCAAAACGACACGAGGCAAAGGGAAAATCCAGAGCAATTCCCGGAACATTGGTTTAGAACTAGGTGCGCCATATACACAAAACAAATGTGTCAACGTCCACCTGAAATTGCCAAACAAAGTCTCGAAATTCTAAAGACCATGCACGAGGAAACGCAGAGTAATGGATCGTTGATTAGGTGCGCTATCGTGTTCCTCCTCAAACAAGAGAACCCAAGGCAGGTTGATAGTGCGACGTTTTAGTTAGTGTTACTAATCACTCGGGCATCTGAGGCTAGTTTCGGGTGTTCTTCCTGGAGACATTGATGAGAATAGAACACATCTGCATTTCGCAAAACATATTTATTATTTATGACACTAGAACGAATAACTGGAACGAGTCTGAAACATCAATGCATAAAAAGGTTCGTTTTAAACGTTAATTTTGCCAATAAAGAGAGAGTAGAGAGTTTTTCAAAACGTTAATATTGGAAGTGAGCACTATTCGGTACGGTATATGTATAGTAAATCATTATAAAACACGCGGGTGCGACACATAAGTACTGCGTGTGACTTACACACTATCCAGTACACATTGTGTACATCACAACTGTACTGTCAGTTATGTTGTTTATCGAAAAAGTGAAACATTTCGCGCGCAGTAATGTACTATACATATACCGCACAGAATAGTGCTCAATTCCAATATTTAATGCAAGCGATAAACCACTAGTTGGTGAATGGCATAGACCAAGAAAGACAAGACAAGCATAGCATCTGTACGCACCAGACATTCAAGAAATACCGGTAACTTTCAGTAATTCAGGCAAAAGCATTTCCCCCTAAATTAGGATTGGTTACATAAGCCTACAGCATAGGGTTCGATTGTTGTGGTTTCGCTAGGCTCTAGCGAGACCCCCAATAACTCCTGCAGCGTTGTTTTGGCAAACCGCCGATTGCGTATTACATCATTCCTGTGAACAGCGTGTAAAGGCTTTTTTTTTTTTTTTTTTTAAACAAAGTGACATGAGGAAGGGCGAACCCATAATTCAAACAAAAATGGGGCAACCCCAAGCACAAGCAACTAAAATAAAGAGGAGAAATCCAGCTTGTTGATTCTACTCTTAAACCGCTGGAGGTCAAAATCGGAGGAACTACAGGCGATAGGAGCGGAAAGCTGTAGACGGCGCGGAAAACATCAATCGCACATATCAACAGGCTAGCTGAACGTGTGCTAAGAAAGGTGCGGACTGCTCTAAGAAAGAGCCTCAAGAGATTTATGTGAAACGTCTAATAACATTCCATTCAATTTCTTGCTGCTTCATAGTTCAATCCTCTTCTAACAATCACGATAGTTATTAAAGATTATGAGTCGTTATAAACACTCAATGTGCGAACTGAATTATTCAGAACCTAGTAACATTTCCTATGCTTAATAATGGATGACTGGCATTGTCGATTTAGCATTAACTCTCATACTCACACTATTCACGTGTAAAGCGGTGGCATAGCAATAAAGTAAGGAAAACAATTGCACGATCTTGTCCACTGCGTACACGAATATGTACACGGGTCTATTGCCCAATCTACCAACCACTCTCCCTCCCACTCCCCCACTTCCATTTCTTAAACTGGATATATTCTGCTCATATGGGTCCTATCTGTGAGCTGAAATGGAACCGCAAGGCTAGAATAGTTTATTAACGTGGGTGGAAACCGTATCCGTTCAGTTGGTCTTGAGGTATCACTACTACAGCTGTATGCCGTAATCACGCTTTGTCATGTATTTTAGACCCTCGCAATTCATAATTTCCGTCCATATGGCTCTTCATGTCTCCTGTAATTATCAGTGAGCCTCGTGATAAATATTACTCAATCTACTACAGAAATTTAATGTGTCCTGTCTGTCACGTTTCCTTGGAGACATAATTCCGCATTCTATTACAAGTATCAGGGTTCGATGTTTCTCGGTGGCAGTACATGTCTGCCCGTAGTTTGGGTAAATAGACTCAGCTTGGCATCATTGAGGCATTGAATCATTGTCATATACTGTGAGAGAATCACCATTCTGTAGCTTAGCACCAACTGAGTCCCTTCAAATATTATCGTTCAATAGCATCCCTCGTTCGTTACCACGCTACAAGACTGCGAGATGACGTTCATTTTCATTCTTTTCCTGTTTCGGAATCCTCACTTCGAGCATCTTAGCCAACTGTCTTCAGATCCCAGTTTGTGGAGTACATTCGTATGTTTTCTACCTCTTCTTCCTTCCCAATTTCAATTAAAATACAATATTACGAATTCACCCTCTGCTTGGTCCACGGTGCTGAAAACTGTTCTATAATTATATACCATTCTATAGTAACCATAACCGAACAAGTTAAAAATGAGGCTTGAATGGTACATAAAGGTCCGTTTGTTTTAACTTCTATTCCACCTTCTACCAATTCAATACAGAAAATAATTACTATAATAAACGCTAGTTATGTTTCTCTCTTCTTGTTACTAAACCAGTTTTGTATTTCATTTTCAAAAATAATATCAAACAAATTTCACTGAAAACAACAAACTTTCCGAAAGTTTTCAAATGTTAGGAGGGTGAAGGAATTTTTGTGTTAATGTTCGTCCAGATATCATACCTACCACACCACACGTTGGTAGTTCGTCACAGGTACTGATACAACAGTTTTCACTAGTTTAGGTTGAATAATATTTTCCACGCATTTAACTTTATTCGATTCTTTTTCCCCCCCCCCCCCCCCCCCCAAAAACCCCCCCGAATTTCGTTTTATTTGTTATACGACACTATCCAAATCAACTATATGTGTTACTCTTGCCTATAGAATTGGCTAACAATATGTGTCCACATGAATCCTTAAGAAAAGGCTTCATGCAGTTGAATAATGTTAGGCATTTGCTTACGTTGTCTGAAATAATGTGTACCTGAAGTATCATCATTGCTTTTATAGGCAATGGGGTAAATTTGTGGTCAACTCTGAAGAACAAATTCCTTTGCGACTGAAGTGTGAACAACTAAATCTTAAGAAGCATTTTATTTGCATTTCAGCTAAAGCCTCTGTAATTTTGTTTCGGGACGATTAATAAATCTGAATAGGTTATTGTAAATATCAGACAAAATTATTTAAACTTACTTGAACAGCCTTCTTGACACGTTTGCTGGCGTGTAGCTCATTGTGTAATCTGTATTTATCATGCGTTTTTATCATGATACAATCTTCGAAATGCAAGCTCTAGTCATAATCCCTGATTTTTTGCAACTGTAAAAGCGGCGCGCTAGTACTCATCTTTTTTACAAGGTGTTCAGTAGTGATTGAACGTACCTAATTCCGATCCAAGTCCGTAACCTTAATCTACTTTATTGCAATGCGATACAGACACGCAATCACGATATCGGCTATTTATTGCGAAAACTGTTAGAACTAAGGTAAATATGGGGGGAACCTCAAATCCATATTGTTTTACTTAATTTGTTTACGACATCCCTTTCTTTCCGCTTTCATCAAAACTATCTCGGTTTTAAATCTACCGACATTAGTCTAACATGGATTCTATGAAGGCCGTAGGCATACTTGGTTTGTTTGTCGTAAGAAGTAGGTAAGTCAATCTAGAATTGAACAGAATTAAACTATTTGAAATATTTCAATGTTCGTTTCGACTATGATTTCTCCTCTGTTTCCTATAATGAAAATAATATAAATCATGCGTTATATCCTTCGAATGATTCCACAGAGTCCCAGTTGTGATTCCCACTGATTAAGGTCAACTATGAAAATATGAAAACCCGAATCCGACCTTGGATTAGAGCTAACCTCTCCTGGTTTTTCAAGAATGGATGTCCATCATACATATAGCCACACAAGCAAAATCAATTGTTTGTCAAATTGTTTAAAATCGAAGCAACTCTGGCTGTTGTTTTGTATGTTTCTGTCATTTTCATCGATACTTTTCGTTGTCCATTCGTACAGGTGCGAAAGAGACTCTTCCTTTTACACAAATTTCTAAAGAATTTCTAAAGAATTTCTAAAGAATTTCTAAAGAATTTCTAAAGAATTTCTAAAGAATTTCTAAAGAATTTCTAAAGAATTTCTAAAGAATTTCTAAAGAATTTCTAAAGAATTTCTAAAGAATTTCTAAAGAATTTCTAAAGAATTTCTAAAGAATTTCTAAAGAATTTCTAAAGAATTTCTAAAGAATTTCTAAAGAATTTCTAAAGAATTTCTAAAGAATTTCTAAAGAATTTCTAAAGAATTTCTAAAGAATTTCTAAAGAATTTCTAAAGAATTTCTAAAGAATTTCTAAAGAATTTCTAAAGAATTTCTAAAGAATTTCTAAAGAATTTCTAAAGAATTTCTAAAGAATTTCTAAAGAATTTCTAAAGAATTTCTAAAGAATTTCTAAAGAATTTCTAAAGAATTTCTAAAGAATTTCTAAAGAATTTCTAAAGAATTTCTAAAGAATTTCTAAAGAATTTCTAAAGAATTTCTAAAGAATTTCTAAAGAATTTCTAAAGAATTTCTAAAGAATTTCTAAAGAATTTCTAAAGAATTTCTAAAGAATTTCTAAAGAATTTCTAAAGAATTTCTAAAGAATTTCTAAAGAATTTCTAAAGAATTTCTAAAGAATTTCTAAAGAATTTCTAAAGAATTTCTAAAGAATTTCTAAAGAATTTCTAAAGAATTTCTAAAGAATTTCTAAAGAATTTCTAAAGAATTTCTAAAGAATTTCTAAAGAATTTCTAAAGAATTTCTAAAGAATTTCTAAAGAATTTCTAAAGAATTTCTAAAGAATTTCTAAAGAATTTCTAAAGAATTTCTAAAGAATTTCTAAAGAATTTCTAAAGAATTTCTAAAGAATTTCTAAAGAATTTCTAAAGAATTTCTAAAGAATTTCTAAAGAATTTCTAAAGAATTTCTAAAGAATTTCTAAAGAATTTCTAAAGAATTTCTAAAGAATTTCTAAAGAATTTCTAAAGAATTTCTAAAGAATTTCTAAAGAATTTCTAAAGAATTTCTAAAGAATTTCTAAAGAATTTCTAAAGAATTTCTAAAGAATTTCTAAAGAATTTCTAAAGAATTTCTAAAGAATTTCTAAAGAATTTCTAAAGAATTTCTAAAGAATTTCTAAAGAATTTCTAAAGAATTTCTAAAGAATTTCTAAAGAATTTCTAAAGAATTTCTAAAGAATTTCTAAAGAATTTCTAAAGAATTTCTAAAGAAAATCTATAGGATACTCTATAGAAACTCTATAGAAACTCTATAGAAACTCTATAGAAACTCTATAGAAACTCTATAGAAACTCTATAGAAACTCTATAGAAACTCTATAGAAACTCTATAGAAACTCTATAGAAACTCTATAGAAACTCTATAGAAACTCTATAGAAACTCTATAGAAACTCTATAGAAACTCTATAGAAACTCTATAGAAACTCTATAGAAACTCTATAGAAACTCTATAGAAACTCTATAGAAACTCTATAGAAACTCTATAGAAACTCTATAGAAACTCTATAGAAACTCTATAGAAACTCTATAGAAACTCTATAGAAACTCTATAGAAACTCTATAGAAACTCTATAGAAACTCTATAGAAACTCTATAGAAACTCTATAGAAACTCTATAGAAACTCTATAGAAACTCTATAGAAACTCTATAGAAACTCTATAGAAACTCTATAGAAACTCTATAGAAACTCTATAGAAACTCTATAGAAACTATAGAAATTCTAAAGAAAATTTATAAGATATTCCATGGAAACTCTGAGGAGTCTCCAAAGAATCGCTAAAATCTCTCAATAATGTCTAGAGAGAATCATATTCTAATTCTGGTATGAACACAAGCCTATACTACCTTGATCGGCTATGGCAAATAGTTGAATAGCTGATTACCCACCCCCCCCCCCCCCCACCCCCACCCCTCTCCCCACCCCTCTCCCCACCGGGACTGTCACGCCTGCAGGCTAGTCTTTGATATAAAATATATTTTTATTTTCTGCGCATCCGGAAATAAAAAAATAAAAGTATGCAGTGCCAATTACACATAACTGAGGCTAATCGAATAGCAGAATAATTCTTAGCTTCGAACGTTTAGCCTAATTAGCCGTTATCCAATATTTCACGAATAACACAAGGGCACCTACCGGTCAGATAATTGTGATCCTCCTTTTTCCTGCCACGGGTTGATCATATTAAATACGCATTGTTCAACATGTTATACCAGTAATAGGCTTAACCACACACAAATTGCACCAGACTTTGTGCCTAGCTAATAGTCACATACAAACTGTGTGTACTACTTGCTATGTGTTACACTGAATATTCGTTAGGCTATAGCCTACACATTCACTCTACAACCTTTTAGGCTTGAATTGAATAAAAAATAATACCACATAGAATAAATAAATCATAATTTCCAATTGACAAGCATGAAACTATAAATTCCTGGCCAATTATACTATACATATCCAATGTTCCTTGGATAATAAACCACTTCAGACTGGAATGGCTGACATTCAAACTACAGAGCCTACTGACACGCTGAGTTGAATTGGCTGTCAAAATCACAAAACGTTCTGGTCGGTTTGTGATTTGTTTAAATCTGACTGAATATATTTAAATTTATCTGTAGACAAGTTATTAAATTCAAATGATGTAAAGTGAAGGCTATTAGCTATCAATTTTCACTATGATCCCAACATTCATTCATTCATGGGATTTTTTGATTTATAGAAGAGCAATACATGTTATAAATAGCTAATGGCAACCCCCAGAATGATTCTATAAGAGATTATATAGAAAGTCTTAATAGAGTCTCTATAGAAATTAATGAAAGCTGTTTATAAGTAAAAGCAGTTCTTATTTCCAATTTTGTGCAGTATAGGCATATAAATTCAAGTCTTCCAGAAAGCTAACAGAACAGCTAGAAGACCTACACATCTTTAGCCTGTCCACATATTAACTCTCTCTTTTTTTGATATTTAACACAGGTCCTAATTTCTTAAATTGCTGATATACAAAAATAAACAAAGTTACCATTTGGCAGGTGCGGCGTCTAAAAAGTGGAAGTGGAGGTGACGGCATTGCAGGAGCCGTAACTCTCGGTCGGCAGCCCTGCTGCCTGTCCAACACATTATGAGGGTGTTAAAAGATGCGGGATATAACGTTCTCGTTCCTTTATCTGGCCAACTCTCCCTCCCAACCATTTAAATGCATGGTCAAAGTCAAATCGTCGTCACCCAGCAGTGCAGCAGCTTGCTCCTCCTCTTTAGTTGAAGTGTTGAGAGACGGGGACCACATGGATTAAGGTAAGTGTTGATAACCAAGTGATGTTCCCAGCTAATATTCTAAATATCAAGAACATAACAGGCATGTTACGTTTACATGTGGGCGGCAACAATTTCGGAAACTAGCCAGAAGACAACAGAACGCCTTTAAACAGCAGCCCACCACACAACTTTCAGCCTATTTTCACTGCAACTGCACTATTTTTTTTATTATTATCATCATCATTATCATTACCAATGGCATTAGATTTTCAGATTCTATAGGGGTCTATAGAGTTCTGAAAAAAATGAAGAATCTATAAACTCTATGGAGGGTTTGACGACTGCTTACATACAAAAACGTTTTAATAGAAATGTTTATAGAATCTCTAGAAACTATGGATTCTATAGAAAATCTGGGCTCCATTTATAGAAAGTGACGTTTTCTATAGAGACCTATCTAACTCTATAAACACTTCTATAGACATCCTAGACTTTTTTTGTAAGGGATATGTATTCTCTGGAAGTATACTAAATATATCTCTAGAGGCCTGGGCAAGTTTAGATCAAAGTTCATATCCGTTATTTGAATAGACCAACGTTGCGTTCCCCCTTGGAGACACGATTTATACCTGTGTAGGTCGATAATAGGATCCATGGTATTTAAGAGTAATCTTAAGACTATCTTTTTGTTAATTAATTAGCCTTTGATGCTTGTTTTGGTTTTATGTTCAGCGCATTGAGGTCCTTCCTCGCGGAATGCGTTATATAAGAATGCTCTATTATTATTATTCCATTATTATTACTATTATTATTATTATTTTGTTAAATCTGTCTTAATTGCATACTACAATGGGTGGGCGTCGTTTTTGTACACTGTTCAGTGAATGCACGCTGTATCAGATCCGTATTTCGGTGCTAGGTGTGTTCCACATTGCCTGATTTAAAATAATTCATGGCATCGTAATCTCATGTCCGAAAATTGCCTATATTTTTTGGGCGCCCACATTTGTACATCATTTTGGATAGTTGAATATTTTGGCGATGTTTTCCTGTGATTCGTGAACTGTGCAGGACCAATTCGTTTGCTAAGTTTGAACTTTGTTACCCTAGGCTCATATAAACAAATGTTATCAGCTGATCAGCGCTGGAGATAAGATTAATGAGGTGATTGCATGTCAGTCTTTCTAAGTAAGAATTACGGACCTAATATGAGACGTCGCGGCCTTATTTGGAGGGAGACTTTTGTTTTTTCATCTTGTTCAGAAAAAAAAACATTGGGGATAATACCGAGTGTACTGGTCTTAACGTGTTTTAAACCTCTGCTCGGCAGGCTAACGCCCTCAGTTTTCTCAGCTTCCACGTATGACGTCATCATTGATCTAACATCACATTTAGGATAAGGAACCCTCGATTTATTTTCCAAATCATCCATGGAGCCTATACAGCGACGTTTCCTTTTCCTTCACAAAGCAAACCCCATGCGCTCACAAACACCAAACCTTCGCGAAAGCGCCTCACCAAATAATCTCCAAAAATATATTTATTAGAGTAACGAGACAGCGCTTTCTTTTTCCCACTAAAGCGGGATATATTGTTTTTCAAAAGGCAATTCCTGCAGTTGCTGGATAATATCGCCTCCTATCCTATTTAATCTGGCTCTATCGCGTAACTTTTGAAAAAACTATTGGTGATAGACGATGCCCTCGTTCCATGGGAACTTTATTTCAACGCTTCTATTAAATTTCTATTATACCCGTATGCAAATAATTTGTATTGAATTCAAAAAAAACAAAGGCAAACACATATATTTCCGACTCTGTACCTTACCCAAAATGAAAGAATTGTGAACATCTCCAAAATTTTTTATATTATTTTTATATTCTTGTTCTAAAAATGTTCTGAATTTGAGAGGAAACATAAAAACTATACCACCAAGAAAGTGCGCCATATACACACTTCTCCCACTTTTTTATTTTTTTTTGTAGACTTACTTTGGTTTGTTTCTTTGTTATTTAATGAGACGTGGGGATTTTGTAAGAATTCAAAAACCGATCACAGCCAACGAGTTCAAATCCCTATGGATTTATTCTAACCACATGGCTTGTCAAACTTTGCATTAAAGTGGCAAACTATAGCGGGAACGTGTACAGTACCCAAAGAAATATGTTGTTCACTGGAAATTGATGGGTAGATTCAGGCGTTGAAGGCGAATTCTCCAATCAACCTGCTGGCAAGTGCTCAATTCTTAGATGCCTAATCAAAAAACTGAATGTGATGCTAATGTATCATGATAAGAACAAACGAACATATAAGCGATGAAAGCAACGCATAATTTAGCCACATTTTCCTTATTCTGCACAAATAACAAGTACCTCTCCCTACATTAGCTGATATGATCAGTTGAAGGTATATATTTTTTTTTCAAAATCGATGAATGGCATTCCTGCGTTGCGGATAATATTGCCTTTCCTATTTAATTAATCTGGCTATCTACGTAACTTTTGAAAAAACTATTTAGTTGATAGACGATGCCCTCGTTCCATGGGAACTCTATTTTCAAACGCTCTTTATATTATACCACCGGATGCAGATTAATTTTGTTTTGATTCAAAAGAATCAAAGGAGGAAACATATCTTTCCTGATTCCGTAACTTCACCCAATATAAGAATTGTGCACAGTCTCCAAATATTTTGTCTTTGTTCTAAAAAATGTCTGAATTTGGCAATTAAGAGAAAACATAAACTAACGGTAGGTGGGTTGTTTTATTTTTGTTATTTAGTGAGAAGTGTGGTTGTAAGAATTAAACCGATCCCAGTGGGGCGAACAGTTTTCAAATCCCTATGGATTTATTCTAACCACATGGATTTGTCAAATTTGCATGGAAGTGGTAAACGAATAGCGGGAACGTGTAGAGTACACAGAAAAATGTTTCACCGGAATTAAAGGGGTAGTGTCTGTAGCCCAAAATGTTAAAGGAGGAATTGATTCCCCAATCGGACCTGATGCAAGGGCTCAATTGTTAGATGCCTATCACACAACTGAATGTGATACTAATGTTATCAGGAAAAAAGAACAAACGAAACATATATCTATGAACAGCAACGCATAATTGAGTCACATTCTTTATCTGCACAAAATACCAAGTACCCTCCCACATTAGCTGAATGATCAGTTGAGCGATGGAGAACGAACAATTATAATGAATATAGAATCCGGTATGCAACCGATTTATTTGAATATCACTATTATTTCAAGAGAATGTGAAGAAGTCAAGAATGTTAAGAGCCAAATGAAACTACCAAAGTCCAAAGGAGATCATTCGACTGGCGAATAAGACGATTTGACCCGTACCAAGCAACTCATGCAATGGTACGGAGTATATTGGTGAAACACATCGATCTCTCTTGAATTGGCTCGAAATTGTTCAGGTTCAATGTTGAGGTTACACCGATAAATTGTTTCACTCATGGCTGATGTCGTACTATAATTGAGGTCAGGACAAGACGAAGCACCAGTGGTGAGTAGTATACCACTGCATCATCTTGTTAGGTTATATGATTGCAAAAAAAAATTGGAAGATCGTTGACATTTGATGCTTCCTTAATATATGGGCCTCATAGTGTGGCCAATGCACACCTTACATTGTTTCTGCTTCCCTCGAAGCTGTTCAAGTCATGGTGAGTCCCATTCCCATGACCCCAACAGTCATTGTCCGTGCAAATATGTCTATGTCCCACGTGTTGCGAAGTCGTTCTCGTTCTTTGTCACTGCTTTCACTTTACACGCTCAGGAATCATTCTAGTCAGTGTTGACTGAGAACTGTGCACTCGATTTCGGATACTTTTTTACCCGAATATGCCATGCCTAAGGCGTGTACACAGTTCAACGGAATTCCAGTCGTTCTCACTATTCAGACACATCGTAATTTTTACTAATACCAAGACCCCCAGTATCGAGAGACTGTGAGGGGTCTACGAACAATGTGAAGATGAGACGGATTCTGGAATATACACGATACAACCTGAGGATCACCGGAACGTTCAAAGTTTTCTGTACAATTACCATTGGATGGGGGCAAATGGACGGTAGTAGACCCATACTTGCTCTCGTGTCTGATGACAATAAGTAGCCGTTGTGGCGACGATTTATTTGATTGCTTGTGGTTCAGGAAGCCAAGTACAGGCTAACAGAAGAGCACAGACGATAGCCGCCTTCTCTACCAGACTAATGATCAGATAATATCGAGGCAAAGGTAATCCATTCGCAATTGCTCCCGATACAGCCATTTACATCCTCTCCGAAGAAACAATAGTATCCGACCACTTTCCGAGAACCTGGAGGAGTGGCAGTTCCTATTGCAAAATTTTCTTGAAACAAATTCAGAAACCCATTCACAAATACACTGCCATTACAGCGGAACTTTGAGGTGAAGACCTCAACCTCGCCCATCGCAACTGCAAGCACAGCTAATCTAGGGAAGACGTCCAGTGCCCTGCTGGAATTCAACCCGAAATCTTGCTTCCAAAAAACGTCCACTGATACCACTCTGCCATCTTCGCTTGGGATTGACGCGATCAACCCAGTAAAATGAAACGTTCGTAATTCAAATGGGTGCTTCTTTCAGGTACGTCGTTCGAACTGCGGAGTATAAATTTTTTTAAAATTTAGTGGTAGCATTGTGTGAAGCTGTGGAATTTGTATAGATGAGTCGGATGTTCATTCCCGCTAACGAGGGTGATGTGGATTTATAATGGATTGTTGAAGGCAACGCACCGCCCACCCATCCTTATGAACGGGCATGTCTGCTGACAAATCCGCGTTTAAATAATTACGGTCATCGTTATGGCCTCTGTTTGCACAATTAATTGTTGCCTAGATTGTCTGTTTTCTTCGTCGTTTATTCATGTGATCATATATACTTCGTATGCTAAGCAGTCCAAGTCAGTATTTGGAAATCAGTCCATGTTTATACTGCAACTTCACGTCGTTATACAGAAAAAGTGTATGAACCTTGAGGTAGTTTCCTGTCCCGCTATTAGTTCTTAATCAGATTATCACCCCATATGCGATAGATTGCTCTTACTCATAGAGCGTTTTCCATGGCTCAGCACAAAAGTGTACATTTCAACCTTCGGCGTTGTTCTGTACACTATATTTTTCAATCAGATTGGTCAATCAGATTATTCACCCCATATACTCTTACTCATATAGCCTTTCCCATGGCTCACCACAAAAGTGTACATTTGATATCGTGTTGGTATCGTGCAGTTCATTGCTGTGAGCGTTCTACCTCACGTTTCTCACATCTATTCTCTATGTTGGGTTGGGCAGGGGTTTCAGCGGAGAATTGACGGGGGTGTAGACTTCTATCGCAACTGGGCTGAACTACAAAGAAGGCTTCGGCTTCCTCAACAGAGCGTTTCTGGTGTAACGACAAACCTGGCCGATGTGACATCAGAAAAGAACTACGAGATTCGTATCGTATGAACAACGTCAACGGAGCCCTTATTTCGCAAAAAATACAACCTCTCAGAATCAGCGACGAAACGAGTAAATACAGGACTGGTGGATCTCGGGACCTACCTAACACAAAGTCCAGCAAGTAAGTAATACATGCCCGGATAATTGTATTTTGTAGTTAGAGCAGTTACTCGCCAATAATGAAAGGTATTTGCAAAGAAGGAAATATGCAATCCACGATTGACTAGTTTTGAGGGCACACATTGATGTTGCGAGTATAATATAGGGCATTACAGCAATTGATTTATTGGCACGGATATGCCGGTGCTTGGCAGAGAGGAATTATATCCATTTTAGTAACCCTACCGTGGGGGAATGTCAAAAGAATTTGAAACGATGAAGGCAAGTCATGAGGTACAGGAAATAATTTGGAACGAAGCATACAGTAAGGAAAGGGAGAAACCTAAGGTGAAATCTGACTTGCCGGAGTCCTCTCCTCCATAGCATATCGAACTGACGGAGGTTCTGACATCCAAAAATGAATTCCTCACACCCGAATTGGGATAGCATCATGATGGGAGAAAAAAAAATTTTAACGGTTCAGACCTATATAGGTAACAAGGAAGTTCACGTGAGGGACCACGGAGGTTGATGTATGACTTTAACAAACAAAACAGTTATGAAAAGATCCATGGTCTTACAAGACACTGGACCCCTTGTGCGTATGGGGTGTTCGTTTGAGTTGTTGTGAAGTGATTAATGTTGTATTTGTAGGGGGACATCACACATTGCAAATTGATAATGTGTGGACAAGAGTATAAGTATGCATACAAACTCCTCACTCTGTAATTACCTTTGTTTCCCAATGTTCTCACCGTTTTCATCAACAATATCATACCAGCCTACAGCTAGACATCGTTATACATATTCTTAAAGCCAGCTTTGTCGGTCGGAGGAGACTGTCTGTGAGAATCTGCTTCCGATCCACAGCCATTCCTGGGTAGGACTGGGTGAGGAAATTAACTCAACAGTGACTGTGGTAACTCCGCGGTGGATAAATCGCCGCTCAGCCCACTCTGTTAGGTCTGTGGTAGTTGCCGATGAATGAACAGGCTCCACAGTGGATTGTGCATCTTTTCATCCTTAAATAACGTACGGCGGGTAACTGCTGACGTGTAAATCCCCACAGAAACAGCCTGCGTCCCTCGTTTAGAGGAACACATTAGGGTTTAATCCCCCTTTTTGACCTCTAGTGACTTAACCCGTTTTTTCTGGTCCAACTGTGGTCCACATCCCCAAGTTTTTGTTTGAATACGACAAAGTTCGCATGTTTAGACATTTGACCTCCTGCGTGTGACCTTGCATTAACCTCATGTTGTTGCGGACTAACACGGTCCACCACCCCCTAAGATAGAGCAATTGCGAAAAAAAAATAACAATTTCACCTCTAGTGAACCTCGAAATCATTGTCATCTTATTCGAGACTTTATTCGGGAACTGTGTCCTCCAACCATCCAGGTTCGTGTAAATCGGACAACCCTGTATTTCCGTCCAAAAAATCAACAAACCTGACACTCCTGTGACTTTGAAAATCACCGCCACGTTATTCGGACATGTTTTTTCCCACCCACCAAGTTTCGTGTAAATAGGAAAACTCCTATTTTCGTGTAAAACATGCAAATTCAATGCAAACTCATCCGAGATTCCTATATTGCGGACTGTGTACCAATTCAGAAATCAATCATGATAACGCATTGATGAGTTTGGCGCTAACGACTAGAGTTTTCCGGCAGCGGCTACATCCCCCTCCCAAAACCATGACATCCCGAAAAACGTCCAGTGTCGCGGGTATATAGTTACCTGCTACGATATATTTTTATGTACTATAAATAGATACCCACACGTCTAACCGTTTGATCATCGTGTCGGTTATTAATGTTTAGTTGCTCTGAACGTATAGCTCTGACACAACTAATAAATTGAAAACGAAAACGCTGCGATGTGTTCCACCTAACCTTTAAATTATTCGTCACGTATATCACTTCTGAAGTAACTGACATCTGCTCCTTCAATTTACCAGTATGAGTCTTGATGTACATTTCTACATATTTATGGGTTTTGACAGGGAAACACAAAACTCATACATAAATTGAACCAGCAAAATATTGAAAAATACGACATAACTACAAATGTAACCAGGTAGGGAATATGAAACAACGAAAAATATATATTATGAAGCGGAAACCCTGGCCGAGAGCCTCGGCCAGCTTTCGGAAAGTTAAAATTCACAGAGAACATCTATGTAGTGTCAGAAACGAAGGCACATCCTATGTAGACTAGCAAACCTATCGACCACATCTTATATGTTTGCTAAAGTAAAAATACACAAACCTCATAAATGTCAAGTAGAATTTGAAATGCTACTTTTCACAATATTAATATCGATTCTGCCTGCCACATGTTGACAGGTAGGTTACATGAGCATGATACGAGCAGTATTGCAGTGACGCAAAATACTCCACTGTCCTGATTAATGGGAAAAGATAATTGTACTGACGCAACAACTTTTAGATGATAGTATATGAAAAGGAACATGAATTATTCATCTGATAAGATTAGAACGTGAAACGTCGACTACGAACAATCACACAAAAATGAACTAACCTATTGAAAACACGGTAGAAAAAGGAGAATAGGTCGACTATAATCGGTTATGCGAAATGTATCTACCGTCACGGTTCATCCTCAGATACGGCAGCTCTGGCGTATCACAGAATATGTCATTCAGCACCTAGACAGGACAACGGACAGAATAGTGTTATCACTGTGCTAAGTCTAGTCATGGTCGAAGGAGGTGGTGGTACTATAATTGCTATAATTCCAACCTCAACGGACTCTACTTAGGTTGCTCGGGTGGTATCAAAGCATAAGGTGGAATAATCTTCCGGGTAGCCAGTACAACATCAAATACGTGGACAATGATGAAATACGCGCAGATGAAAAGAGAAAATGAAGCAAGGTGATTGCCCCAACGTCAGCACCATTTCGAGACGGACTTGGTCATCCTTTGTAGTCTACTTGTGAAGTATGCACAACCAGTTGTTGAACTGAAATTGGTATACCAATTGGAACACCGAGTCTAACTTTTTCACTTCCTTCGCCAAGTCGCCTTCGCTCGGGATATCCAATTCGTGCGTTGATGGAACTTGAAACAAATAATGTTATTTTCCAGGAGGTATCCTGAATGTCATTGAAGATATCGGAAAATGAAATATAGATTTTGAACAACGTTGATACGACGTGTGACTGCATTCTTCCATGCCCAATCATATAGTCATGTTCGAAATCAGAGTTAAGGCATAGACTACCGAATTTATGAGAGCGAATTAATTCATCAGTAGCGTAATCAGCGGGTGGCGGGGTTTGGCAGGGTGCCCACCGGGAAAAAAACTGTTGGGGAACGGAAAAATGTGGAAGAGGAAGCGAAAAAGAGGGGGGGAAGAAGGAAAGGGGAAGAGAAGGGGGGAAAGAAAAAGGAAAAGGGAGAAGAAAGAGGGAGAAGGAAAGAGGAAGAAGAGGAAGCAGGAAGCGGAAACGGGGGGAAAGGAGAAGAGAGCTAGAATTTACCTTAAAATGGGGGAAGCACGGGAGGGCAAAAAAAAAGGAGAAATAGGTCAAAAAGACAGGAAGGGGAAAGGGAGAGCGACGGAACAATAAGAACGCAACGCTGCGTATTGATTCCTTGCCTGTTTCCCGTCAGTTCCCTTACAATGGTTGTGGCATCACATGATGTTCAGCTGTATAAAAACCGGCCGGATGTGTGTAATTGCCAACTCAAACCACAATTTGACACAAAACGTCCCGATCACCTGCAAATTTATTAACCGCAAGAGAGGCTGGTGACTTTTGACCCAAGGTCCAAAAAGTCATCTGAGGCAATTAAGGTAAAATATGAAAATGAACTGGTAAGTAAGTATGTCTTGAAGAGTGAAGGTAAAGTCACTAGTCATAACCAGTTCAGGTCCAACGTTTTCACTTCAGTGTGGGCATCGTACCAGCGACCGGAACAATGGTCGGCAGACTGCAGCAAGGCTAACTGATGAGGATCACTTAAGCGAAATTTATCTCTCAAGTGATGGTTTTGTCAAAGCAGATAGATTGAATGAAGTGGCGTTTTTGAATGGAAGACCACACATCATCAACAATGTACAAAACAAATCTTCGTTTTTGGGGAGTATATGTGTGGGGAAAGCGAAGCGCATACAGGCCTATATAGATTGTCAATTTGCATACCTCCACTACCCTGGGACAAGGAGTCATTGTGAGGTACATTCAGTGTCAATAGGCATGGTGTCTCACAGATTAGTTCAATTTGTACAGCAAAGTAGTCTGGTATTTTAAAGTGACTGTGGGTGTATCAGCTTTCATTATTTTCAAACACAAAAGTGGCTGAGGGTGAATCATTTTGTTGACCACCTAAATGCAAGACTCACCTTGTCTGGGGAAAGTGGGGGGTAATGCAGATGACAAGTGCATAACTGTTTAAAATATTGTATCAATAGCCATTTTCCTAGTCCATCAAATGTCTTATTCCCATTTTTAGGGTCGGTCAAACTTTTTCACAGGCTTTCAAATCACATTTTACCTCTACATTGGGGGGTTGGGAATGTCTCTCATAGGCCACCCCATGGCTGCACCTCACATAACAAATGTATCTGGCTGCATGATAACAATACGAATATAATAAGAAACAGACAAGATCTTGCAATTTTATAGTGTTATATATATAATATATATAGCCCATATTGAGATATTTCTGATTTATGTGGGTTCAAGTTAATGCTAATCCAAGTATGACTTCGCCAATGTTAAAATGTGAGATCCGGCAACCACTTTACAATACTCACTCAGTGATGTCAACACCAGAGAGGTACGGAGGCAGAAGAGAGATATTTAATAGACCAAAACCCCTACCCTTTCTGTCTGCCGGGGTCAGGGTACTTGCCCTCACTTTTTGCTCAATATCGAAAAATGCCACAATGTTGTGCCCTTCCCTCACATTCAGAAGCTTCCTTGACCCTTGGCTTTCTTCGTCCTCCCAACTCACTACTCGCCCCTTGCTTCTACTCTACACACATCACAGTTAATCCGGCCCCCTCCGTTAGGGCTTGTCGTATGAATCACGGTATAATACCCAATATCAGTCATTCCTGCCTGTCAAGTAATTTACATCCTGGACGTGTGGCTTTTGCATGCATATAGCGAAGTGTTAACTTTAAATGTGAACAATCAGAATAATCGTTAGTACTGATGCACACACAGAATAACGCCTTACACACTCTCGACCTCTGAGCATTGCCAGTGCCAGTAACCATTCCACACTGAATGGCTGACATGCATTCAAAAGTTTATTGTGTGTTTACTCAGTCCTCACAACACCCAACTGAAAGATTAAATCCTTAAGTTGGAGATTGGGACCATGTTTGCCAGCCAAACTAAGGGCTTATTAGAGTATGCAACACACAATGCATGCATTGGGTTTTGAATAAGGATATGGCTGTGCCACATCAGGTGTTCTAATTAATTCAGCAGGACACTTCCCTGGGTGTCATTTTGCTGCAACTGCCAAATTTATCACATTCATTGAGATAGCTTGTGAAAGAAGTTACGTAGTATGGTAGTGTCATTGACTTTTTTGTTGTCATAACAAGACGCATCTGCCAACACAAAAAAGCATGCAATAACCAAGTCAAAGGTCAAATGAGGTCAAAAGTTCAAACGTCCAAATGAGTCAAGTCGGTCACCAGATGTAGTCACCCAGACGAACGAAACGAAACGTTCCATTACAACATCTCTCCAAAATGTTTCGTTGCGAGATATACAACGATTTCCTATGGTGCCCCTTGACTAACCTTGACAATCTGACAACCAAAACATAGGGTAGATCCTCACCATACATGCTACCCACATCCCAATTTGAACTTGATAGATACTACTCGCGTCTTTTAGGTATCGTGCTGGCAAGCTTTTGAACTTTGCCCCCTCGTGTCCTTGAATGAACTTGAACGGCACCCAACAATCGGTCATCCTCCCCATAGTGCACCCTCATCCCTAAGTTGAACTTGATACCAGTTTTCGCGGTACGTTAATATCGTGCTGACAAGGGTGTCACACACCCACACACACCACCACACACACACATACGCACGGTGCATTGACTGCATGAAAGGTGTGCCACACGGGGGGACAGGGAGACGGCTCACTCCTCTCAGATCACACACACTGGTTGACAGGAGGATCGAGAAGGTCAGTGGAGCAAAGAGCAATGCAGGGGAAAATAAAGAAGGGGAAGGAAGAAAGGGGAGAAAGGAATAGGGACCAGGATGGGGGGGGGGGAGGGAGAGAAAAAGAGGAGAAACGGCGGAGCGAGCTATAAATTGACCTAAAAATGAGAAGAAGAGAACGTGGAAACGAAAAAGGGGATTAGGGGGGGGTCAAAGTAAGAGGGAGAAGAGGAGGCAAAATCGGAGAGAACTGGGCAGAGAAAATTGGAGAAAAGATGGGAAGTATTATAGGACGAAAGATAGAAATAAACGAGTGAAGAAGATAAAGGGAGGAGATAAGGAGCACGTACCTGGAAATGAGAAGAGGGGAGAGAAAAACAAGAGATTGGGAATGTAAAAGGAGGAAAGGAAAGGGAAGAGGTGGAGGGACAAAAAGCAAAAAAGACGAAAGAGCGGGTAGGAAGAAAGGAGGAGCGGGGGGGAAAAAGTGTAAAGTAACAAAGGAGTAGAAGAAGAAGGGGAAGAAGAGAGGGGAGAATGTAAAGGCAAGAAGGGAAAGTAGAAAAGAGAAGGAAAAGATCCGGAAAACACTTTTCAATTTGCGAGCTGGAAATAGTTTACCAAAAACACAAAATCGGCAATCGGTAGTCATCGCGATGGACCATATGCATAACGTGTTATTCTTCATAACTGAAACTGTAAGAAATGAAAAAGTGACGTGTCCGGCAGTCGTGTATTATGTCGGCCTGATACGTAATTGGCCGTTTTTGTGGCAGTAGCCAAAATGGGATTTTGTTCATTTTAGTATTTGCTGTTGCACGAGTAATTACATTCTCAGCTCATTCATGTAGACATTCCACCGAGACCATGTTCACGAGTTGGTATGACTGTGACTGTTACGAAGAGTCAAAGAAAATGATTTGTGTCATTGCAAGACATGGGAAGTGCATGCTGTCTTTCACATCTAGAATCGAGGTACTTTTTCGTATGCTACGCGCGAACTACCGCTTGTCGCGCTTCGCTCAGATTGAGGGACAACTACAGATTTATTGTGGAGAATGGAAAACTGTATCTATAGGTTCAATTTCAATATTTCCTTTCAAATACGATGTTCCCTATTGGAGTTATGGCCTTCAAAATTTGGGCCATCAAGCAGAGAAATTGCGCAATGACGCACGACGGTCACACATGGACAACACAGGAACTTATGTTATGCATTTGATCGTTTCATTTGTTGAATGTGCAACCATTTAGCAGACGTTTTTGTTGGCCTTTCTTCTCAACAAAGTAACCATCAACACCTACCAACCCACTACAGGATCCTCTCCCATGACGAAATGCTTTTCGAAGTGAATAATGTTGAATTTCAGTAGAAAAAAAAATGTTTGCAGGGTTGTACAAGTATGACATCAATTATTATGGCATGATGGGATGCATTTCGATCTTGCGCAAGTACAACACACCTGCTTCACCAACAACAACTTCAAAAGGACTATAACTCTGTAACGAAAGTCCTATGAACTTCTGATTTGAACTGATACATTCAGTTTTAAATTCCAGCTATTAAATCAGCCCACAGCCCCGTGTTTAATCATCCAGCAGTTGTCCTTCAATAATGGAATAATACGTCGGATTTATATAGCGCCTTACATAGAACACGGAGCGCTTTACAGTGTTTTATACGATCAATCTTTGAGCATCAAGTAAGTTTCCAGTGATCTTTTAAAGGAGTCAACAATCACTGCATTACGTAGTCAAGGCAAATGTTATTAGCAAATCACTGGAGCAGCGACAGAGAAGGCTCTATCCCCGTAGTGAGGAGTACGAGACAATGGTGGGTTACAGAGCAAACGTGACGACGAACGGAGAGAGCGAGAAGGCTGAGATTTCGGCTAGAAGGTCTGTGAAAGTCTGTGATGCCATGTAGAGCTTTATACGCCGGAGTGCCTTTTTTTATTTCACGCGATCTCGGATAGGTAACAAATGGAGTTCCTTAAGAATTGGTTTGATGTGTTCTCCTTATTCCTACTGCAACAGCGAGTAACTAGTAACGAGACAGCAGAATTTCCGCACACGCTGTAACTTTTCTAGCTTAAAAACAGTCCATACAGGAGACTGTAATAATCCAAGCGTGATGTCACGAAGGCATGCACACAGGCGTTCCGTGGATTCCTGCATAGGTATATCCTAGCTAGCCCACTGTCCAGCTTGGGACAATGTTTCTAACATGGCTCTTCATGTCAAGACATCTGTCAAATTAGGTTATTCCGAAGTTGCGAACATTACTGGAGTAGTGAACATGTAGTCTCCGACCGTGATGTTAGGTGGCAGCATACATTTCACAAAACGGGAGCTGGTGAACAGTTTTGAAGTCTTTCAACACCAGCTTATTCGGATTGATCAAGCTTTGACGTATCGAACACATTGCTCCAAGTGAGAGATTGCTTCACAGTTTTCCACACGATGGAAAATGAAATAAACGTGTATCATCGACATATGTCATATATTTAACTCCATGACGCTGATTATGTCACCGAGAGGGGCCGTATGGAGAGTGAAGAGCTGTGGACCTAAAACGGATCCTTGGGATACGCCATCACGAAGGGTAATGCCATCAGAGAGAACATTTTGTACATCAATCTTTTGAACACGGTCATGTAGAAATTATTCGAACCACTCCAGAACAGTGCCACTGATTCCATACTGTATTTCCATACAGCAGAACAGCTTCCTGATGTGTGTCCACAGCTTGCAACAAATCATTGTGTGCCCCGAGCAAGGCAGACTCGGTACTGTGGAACTCGCGATTATGCTGACTGCATGCATTCTATACATTCAAGTTGTGTTCGCTGAGATTGACAGAGGCGGGAGGATGTCAACGCCGAGTTTAATAACTTCGCTGATTGTTTGATATCGAGCGCATCTATGGAATCCTACCCTAAGATGGTCAACGTACTCCGGTGACCTTTGTACCCCATAGCATTATCATATCATTATACTGCAACCGTGAACTTGCTTATTATTGACAATGTAGCAATTCTGCATATCGACTGCCTTCGCTCTGCATGCGAACGCTGCGACCTAATTGATATTCAATAGCAGTTCCTAGTTGCCCATCTGACGTCATCGTGGGACTCAATTCCCCGAGGGAGAAGAAGTTTTGCCTCTACGATGACTCCTCTACTGCACAAACACGGGACATACACAACAGTGTGCATACTAACGTATCAGTATGTTCTGTTACTAAACACCACCGTAAAAGTGTCAGTTGTCGCGCTGCCCTTTTAGACTGTCACTGTATTAATGGAATGAATTGCCAAACAATGGTGTCAACTCATAAAAACTTCCAACACAGGCTAATAAGTTCACTTTGTGACTGCTGGTACATAGTGGTTACAGTTACTATGGCTGTACACCAGCTAAACAATCAGATTCCAGATGATCATAATTCTTCTCCTCAGTCACAGAAGATGCAAAGCACCCTTCCCTCGATTTGAAACGATACTGGTCTCGATTCAACTCTTCGGCCAATCAGATTGCAGGAAACCAATGAAGGTAAAACCTAGAACGACGGGGTTCATGTACCCCCTTTTAAGGAAGCTGCAAGCCGGCATTTCAACTTGATTCACCTTGATCGAACCAAGCATTCTGACTAATAGTCTCTTACCTCTGCTGACCATGGATGACCTTTCTCCTGACCACAAACCAAAAAGAACAAGTCCTCCTTATGAGGAACCCATATACCAAGTACGGGCTTTTTCCATCTAGGTGGGGGTCGAGTTATCCTGTTATGTAGCTAATCATTGTCAACCTGGTGTTAGCGTTATTCATCCAAGTGATGTGAACGTTATTGTGCAAACACGCGAGAATTGGCCCAAATATCACCTTTTTACGATTTGCAACATTTCCTTCATGTTAACTCTCGCTTCACGCAAAAATCGAAAGGGTCTTATGTACCCCTCGTAAGAACTTCCTACAAATAATTTCCAGCTTGATCGGACCAAGCATTCTCGACTCAGCTTGTTGAAGAGATTTCGAGACTTTGACCTGTTTAATTTCATAACCTAATCTAAGATTATGGTTGACCTGATCCCGAAACAATAAGGATCATGTACTTATTATGAAGATGTATATAACAGTGTGACTTTCATCCCTCCAGGATGGGTAGGGTCCACAGAGCTAAATTGGCCGAATTTTCAATTTTCCATAACTTCGCCAATCCCCAGAAATTACCACTGGTCTACACCAATAGCAATATTGTTCATGAATACGGCATATTGAGTTGCATGCCAAATTTGAACTTGATCGGACCGGGCATTCTAGACTTATTGTGTTGACAAGATTTTGAGACAATAGTGACAATGTACTCATTTACAACCACACGCACACCCGCCCCACCATACACCTACACACGCACGCACACACACACACACACGCACACACACGCACACACACGCTTGCACACTGTCATGGCTGCATAGATTTCTTCGACTTCGTCAAGAATAAAGAAACCCAAAGAACGGGCACCTGGTAATTCCAAATATGCACGAACTGGCTTGGTTTCCAGGGGCTGCAATGGTTCATGCGAATCTCTGTACCCCCTGTTACTGGTATTTCATAGAAAAGTGAATTGATCTCATCTCTCGAAGTGGCAGCACAAAAAGTATTTGAGAAACGACTGCTTACCCACTCCCAAAAAAACACAATGGCTAATGCTGACTCTTTACTTGGTCAGCAGTTTGGCCAAGTGCCTCCGTGATCCATCAAAAGATGTAGGAAGGATTGCCAGTTTGAATCAATTGTGAACAGATACATAAATAAATAGACACGCCTGATCACAAAAGCTCACCAAGCCTATGACTGAGGTGAGCGGAACGACAGTAATTGAATCACGCTGCAAGTTTCCTCCTTGTTAATAATAATAATGAAGGAACACAAAATACAAATGTGATATGCGAAGGCATCTTCAAGCTTCAGTTTTTCAGTCTTGGTGTGAAGGGAAGTTGGAAGTGGAAGTGGAAAAGAGGGAGACAGAACGGATACTATGATGAACAATTCCACATGTTTCATCCTGTCGGGCCTATAACGGTTTTGCATTTATTTATATTCTGTAATACCACTATACAGGTCCAATATCTTTGCCCTCGAACCCGCGGCCTGTCCCGAGAAGTTGGCAAATTTAGGCTACCCCGAAATGGGCACCTCCTCCCCCCCCCCCCCCCGACCCTGCCCTAACGCCTTTGTTGAGACAGACTCAAATTAAGCAGGGCTAAATTCTGCATTATTGTATGTTTGCCATCAATAACAACCCTATCATGCAATCGACAAGTTGAACAGACTATTACAATAACACGTCACTTCCGTTAGCCCCATTGTAGGTTATCAATTCGTCAGTGCGTTAAATCCAAACTTGCTGTAGCCACTATACAGGAAAATGTGAGATAGTACAACTCTTGCGATTGCTCATAGCGACCGGATTCTCGTTGCTAGTCAAATTAGTTATCAAATATTGTCGATCCCATACGATCATTTGATTTCAAGCGACAAAGACTCAGGGTTTATTAATACGACTTCATCATGTGTGTTCTTATCCTGTATGGGCTATATCACCAAGCAAAAATCAACACATTGGTGGTAAGGTATAGGTAATCGGGCGAATATAATGTCTAATTATTACAATGAAGCTAGTTTGTATTTCTCAAGAATTGCCACCTGATTCATAAGTACACGCAGTTACAAGATAAAGGTTTTCAATATGTTTTTTTGTTCACATTTATCAATTGTAGCATTAGGTCTGACCACCTGGTGAACACAGCATCAGTTATTAATAATATGTAATTATAACAGCCGACAAGGACTATATCCCCGGCGTTACCACCTCAAAAATTTGAATCATAATGCACTGGGTAACGAAACGGATTTCTATGCGATTATCCATTTTTTAGTGTGTTCAGGGCTGGTGGCTTGCAGGTCTACGACGTTGCCTCCTTAAATGAGCTAAAGAAAGGGAATGCACGTTTGCTTGACTTCCCAGATGAAAAATCGCCCGTGTATGTATTATATAAACGGCACCGTCCGTTATTCGCCGGGCCATGCGTGACGATTGGGCAATTTGGAATCAATATAGTGAGTAGTAAACGTTGCTCCTTGAACGAGCTGAGTTATAAGTGCACGTAAAAAAACGTTTAAAAAAAAACGTTTTCATGTGTGCTTTATCATCTGTTCGACTGTACCATAGGTGTTGGGCAAATCATTACGTTATATTAATGCAATATGTTCCGTTATTATAAATATTCCGAACCCTTTTATCCGTACCGTACCGCATGCATACTAAACCTTAAACGCACTACTTACAAAATGGATTCCAATGCTTTACCTTTTCAATCAATTGACAATCTTTTTACACTTTGCATAGCCAATTCATTTAATACTATTAGAAGGTTTTTTTCTCGAGGCGTTTGCGGCCTCTGGGTTTTGTGATAGCTCACCACAAATGTATTGAATATTATCTTTTTTGTTTTTTGGGGGGGGGGGTTGTTTCATCGCCTACTGTATTATGATTACATTCAACACACAACAAACCTTCTAATTGTAAAAAGAGCTAGTACGGTCCACTGCTTTTCCCAGCTGATGCGCACTGTTCGAGAGGAATTTTTCTGATTTGTGGTAGTGTTGTATTGTAACCATCATATTTTTTATTATGGTTGGGGATAGATCAGGATTGGAGTATAGGTGTGTAGCCACCACGCGATTCTCTGATACAGTGCGAGTCGACCTCCATATTTAGAGATGCGCGTGTGTACCCGAGAAGAACATTTCCGGGGCCGTAAATCAAGAAAACTGGAATATAATCTTGACCATATGCAGGTTCTTCAACCCGCCACAACTTCATGTTAATGTCACAATTTGGCTTCGGTTTGTCATTTCCTCCATGTGTCCGTAACTGGAAGCGAATACTCTTGCATTCCACGACAAAAAAAAAAAAGATTGGATGTCAAAAAACAAAAAGAATCAAATCTGTCGATACGTGAACTACTACCATCTCCAACGTTATTTTCCTATCCTCGGTGGGTATAAGTTCCTGATAGCACGGAAAGTCGCTGACACGGGACGGTATCTTACACATATATTACGGTGCTAAACATTTGCCCCCAATGTCTCTGGATACTAGAACTGTACATTATTTAGTTCAGTGGGTTTTTTTTTTTTCGACTAACCCAAATCAGTTTCGAGTAAGATATCCACCTGTCGTACGCACTAATCTAACCAACAACGCCTAATCCTCAGAGAGCGTGACAACTGTTGCGAATGATGTCAATTGTCCGTATGATATCATCTATATCCGCGCAAAAAATACCATTGCACTTTCACGAAGAAATTATTGTCTATTTAAACACAGGCCACTCCTAACGACCTTCTCGAGACAATAATACTGTGTAAACAAGAACACAATGTCTATCAAGCGTTGTGCGATAACAAATACGAACAGAACAGAATGTTTGTCCAATAGCTGTAGCCTCGAAGACAATTGAATACATCAGTTGAGCTCACGTGATACCCTCGAACGCGTCAAAACTTATAACTATACAAGCATGTTCGTGTCTCAGACTTCAGGAACTTTTCTTCTGCATTCGACAATTCATACATGTGAATGTTCATATACGCTCTATGTTTGACAAACAAAATCATTTAGAATCACATAACGGAGAATAATCGATAGAGTAATCATTAAACGAATCTCTATAATATCTAGGATCATAATACTACTTTCATTCTGCCGAAGATGGAGTTTTAACCATCAACTTATCGAATATTTGACTGCTGTAAATCAAATGTTTAATCCAGCCGGGTATCAAAGAAACTATTTGCGCTAGCTAAACCACCGTGCACATGACTGATATGATGGCACGGAACCACAAGACTGCCGCTACAAATAACATCGTTACGCATTCACGTGACTATACTGACTTGAGACTGAAAGCAAATCTCGTGTTGCTTATCACCTTTTACCGTTTCCGACCCCTGGTGATGACCTTGATCTGATGACATCCATCCTCCAGTCCTTCCGGTTCTCATGGTGCCCTTCGACAATTCATCCCGAGATATTCCTGGGTCCGCTTGCTTGATCTCCATCGTGCTCAACTATAGCACCACAGCACTTACGTCATAATTCTGATTGGAGTAACTTTAGGCGACAATTGCAATTGACTATTTGAAATCTACTTATATCATGTTCAAGATACCCACTTTGGCAGTTGACATTATTCTCTCCTACATGTTCCTATTATTGAATAGAAGCTCGAAACGAGCAACCATATTAGCGGGCTCACTTGATTGACTCGGCCGGGTACCGATAGTCATACCTTTCGCTCGATAGCTGTCTTTGCTGTTACATACAACTTGAATATTCAGACTACCAATCCGCGGTCATCGAGGTGGTTACTCGGTATTCGTTACTCACGCCGTGAACACACTTAGAACGTGTTTAGGAGATAAAAATATATACAGTTGGTGCTATCTCTTTCGAAACGCGTTTAACTGCTAGCACAGTGTGACGGTTTCTCAAAGTGTTGTGCAAAATGCTAGAGTTTTAAGGTTTTAAATCACAAGCTAGGGGGGTTTCAAGTTTATGGCCAGCTCGTGTGTATAGAGAAATGTGAAAATTTCTTAAAGCACAGGTCATTAAACGTAACATACTGGACTTTTGGTACTTTCTATTTTATACACTATGAAACTGTAAACCAGACCAACTTTCCTCTATTCAAGATGTAATATAAGCACAATCAGCTATGATGGCAAGGTTTGCCTAGTGATGGACCTACGGAATCGTTCACAAAATATGAAAGGAATTACCCCCATTTCGCCTCTGTAATCATGGCGCAAAAATGCTAGTTTACTGTGTACGGTCTATGAGCGATCTTCGCATCGTTCCGCCGTGATGTCATGGATTCCTCAGATTTCTCAAAAATCAATTGGGCAACATGCTTTAGAAACCTCCAAAATGAAGGTGGGGTTTTAATATTTCCTCTTTTACCTGTGCTAGTCTGAAGCAAATATGTCACATGACCATCGGTCTTCAAACACTGTTCGAAGAGTGCGTGTCGACCACACATATACCACAAACCATTGGAACGCGTACCGGTACGACACATCGTCACTTATATTGTTAAGTGCATACATTTCCTTAAGTTGAAGATAAAAGACGTAAATGCCATTCGTCTCGTATTTATTGGCTATTTCTACGTGATAGCTACATGTAGGCTATAGAGGGGATAGCCTGGAAAGGGGGAATGAGTTTCGGAATCACAATACATCGAACAAAAGACGCAACATTGCCCAAATGTGAATATCTGCCATGCTATGACAGGGGCGTCGGAGCGTTTCGAAAAGTGGGGAGACACATCGAACGCAAATGACCATCTGAGCGGAGCGCCACCATCGGTCGCGCGGAGCGTACAGTAGAAATGTCAGATTTTCATACCCTCCAGATTGACGGCGGAAACGGCACTTGCCAGGCTCAATAGCACCAATCTAAATGTGTGTGATTTGAGTAAAAAAACGAAGGACAAAAAAGTTGTCATTGGCCATACTAAGATGATTTACTAAGTATCACACATGGTATTTTTTTATTACCTTTCTACTCTGGCTTTGTTTGCGTGGGATCCAGGGGTCTACCGAACGGTCTCTGGTGGGATCGAAGGGAATAGACATAGGCGTACGAGACACTCCAATTTGAGGGCGGAAAATTTGTACTCGAAATTTAACGAGTCAAGTCATTGGAAACGACCGGCTCGCGCGCGAAGCGCGCGATGGAAAAAAAGCATGTTTGCGGGGAACTGTATTCGAAAAAAGTCTGCAAAAAATTCAGAATTTTTCACTTTGCTATTTCCTTCCCAAAGTTTCCACGAATTTCCGCCCGAATTTTCATCTCAGAAAAATGGGGGGGGGAGTCTCCCCCCAAGGCTTCTGAAATTAATCGAGTGAACGAAATGATTCCGAAGCATTACATCGCATTAATTTGCCTACAGCCTGGAAGAAAAAAACGCCATTGCGCACGAAAAAACTTGAAAAATTATGCACTTTTGGCTATTCGATTTAAAAAGCGAGAATTCGGTATTGAACATGGGTAATCCTTGGAATTCGGCCCCAGTCGGGTCAAGATCTTCACCGGGGGTCCGCACCTGGAATTAGTGGACTTATAAGACAATATCCAACGCGATTTATGGTTGGTTAGACAAAAATGGAATCAGTTTAGATGATACAAAATCAAATAGCCTATTAATTTTATTACGGTCCGGAAAGTGGAGGGGACAAACGATATGATATCCCCCACTTTTGAAAGTGGGGAGGAGGGGGGGGGGGAACCCATGTCCCCGTCCCCCACCTATTGACGCCCATGTGCTATGAGCATTCTCGACAACATTTATTTTTCAGATGTTCGTCTGCCTTGGAGGAACCACACCCAAGGAAGGGCGAATGGAGTTGTATCTCGGGGTCAGAGGGTGGTTCGCCTCTTGTGATAAGACATGGGATATCAATGACGTAGGTTATAGCCGCCGCCAGTTGGGCTACAGGGAAGCAAGGAATTAGCTACTCTCGGGACAGAATTCGGGCGCCCCTCGGGGACCTCGCCATGGCGAGAACTGGGGGACTTGATACGGGAAGTGAGTAGGATATAAACTGTATGACGTTTTGATGGCATAATGCTGAATAAATCTGATGGAAAAGGCATTGACCTAATTATAACAATTGTCTTGAATCTGCATTGCATTTGTTTGTCTTGAATCTGCATTCTTTTGAGAGGGAAGAAGAGTTGACAGGAGAGGGTATTTCAGTGGATGAGACAATATTTTGTACTGTGTTGTGCTTATTAGTGTTCCTGGCACCACTCCACCCGTCACGAGAAATTGCGCAAAACGCCATCTCTTCCTCATTTTCATTGGGCTACAACCCCTGGATAAATATAGATGAGACGAAACTTGACCAGGGTCCCATTGATAACTGCACTAGACTAAGTTGCAGCACCCCCCCCCCCACACTGTGCAATGTGAATTCCAACTATGTGTGATTTTTTATCATTGAAAGGGTAGAGACGGGCAAAAGCGTTGTTGCACATCTAATTCTCTCCAGGATTGTACATATTCCCAGCAGGAATGGCCGATTTCGGCAAATTCCGGTATTTCCACCGGCGTATTCACTATTGATGCTTTAAACATCAACATCAATGAGTATCCCATTCAATTCTTGATTAATGAATATCATTATATATTGCCTTTACATCAGTTCGATGCGTTTTTTATAGAAAAAGTTCGGCTGATCTACTACCTTCCATTCCGTCCTTTCTTTCTCGCCACCAGGAGAGCGGAGATTGGGCAATGTCCCTATGAGCCTACCTACGCATGCAATGCACGTCGCGGGAAGTATTTGCCAAGGTATGTGGTGGAAAATCCTTGCGGAATATGTTCATGGTGTTTACAGAGCCATACAATTCGTCAATAGAAGCAGTCAGGCTTTTAACCCTTCAAAGAGGCATACTTAATCCAAAGGCGTACGGAGTGGTGGGGCACGCAGCCCTTCGAAGAGTGAGAATAAAATTTAGGACAAACAAACGCGGCTGTAAGTTCTAGTTAATAAAACACGAAAAAATTGGAAACAGCTGAAGAGCCTGAGTGAAGCTAGGATTACGCCTACCGTCCACCTGAGTTCTTTCTGACAAGAAGCCAGAAAAAGATTTGACAAAATTGGTAGTTGTTAAGTCAGCTCATCAAGGGCGCCAACATTTGTTGAAGTGAGGGTGTAAGACAGTAAGAGCGACGGCTTCGTGTGGCACATCGTTAATAGGGGGGCCCTCATAAAAATTTATGGGTTCCAGATCACCATCCACGACCCAGATAGTGAAGGAACTCTTTCCGAACCTTGGCAGCCCACGCACTTTGAACAGACATTGTGCAGATTTTTCATGGGAAAAGTAGATAGCGCTAAACTACAAAATACTGCTGGCATGGACTAGCGATCAACTAGTCAAAGAAATCATATCACCTATATTCGTGACAAACATATCAAGTATAGCACCACATATTCGTTTTCAACAAAACAGAATATATTTTTAGACCCTTCTTACCTCGGTGGTATAAACGATTGTCAGGGTAATCTTCGATCATTTCTCGAGGAGGATTATTTCGTGTCGTCTTCTCTGACTGTCGATGCCGGTATAAAATTCTGCCAGATACACGCTTCCATTAGTCGGCCTAAAGAACGGAGTCGGCTTTGCTATGCGGGGTAGGCCGTGACGTCATATGACGGCCAAGGAAGAAATTCCCAGAGCGATTGTGTCGAGGAGCGGTTGCTCTGGCACGAGAGGCAGATATGTGGCGGCGCAAGGTAGAGTGATCATGACAGTATCTCGGTATTGATGGTTTGTATTGAATTAACATCAGGGCTCTTCATTGTTGTCCTAAAGCTGAAAGGCCACGGCATGCGATATCATATATATACTTGGATAGAATAGCGTTCTTGTGAAACAGCTTTTTACGCCCACTCGTTATGTTTATGTACTGTGTAACAAGTAGCACACCAAACAAGTAGCACATTTATCTACTCTCTGGAACTTCTGGTGTGCCGTATATCGGATATACCGGATATATAACTTCACCTGCATGCCATAACACTCAGATGTATGGTCGCAATTCCTAAATGAACCCCCAAAAACGTGAACATAGCCGACACGTCTGCTCGAACATTGTATCCATCAGTTCATTGACATATCCTAGCATACGGTATAGAGGAAACATGATTAAAGGCTATCGTTGGTATAGCCAGAATGACATTGAAAATCTGCTCCAGTCAAATTGCGTCGTTAGACTATACGTAGATATACCACATCCGGAATCAGCGTCATAGTTTGGTAACATTCATGAGATCGACGCGAACAGTCTGTAATGAAAACAGCTGGATTACGGCAGTAGGTGTGCAGGGTTCAAACTTCAATACACGTTCAGTTCATCTATAGCGACAACGTCATAAGAGCGATGCAATGAATAAAAAAAAAATCGGTACCCTTTCTGACGTTGAGTTGCTGGGTGACGCTATACATTGGCCACATAAAAACAAGACCCCGGGATCGTTCTAACGGCCCCCCCCGGCCACTCTAGCACATTCATGTAGGGTTACGTGTAAACCTCTACACAGAATGAGATAAAATATCTATATATGAAAAAACTAACCTCGTTGGAAGATAGTGGAGGAGTCTCACTTGATGTCAACAGCATCCAGGTAACGGACCTCTTGCCCGTCGGATGGGCTCAGCTACTATGCCTGGATGCTTCGATAATGTTCAGTGCTCCTCGTCGGTTGGGGTTGAAACACGTCAAATGCATTCACGTTCGCTGTGGAGGAAAGCGAACGGGAGGGAAGGGCTCGGAAAGAAAGTACACTATTACAATATACGGACCTAAATAAAATAAACAAGCGTGGTGCATAGATGTGTCGTGAACTTTGAGGTCTAGGGGAAATTCGGAGTGAAGGAAATTTAGAGTAGAAAAAAATTCATATAATTTTCGGATTAACGAACTCTTGCGGAATCGGACGAAGACCTTGTCCAGGACAACAAACTGGCAGTCTACCTTGACTCGCATGCATGGGGCACCGGTGGATTACGGCTTTGATGTTAGCGCCGTTTGCAATTACTCCCTATGTGTGACAACAACTACTGGGAACTTACTAGACCCTGTGTTTGCCTATACGTCATTTGCCCCAGTTTTAGGTGGCAACAATTGTACCGCCTCTGTTGTTTTTTTCCTATTTTACGTTCATAAACATTACAAGAACATCTCACAAACATGATATTGAACCTTTATGCTCAGGCCTTCAAGAAATGTTGGCAGTATCGGGATATGTGTCAAGGGAATTATGGTTCCGTAAAATGAATAACTAGGTCTACGATTACTTTCGAAGTACAATGTTCATGTAAATGTGATTTGACTTTTGGTACTTTTGAATAATACACTATGCTGATTTGGAAACGAACCCCAAAACCGTCAAGTCCGCCGATTTCAGTTATTAGCTATTGCGAAATTTTTCTTCTGACGTCACGGAGAAGGGCACAGCGGCATCCCTTGCAATTGGAAGTCAATGCAAACATGTACTTTGAAACCCTTAGCGACCCCCAGCAGTTACTTTGAGGAGTTTATGAGCGGCTTTTGCATCGTCCCCTAAAATGATAAATCCAGAACAGTAAATTGAAATAAACTCACAAAGAAACGTGCTCGATCCTTCAGTTTTGGAGTGTGGGGTTCCATATTTTCTCTTCTACCAGTATGATTTTGGGGGAGAAAGAAAATTTGTTTAATTTGGATTAATCATTATTACCTGTAACATTGGAGGGACATTGGAGGCATGTTTCTGAAACGTTCTGAGTTCACTAGGACAATTCGTTGGCTCTTAAATAAAATATTGTCTCTCTTGTTATTGCATTATCACTACAGTAAATCTCGGTCGATGTGAGGAACACCGTGCGTACCTACAAGGGCGTCTCCGTTGGAGCGACTGGTCCATTTTGGGACGTCGTCAAATTCGACTGCTTCCCCGGCTACGAATTGATAGGAGATAGTGCAATCCAATGTGTTCTAGTGAAACCCGGAGACCGCCACGAAACGAGATGGAACGGGTCTACACCTGCTTGTATTGGTACGTTGGAGACTCGAATACTTTCCATATTCAAACACTGCCAAGGAACCCCACTGGCAACAAAACCTAATTCATTAAAATTGTTTACAATTGCTGTTGAGGGGGGTATAGAGGGAGAGCTTCATAACATCTATGGGTTCATCACCCTAACCATACTCATGCGGAAATTGGACCTATATTGTGCTAAATTGTGCGAATCGAGGTTTCTGCTGCAAAATTTCCGAACCATTTCTGTTATGTATAGGCTGGGAGTGATCTCCGCCTGTAATTTTGAGAAGAGGAATACAAGGTGAGTGAGTACCACTTACTATCATTATTATTATTATTATTATATTATTATTATTATTATATTATTATTATTATTATTATTATATTATTATTATTATTATATTATTATTATTATTATTATTATTATATTATTATTATTATTATTATTATTATTATTATATTATTATTATTATTATATTATTATTATTATTCTACTTCTACTTCTTATTCTTCTTCTTCTTATTGTGCAATTCCTCAGGTGACGATTTTCTTCAAGAGGCGTACATTACATAGTCGGGTGTCTACAAGGTATCTACATTTTCTCCGCTCGCAACATCAGCTGAAATTGAAATATGCTCACGGAGTACGAAAAAAAAAACATTTTGTTCTTGCAGAAAAGTCCACGACAACATCTCCTGCACCCTCAGAGCGCCCATCAAAACCAAAACGTCGCCGTCGATCAACCAATCACGACATTGAAGACGGGCAGTGTCAACAGCCAATCAGCCAATCACTGCATTAAAGACGACTGCGTCGACAACCAGTAAGCCAATAACAACAGAGAAGAAAAAACGGTGTGTTGGAACCAACGGAAAGACCGATAAAGTCATCCTCAACACAGCAGACATCGCCTTCAACCACCGAAAAACCGAAATCTGTGACTATACCACAGGGGGACAGCAGCACTCGGTCACCTAGTCGAGGACCGATAATTACCGGAAGACCGACGAAGCCGGTTACACCAAGAGCCGAAGTGACCGACGAAATTCGGCGGTGATAAAGTTGACGTCACCAGAGACTGGGCCTTCTTGATAGTTCGAAGCGAGAACAACGAATCATCGGATAACGAATGAGTATTCACTTTATACAGGTTTGTATCTTTTTCTACTTTAATATGATAGCTGGAGTGGTTGACGATTATGACCTATATAACGATGGAGTAGTTTGTGAGCGCGATTTTTTTTTTCTTCGATGTGGTCATGCCACATGTAACTACTCCAGTCTTTCGTTAGGAGCGATATTTTCCTCGGACTGCGTACGTGAGAGTCATACCGAAAACATCATAGTGACCCTTCAGACTTGTGTGTCAGCGGCGAAACGATTTAGCAATAACAGTCAGTTCAATCCGCTCCACGTTATGAAGCGCCAACACTTTTTTAAATGACTATTAGTTCAGTATTATAGAGGGGTATCCTCTCCCTCAATAACTCTCAGGACCAAACTTCTAGCTTCTTTTAGGGTCCTTTCCAACATTTTTGACATGGTAACGGAAAGGTGAGCACTTCGCTGTTTTTATTATGGCGGCCAAAATGGCAGCTAAAAATAAACAACCAGCAAAACACTACAGATCATAAATTTCCCTAGGGAGGCGGATAGCTCAGTAGTAGAGCTCCAAACTGCAAAAACCATTGATTGCGAGTTCGGCGCCCATGGGAAACCGGGATTTTCCGCCAGTATTGTGGACAAGGCATGTCATCCTGAAAAGGTAATAAGTACAATTCATGCCCCCCCCCCTCACTCGTGGGTACGCTACTGAAGCTCGGGAAAAAAATCCCCAAGACCGATATCGAACATGTTCGATACGTCAACTTGTTGACACCAGTCTGAAGTGAGTCTGGTCCAGAAATGGTCCTGTGCGAAGACGTGGTGCGTGTCCGAATATGCGCTTTCCTTTATGTAAGCCTTTTCACATTCTGTGTGCGCCCCTGCAGTGACCTGCAGAGTGGTTCACCAATCGTTAACAACGTCTGTCCAGGATTGTCAGGGCCCCCAACGGGCCTCTTATAAGACACATTGCTTCCATTATTGGAGGGAGCAATCACAGAAAAGATTAAAGTACACACCCCCAGACAAATTGGACAAGAGATTATATCAACAGAGCTGTGGTTGTCAATCAAAGTGCAAATTTTTATTGCAGCTAGATAAGGTAAATTTCACTGAACGAGTGAGGAATAAAATTAATAAAATCGTCTAACACAAGGACTAGTCTGAACGTTGCTCGGCCGCTCACTCGCACATGACTAGACTTTCACAAAAGCCCACATTGAGCCTATCGGGGAGTTCTTCGTGTAAACAATATTTTGTGCACTTCGCGCCAACATTTGGCTGTGCTCCGATTAGTCTTCTTCGAAATGTTCCCTCATCTGTCGGTCAGCATCCGCCCTCCCCGTGATGGTATCAGACTCATCACTGCGTCTAGGGAAGGCGAGCCAGCCCCCCCCCCCCCCTGGAAGAGATTCTTGAAATTACACTCACCTAATATCACGAAAGAAACGGTAGGATTTAAGAAATTGATTGCGGCCGTTGCTAGTTTCGGTAAGCAGGATAGAGCATGAATAGATGGATGGTTTCCCGATTTTGTAGACCCTCGCTCGTAGGGCCATTTGCGCGTGCAATGCGCTTATCCCACAATTCATGTTTCAAAAGTGTTACCAGGTTCTCAAAGTTTCATTCTTCCAGCGTATTGATTGTTCCCAGTTGTCTGCGGTCGTCATTACACGTACTGAACAGACGATATAACTTCCTTTGCAGACTTTCCATAAACACGGAATCACGGTATCCCCGTAGTAAACAGTCTACAGAGGTACCTGTAGTTTCTCACTTAAGGGGGAACTCCAGCCAAAAATATTTAAATGTCATGTGATTGTGCATCGAAATCATGCCAATCAAATTTTGTTTCATGTTCATAGCATGTTCGGTTATAAAGTTACGAATTCTTAAAGAATAATAATTTATCACTGCTGATTTGGCAAGTTTGCAAATGGGCAACATTTGATGACGAAAAGAAATATGTCTTTTCTCTTATGATTGGTAGATATTGACATCATAAAACGGTTGCCAGATTGCCCAAATCAGCAAATTTATATGGAAATTGAGGACAAGGAAGCAGCCATATCTTCCCAACGAGCATGCTATGACACTGGAACCAAAAGTGATATTTCACCTTATGTCTTATTCTCGGAACATAATAAACACACAAGTGGAGATTATTCGGCTGGAAGGTTACTTCAATTTGGTATCATGCGTTGGTGGGATTTCCAATCCGTGTCATAATTATTGTGGCCGATTAAATGCTGTCAGGGAATTACAGATGTGCTACGATGAATGGATTAAGGGTTTAGGAAGAAAGCGAATTACGAAGAGGTCCCAATGGGCCCATGAATCCACGGCTGTCGTCCAAAGAGGCTAAATAGTTACTTTTTTATTATAGTTTTTCTGGGTAAAGCCATGAGAAATCCTGGTAGTCAACTGGAAACGGTCGGCGAGAGTATCTGATTCTTAGTCCTTTGGGTTGTTTGTTTTTCCTGTTAGACCTTGAGTAGTTTTTCATATGTCAAGTGGATTCAATTTAGCGTTGTATATATTTAAATTTACTTAATAAGTCGATATTTGCATATTGAAGTGTGACCACGAGGGGGGCCCCTTTTCCATGAAAGAAAGAAAAAGAACTAGCATTGAACCTCCTCACTGCCGAGTAAACATGTTCAAAAGGGTCTGACCTACTATGACTCGCTCGCTATTTTTATTCAAAACATGGTTGGGAAGCGGGAGCAGAGCTGGCGGGGAAGCCTTGGCTCTGGATTGAATGGCGCCCTACGGCGTCAAACACCTAGACCACCCACTAGCTTCTTTATCATTTTTTCCAGAATTTACGAGAACCAAACTGAGATTGCTTTTGAGGATGATGTACCCGTACCGCCCAGAATGGTACGCTCCTCCCTGTAAAAAAAAAAAATATTGTAGAATTTACAGTAATTGCTGGCAACTCTGCTGCCATACTTTACTGTAAACTTCCAATAAACCTACTGTGAAATTTACAGTAAAAATTCTATTACTTGTGATTTTACTGCGAAGTATCCAGGAGTTGACGAGAAAATTCGCAGTAAATTACGTCTTTCTTTTTTCACAATGTTTAACTGGGACTTGACCTATTGAGTAACCAATTGACTTATTGCCAGTTTGAACTAATCATACTGTGGAGAGAATACATTGAAGATATATCAAATGTTCAAACACTACTACAAGAACGGTGTTTTTTGTTGTTTTTCATCTTGATCGAGAAAATTGGAGCGCCGGTTTATGGAGAATGCGGGCGCTTGTTTTGGCTGGATTCGAACTGTAAAGGGTTCAGGGAACCAATTGAGAGTCATCAAGGAACCCGCAGTATTTGTTTTCGTGGATGAACTCGGGATTGACGATCGATGCCTCTGTTGAGGAATCTCTTGCATCTTCCGAAGAAGCGCCGTTCAGCTGTCGCTTCTCGAACTGTGCTCAGACGATATCGCGCAGTCTGCAACCGATCCCAACCTGCTGCCAGTTGCGCCATTCGAATAGGTGATCACTCCATGATTTAACCACTTTCCAGGAACTTGGAGGAGCATAATATTCAATCCAACGTGCCGACTGCTCACAGACGACCGACGATACCTTTCTTGCAAATATTCCGAAACTGAACCATGACACTGACAAGTCCACTGCATTCCAGCGAAATCATGGAGTTAAACTAAAGACCTCGCCTGCCCCTATCACTCTAACTCCTACTATTACTCAGCTCTAACAGGCTTTTTAGAATACCACTTATACATATCATCAGTTAGTGCTCAACCGGTCAATCAGAAAGATTCACACTGATTAGTCACCTATGCTCGGTTTGAAATCCGAATTTATTTAGCTGTATGCTTCTCTCAGTATTACTTTGAAACTCCCGTTTGTTAACACAGGTAATTTTCGGTATACCGAGGAGTTTACGACGATATAATCGGTGGCGGGATCCGTGGTGTGCGTCAATCTTTTTGCTGATCACTATTACGAAGAGGATATTCTGCAGTCGGCGGAGGTGAGTCGTCATTCACAACTAAATCCGCACTTGGCCGGTTACCGTATCTAGTATGACCTTCGCAAATTACAATTTTACAGTTTGATCAATACCACAAATAACATAATATAGTTAGTTTTTTAACTCCGATTTTGCTCACAGCTATAACACAGACCTATGCAGGATGCCTCATTTCCTGTTAAGGGGTGAACTAATATTTTTGGCATCACTGAATATGCACTCTTGATATACACAGTGGACGAATGCAGAACAGCCTAAATATTCAGCGAACTTCTTTGAAAATTACACTTCCAGTAAAGCTCAAATGCAGGACAATTATGTCTCAGTTCGGAACCTATCGAACACTACTACCCCGCGGCAGTGGGCGGATACAGGGGGAAGGCACTAGGGGCAGTTGCCCCTTCACGATTTTGGGGTGGGATTTGCGCCCCCCCATCCATGAAAATGCGCCCCTTGCCCCTCCGGAAGTTCTATTGTAATCATAATTCCATGTATCAAAAGCCTGTGTCCGACATCCTAGGCACTATGTAGTAGGTCTACAGTATGTACACAGCGCCCGATGAAATTTCGTGCTGAAAACCGCAGCATTTTTTTAGCTTAGCCGAATGATCTAAACTACTTCTGGTCAGCGGTATATATCCATGACAAACTACTGGAGCACACACTACCTGACTACCTGGCCCCATAGACAGACCTGTCATTAATGACCGCGCCCATCGTACTCGTATGTACGACATGTAAAATGTCACTACACTCACACAACACCAGGCGCGGATTCAGGGGGCGCACCCGGCGCGCACCACCTAAAAAAAATATAGAGAGGATTTTTTTGAAGATTTTATTTGTTGTAATTTTTTTTTTGGCCGGCTTGAGACGTTTTGAAAGGCTTGAACATGCAGCAGCTTAAAACGCCCTGGAAGGGTCTTTCCGCCATCTCGGGGCGCTCGGTAAAACCACATTTTCTAGTACGAGATCCGCGCCACCAGATGGTGGCGCTCTGCGTAGAGGATAATTTGGTGCCCCCCCCCCCCGTCAAATGTCTATGCCCCCCTTATGCCCCAGAATGAAAAATCTGGTGACACCACTGCCCTGCCTCTTTTTTCAACGCAATTTTATTGAGAGAATGGACAAATGACTGGTTCATGCATGTGAAATGGATGGTATGTCGATGAACTTGTCATTCATAACGATACCGATCATAGAGGCCTAACATGAATAATTGTTGGAATTTTTTGCTTCTAAGCCACGTCCAAACTCCAGAGAGCAAAATTTTCTTAGACAACTTCCCAGAACATCCTGGGTACATGTAACTTAGACACCCAGGAAGTGCCGGTTCCGGCCATTTGGAGAGTTTGTGAAGCCACATTTTCTTGTACGCCATCGACGCCGATTCGTCTCCGATATTGGGGGGGGGGGGGGGGGGGACATGGCCATTTTTCAAAAGAATATAGTGTGTGGAAAACACAAAGTCAATGGAAGCAGTCTCGAATATTGGTGAGACATATCCCCCCCCCCCGTCCCCCCGGTTTCGGCGCCCGTGTTGTACGCTGCGCGCCACCGGTTATGGTGGCGCTGCGCTTAGAAAGTGCAAAGGTTTTCCTGACCCCCCTCCTCTTGGCAAAATTTTGCTCCCTCTAACCGAAATTCCCAGATCCGCCCCTGAACACTGTCCGTCACCTATGTTCAGATAGCTTCCGTATCGTATACCGCAGACAAGCCGATCGAAATCGAAAAGCTAGATCAGCCTTAACTAGATTGATATTCTACTTATCGCATCTACGATAAGTATGTCTATAAGGAACTATTCCCAATACGAAACCGCGATTCCTGTATATGTCACTTGCCATGTTTTTATTCTAACTGGTGTCTTCCACTGGCCCGGTTTTATATACCGGTTATATAATTTACCTCATAGGGGCCTACTAAACCACTTGATCGTGCAAACGGTCAACACTCGTTAACTCCTAGTTTAATGTGTTTTTTATCCGAATTAGTCCTTTTCTGGCCTGTGGGATACTATATTGTTTCATTTTTTATACTCCATCAGCTCCCTTAGAATCTGGCGCTGGCGCAGATCTACGGGCGGGGGGGGGGGGGGCTTTGCCTCCCAACAACTTACCCCCCCCCCTCAAAAAAAAATGTATATATAAATAATAGAATAATAATATTGTATAATAGTTTTTTTAATATAATAAATAAGACGGTTATCCAATGCCCTTTCGAAGCTGGGAAAGGCCTTTCCTGGTGATCTGAGAGGCTCAATTTTTCAAAATTTTCGGCCGCGCTCCGCGCCAACCGATGTTGGCGCTCCGCTTCGACAGTCTAAATATT